>OW240918.1:16476421-16546743 GCA_933207985.1 Pelobates cultripes
TGTTGGGAGCTGCAGTGAGCGTGCTGCTCAGGTAGTGTGGGTTATAGGAGGTGTGGGGAGCTGCAGTGAGTGTGCTGCTCAGGTAGTGGGGGTTATAGGAGGTGTGGGGAGCTGCAGTGAGTGTGCTGCTCAGGTAGTGTGGGTTATAGGAGGTGTAGGGAGCTGCAGTGAGTGTGCTGCTCAGGTAGTGTGGGTTATAAGAGGTGTGGGGAGCTGCAGTAAGCATGATTCTCAAGTAGTGTGTGTTATAGGAGGTGTGGGGAGCTATAGTTAGCGTGCTGCTCAGGTAGTGTGTGTTATAGGAGGCGTGGGAACTGCAGTGAGCATGCTGCTCAGGTAGTGTGTGTTATAGGAGGTGTGGGGAGCTGGAGTGAGTGTGCTGCTCAGGTAGTGTGGGTTATAGGAGGTGTGGGGAGCTGCAGTGAGTGTGCTGCTCAAGTAGTGTGTGTTATAGGAGGTGTGGGGAGCTGCAGTGAGTGTACTGCTCAGGTAGTGTGGGTTATAGGAGGTGTGGGGAGCTGCAGTGAGTGTGCTGCTCAGGTAGTGTGGGTTATAGGAGGTGTGGGGAGCTGCAGTGAGTGTGCTGCTCAGGTAGTGTGAGTTATAGGAGGTGTGGGGAGCTGCAGTGAGTGTGCTGCTCTGGTAGTGTGTGTTATAGGAGGTGTGGGGAGCTGCAGGGAGCATGATTCTCAGGTAGTGTGGGTTATATGAGGTGTGGGGAGCTGCAGTGAGTGTGCTGCTCAGGTAGTGTGAGTTCTAGGAGGTGTGGGGAGCTGCAGTGAGTGTGCTGCTCTGGTAGTGTGGGTTATAGGAGGTGTGGGGAGCTGCAGGGAGCATGATTCTCAGGTAGTGTGGGTTATATGAGGTGTGGGGAGCTGCAGTGAGTATGATTCTCAGGTAGTGTGTGTTATAGGAGGTGTGGGGAGCTGCAGTGAGCATGCTGCTTAGGTCGTGTGGGTTATAGGAGGTGTGGGGAGCTGCAGGGAGCATGATTCTCAGGTAGTGTGTGTTAAAGGAGGTGTGGGGCGTTGCAGTGAGCATGATTCTCAAGTAGTGTGGGTTATAGGAGGTGTGGGAAGCTGGAGTGAGCATGCTGCTCAGGTAGTGTGGGTTATTTGAGGTGTGGGGAGCTGCAGTAAGTGTGATTCTCAGGTAGTGTGTGTCATAGGAGGTGTGGGGATCTGGAGTGAGCCTGATTCTCAGGTAGTGTGTGTTATAGGAGGTGTGGGGAGCTGCAGTGAGCGTGTCGCTCAGGTAGTGTGTGTTATAGGAGGTGTGGGGAGCTGGAGTGAGCATGATTCTCAGGTAGTGTGTGTTATAGGAGGTGTGGGGAGCTGCATTGAGTGTGTCGCTCAGGTAGTGTGTGTTATAGGAGGTGTGGGGAGCTGGAGTGAGCATGATTCTCAGGTAGTGTGTGTTATTGGGGATGCGGAGATAGTGAGCAAATTTCACAGGCAATGTGGGTAGAAATCATGTATATTTGAATTTTAACCAGTTTACTCTTTTAACATAAAGCAGTGATGGGTATTGTAATCATATTGCAGAACCAAATAATTACTCTGCAAAATAAGTTATGAAAACCAGAGTGAAATCGATAATAACTGCCCATTTTTCCCTGAATTATGCAGCTGGTGCATGCAGCGTTTTACTGAGGAAGTGCGTAAACAGCATGGATAATTAAACAGTACAATCATTGCGTGCTATTACCCCATGCTTGAGAATACTATAGAATGGCTTTATTGGCCACGGTTTTTACATTTTCCTATTGCTTTGTATTTGTTTTAGAACTTTACTAGATTTGTCAGGGGTCGTAGTAACAGATCCTTAGATCTAAGGCACCTCAGACCCTCTGAATGACGGAACGGACGTCAATAAATCTATAGTACATTCAGAGGTTTTTATGGGCTGCCCTCTAGTTACTGGTCAGGTTACAGGTTTTAGTTTGCACGTGTAAGGAAAATAACATCTGAGGTTTTCAATCTGAACAGAATCCTCAGAGACCCCCATGCATGTTTTGTACCATTCATTAGCTGGATCAGGTTACGTATAGAGCTAATTTCACCTGTTGTTTTGAACTATTTATCATCCATCCTCCCATTATTATTATTATTATTATTTTATTATTTATATAGCACCAGCAAATTCCATAGCGCTTTACAATGGGTGAACTAACAGACATGTAATTGTAACCAGACAAATGGACGCATAGGAACAGAGGGGTTGAGGGCCCTGCTCAATGAGCTTACATGCTAGAGAGAGTGGGGTATAGTGACACAAAGGGTATCTATCTATCTATTATTATTGCCATTTATATAGCGCCAACAGATTCCGTAGCGCTTTACAATATTATAAGAGGGGGATTTAACTATAAATTGGACAATTACAAGAAAACTTACAGGAATGATAGGTTGAAGAGGGCCCTGCTCAAACGAGCTTACAGTTTATAAGAGGTGGGGTGTAAAACACAACCTATCGATATAAATGGCAATAAAAATAATAATAATACATGTGAAGGTTAATATATATGTATATTTAAAACGCACATTTCTACTTGTTAATCTATCTATTTATCCATCCATCCATCAGTCTATCTGTCTGTCCATCTGTCTATAATATATCTATCATTATTATTTATGTATTTTCTGTTATCTATCTTTAAGTCTGTCTGTCTATTGTTATTATGTATGTATTTATTTAGTTATATACCTTTTGTGTCTGAGAACTGTTTGTCCGTCAGTCTATCATTACTATTTATGTATTTTTTAAATCTATCTTTCTGTCTGTCTGTCTATCTATCAACATGTATTATTGTACTACACTCTTTGTGTCATATTAGTATTTTTATTGGCGTATTCAATGTGAATTTAACATTGTATCATGCATAAGTTCTCCGGAACATATAAATAATTAGTGAAAACTCAATGTATTTTATTCTGGTAAAACATATTTAAATAAATAAATATCGTATGTGCACTAAATGTGCATCATTGTTCGTTGATGAGCATGCCATAATTAAAGCATAAATAATTATACATAATGCACTATATTATTATTATTAATTATACTTAATGTACTGTAAAGGGATTTAATATGACATGCGGAAAGACTTCACACTGAGATGCTATTTAATTTGAAAGGAAAAGTGCTATCATTTAGCCATGGTCCCTTTAATACAGTCCTTATTAGACGAGAAGAGAGCAGTGTTACATTAAGATTATAGGGCCTCCCGATCATCTGATTCCTCAAGATTTCTTTTCTGACAAAACATTCTGTTCTCCTTGTGGTGGATGTTGTAAACTTGGGGGGTAGTGGGATTCTGCGGGAGGCGCAGTCAACAAAAGGCCTATTGCAACAGATGGAGCAGCATTATCACACAACTCACCTGAACGCCAGCAGGTAGAGAGTTATGTCTGCTCACTGAGGCCTACTACCTCTTTTGACTTGAGCTATCAATAATAGACAATATTGTCTGGCCAAGGACTCCTTTTAGTTCATTGAAAGCTAGGTATTTGAAAACAACAACTTAAATGATACTTTGCCGTTCTGGAGGCTGGAACAGCATCTTGGGAAGTGTAGTTCATCGTAAAACATAAGGGGATCTACCGTTTTAAAAACCTTGTTTGCTATTATTTTAGGAATATTTTAGGCAACGCAATCTTAACAGTCATGTATCGTCTAGCTGTAACAGGGCTCATCGTATAATGATGGAGATACTGCATGTTTTACTGTAAAGAAACCAACACCACTGCTATAGGAAGTCATTGTAATTGCTACACAAACCCAGTGCATACAAGGTGATACAGTGCGCACACAATAGAACATTTCGAATTGCTATAAACTGCTGGTGACCACAAGCTTATCATTCACACTGAGCTGAATTTTCTGAGTACTTAAACCCCCTGTTTTACCAAATTCTGAAGTCCCCCCACCCAAGTAGCCAGGTACCCAGTACTTCATTAATTCAGCATTACAGCAGTAAAGGGAACGTAAACATGTGGAGTGAGCAGTGTGTGAACAAATGAAGCATGATTGTCGCTGATGTGCGTAAATACTCCAATATAAGAGACTTGCAGTTCAGATCATCAGTTTCCTTTGTATGGAAGAAAAGCTAGCGAATCTCTCAAGAGGAAACAAGGCCAGACTACAATTGGCTGCTCATTACATCATCCCCTGGAT
The DNA here is from genome assembly GCA_933207985.1 of Pelobates cultripes. Classification (NCBI taxonomy): domain Eukaryota; kingdom Metazoa; phylum Chordata; class Amphibia; order Anura; family Pelobatidae; genus Pelobates; species Pelobates cultripes. The sequence goes on from OW240918.1 coordinate 16,480,598, forward strand.
TGACAGACACTCCATAAAATCCCCCTAGAGTCTGAGATCCCCCTATGCCTCATTAACAAACCTTATCCCTTTGCCAGCTCTGCATGCTTCAGGAGCACCAAAATCATTTTGCCATGCCAATTAAGCTGATTTAGGTTAGATGGATAGATGAAGATTGCCAGGGTTGGGTGTAAATCGTAAACGCCCCACCTACAGCTACTTTGATGTTTTAGGCTCTTCTCTTTTACATGTCCTGTGAACAAAACACTTTTGAAATATGATGTCCTTTTGCTTCCCTTTAACCCCTTAAGGACACATGACATGTGTGACATGTCATGATTCCCTTTTATTCCAGAAGTTTGGTCCTTAAGGGGTTAAAAGAGAATTACAATTAATAGAATTCCACATGGTAAAAGCTTTCCATTTATATCCTGGTATAATTCACCATTTGGTTTCAGCAGCCAAACGGCCCCTAACTTTGTTTCAGGCAGAACATGTTATTAAGTATTTAGTATTAAGAAACAAAGTACACATTGTAAATCCAATCTTTAACAATAGACAATGAAATCATGCAAGGGACTATCCAAGATTTCAAAATAAATAAATAAATAAGCACAGAAAATAAAGTTCCTGGATTTGTCCCAATCGAGACTAATCTTCTTTTTTCCTCTTTTTTTGCTGTTCTTTTTGTTAACATCTTGTTGAATCTTGACAGATAGGAGAGGGAGCAAAAATAAGGGACACGTAACCGATTTTTTTACATCAGAGAAAATTGTAAAATTTAGGACAAGATAGAGCCAGAACCATTTTAAACTCGGTTATTGTTCTACTTTGGCTATTTTAACCTTAAATTTGCAATACTTTTGTTTATTTTCCACAATTCTTGGTATTCTGAATAAATCCCTGGTTTATTTACATAAAGCATATACATAATAGAACAAACACTATTTTTAAAAAAAGGTAACGCATTTCAGTTTAGAAACATAATTACGTAGTCGAAGTAAATTAAAAAAAAGGACGTGATATTCCCGAGGACAAAGGATGAGATCAGCTTAAAGATCTGGGAAGCAAAAATAATCAAATAATGAAAATAAAAGTAACAATGTAAAAATAACTCATGAACTGTGAGTATATGATCATCGTTAAGATTAGCGTTACTCACTAATCACTGTACAGTAAAAAATAGACAGAAATAGATGCTACAAGGTCCCAAAAGAAAAACAGAATTGAGACCTTAAGCATCACCTGGATATATGTATAGCATGTAGGGGTAAACCAAGTATGTAAGTGTATATCAACCCTAAGAGATATGATCATCAGTAAGAATTATAAAGTTACTCACTGATCACTGACTCATTTACAATGTTTCAGATCCCTGGAGAGTCTGTCACCACACTAGTCCTCCTCCCATCCATCTCAAATCTTACAATCAATTGACCACCAGACAAAGTATTGACAGAGAAGAATTATGTTGGCCAAATATTATCCAAGACCCTGCAGAAGGGTACCCTGCTTTTGGTCAATATGTGTGTGAAAGTCACACAAATCAATCTCGTTTATTCATTGTATGGCTGAAACAACTGAATTCTAAGCTTGCGATACTGAGCCTTTTGTGTCCCGACATTTTTGGTTAATCGCAACTAAAACAGAGAATAAGAGGGCAAAAGCTTAGAGAAACTCAGTTTCTTAAAAACCAAAGAAAAAAAAAGTTACTTGGGCACAATTCTAAATTCCTGTGCATATTTAGATAAATGGAGTTTTCTTTGTTCCACTCCAAAGTCCATTAGATGTAAGCCCACCTGTCATGTCAAGGCAAACCTCTTAGGTGGGTCCTACACTAACAATTCACCTTATTTGCTTCAGCTTCAGTCAAAAAAAATCTCTAATGAGACAGCAAGCAAGGTGAATTTTTTGGCCACTTGAACAAACCTCCTCACAATGGTTTGAGACAATATAGATACACATCCTTTTCCAGGTTGGTTAACATTTCCAGTTGACTGGAACTTCTTAATTATTGCCCTGGTGATGGATATGGACATTTCCTTATAGCTACTTCCCATTTTGTGAAGCTCAACAACATTTTGCCACCCATCATATCACAGATATATTCCTTGGTCTTACCCATTGTGATGAATGACTAAGAGAATTAGGCTTATGTGGTACCTCTTATTTATACCCCTGTGAAATAGGAAGTCATGATTGGACAATTTGTCTGTTTGTAGTCACCCAGTTGTAATAAAAATGTAAAATATTAATAGGAATATTCTTAAAATATATTTGTCCTATTGATATTCCTAATTCATAAGGATGCAAAGAATTGTGCCGCACATATGTTTAACAAAGGTTTTTTTTTCCATTGGATAAACCTGTGTTGTGTTTGCAATTGTTTGATATTCATGAGAACAGAGTATTGTTGTGGTTTTATTTTTAACAAATTATCAAAAGTTTAAACAATAAAGAACATTTTCCACAGCCTTCTTGATATTTACCAAGGATGCCAATATTAGTGGAGGGTGCTGTATAAATGTATGCATGCATGTATGTGTGTGTATGTATGGGTAGGTAATTGTTTGTATGTTTGTATTTGTTTGTATGTATGTGTATATAATTGTTTGTATGTGTCACGGCTAATGGCTCCTCTGCCGGTGTGGCTGCACAAAAACTAAGCAGCAACGGTGACCGAGATATTTCTGACTTACCTTGGTCCCTGCGGGCAGCTGCCCCGTCTCCCTCCGTTCCGGTCCCCAGCGGGTGCAATGTTCTTAGGAACGCCCGCTGCTGCGGTTCAGATTTTTATTGGAAACTTACCTTCGCCATACATCAAAGATGGCGCCAACGTGCATGCAACCTCACGTCATAGACACACATGCACATTTTGGGGTCAGAGGTCAGAAATAACCAATTACAGCCTAAAGAGGGTTATTTAAACCCAAATTACCTTTTTGTCAGTGCCCTGTCGTGGTTTCCATTAGCTGGTTATCCGAGAGTGTGTTTTTCTGGTATTTGACTTTGGCTTCGTTTTGACTTCCCTGATTTCTGGTATCCTTAACTTCTGGCTTTCCTCATCATCAGGTCTCATTCTGTGTCCCTGACCTTGGCAAGTATTTTGACTATTCTCAGGTACGTTAAGTCCGGCAATTCTAAGGTCCGGTTAGACGCTATCCTTAGTCCTAGGTGTGATACTATTCTGCGTGCTGGATCAACTATAATCCTGACAGTATGTATATGTATGTATGTATGTGTATGTAATTGTTTGTATGTGTGTATTTATGTGTATGTAATTGTTTGTATGTATGTATTTGTTTGTATGTATGTTTATGTAATTGTTTGTCTGTATGTGTTTGTATGTCCTCTGACCCACACTATCCCAAAACATGTATTTGAATTATCTTTAGTAGCTTGCAAGAAGGTTTAAGTTATTCTGAACTTAGGAGAACTGGCAAAAGAATTGTTTGATTTATGTTAGAATATCTAATATAGAAACATTTCCCACCATGGCTGTCTTTCCAGCCGAGGATTTGCCATTTCCATGTTCCACCCTCCTTATTCCTGGCTTAGTGATTACATCCCTTACAATCAGACTGGCTACAGTTATTGTGTGAACATGTTTGCACAACACAAACATACTTTTCGTGCGTTTTGATTAGTGTAAGTTACTTATGATGGTGAATGGACGACGTTAGCGGAATTCTAACTCTTTGATAAGATTGTTTGATATTTGTAATTCTGGAGTCGGTGCCATTATCCTAGTGGCTCCCTTGTATTTATTTTAGACTGGAAGAGGATAGATGCCCACAGACCTACCTGCTATTGTACGAGAGCACCTGCAGTTATTGTTTGTGCAGCTCTTGGATCTTCTTTCAGCTCTACATGTGAACAAACAGCTTTAGAAGGAAAGTACATCACACTAAACAAGACTGTACAAAGATTACGCACAGCAATGACAAAGCACTTGCGAGGAGAATGCGCAAGACTCACACGTAAACCCAGATAGATCTTTATTCACGCAGTGAAGGCTTTCTGAAGGACAAAACATTTAACCCTTTGAGTGTCAGGTTGTGGAGAAATATATATATTTTTTTTACCAATGGAGCACAATATATTAATATGAATGATGCTCAGGTACAGAAACACAAATGCCAGAAGGCTTTTACCAAAAACGGCAAAACGGATATTTCGTTTGTTGTCCTCTGTTGTCCACATTGCTGTATCCACTAAATGGCAATTCTTTACGTTACAGGGTTAAAAATAAAGGACCACTGCACGCAGACCACCTCATTGAGATGAAATGGTCTTGGTACCTTTAGTGGTCCTTTAAACCTTTTACTCGCTATTGATTGAATTAAAAACATCAACCATCCAGGGTAATGGGAATTGTAGTCCACTGAGTGTCCTGGCTGAAGGAAAATGGTCCTTTTATTGAAGATCGGAAACAAAAACAAAAAAGTATAAAGCCAAAAGTATAAAGCCAAAACAGGAACAAATTAAATCATTATGGAAACATTTTGAACGAAAAAATAGAATACAATAATAAATAAAGATATCTTTTACGGAGGATAAAAATAACTCATTTATTTTTGTTTTCGCACTAAACTAAAGGAATCAGCAAGCAGCCACATCTTGGGGAGAGGGAGACCGCATTGAAGCCTTAACCTGCCTGGAGTCTGTTGGACATTGTTCTTGCAGGCTTTCCCTCGGGCTACGCCGTGAAAGGACCCTTTTAAGAGGTTTTATGCATAATTTGGAAATAAAGATCAAACCAGAGACTATCAAAGATGTCCGTGAATACAAGCATCCTTTTATTTGGGAACACATTTATCAAGTCTGTGCTGACGATGGGGACCATTTATAGATCATAATACAGTCACAGCACTACGTGTTGTTTTTGGCAGATGAACAGAATGGGGAGGGGCAATGATAATTCTCTGCCTTCGCTCTGCGCACAACGCTTTATTATACATATATGAATGGGATTTCCTGCTTCAATACATATATTTATGCTTAATTCAAAAATTATGCTGTTTTTGCCAGAATATATAATTGGGGCAATATAGGTAGCGCATAATGATGCAAGTGTTGTGTTCCCAAGAGCTTTCTGTCTCCTATCGAAGTGTCAAAAACGTATTTATCATTTAAGGACAAAAAAAATCTGTAGTGGAGTATATTGGCCTAGAAAAGAGGGGAATTGGGGGGCACACACGGGACACGCATTTCTCAGCAGTGGTGCTACTGAAAAGACCAAAATAAAAAGAAAATACATATTAAGGAACAGAGCACACATAAAAATATAGTTTTAAATCTTACAGGGCTACTTAAAATCACCTACCTTAGCAAATGAATATGGGAATTCAGTTACACCATATGGCCATATTGTTCCACCACTACATCACAGTACCCCAATATCGGTGGGTCCTACACTAATTCCAAACGTGGGAGATTAACATGCTAACTGCAATACTTACTGTTTAAAATTGGTCTACCTGACATCAACCAGCTTTTTGATGCTTCAATAGTGTGGCCACACTCTACAGTCACTGTTGAATCTAGATCTGAAGCTTTCTTGGGAAAGGTGCCTTCAGCTAATGTGGTTTACTCCAAGTGGTCGACTCCCATGCAGGCACTTCACAGCTACGAAGAGCGACATCAAAGCTCTCCTTTTATTGCTTAGACAAATAAGGAATTGCATTCAACAACAAGTGGGTACTCTGAGTGACAGAATCAGGGGCATTGCAAGGTTCCAGAAACACCTGGGGCTTAGACCCAAAGGAAAACTGTAACAGAGCGGTAGAGGTCCTGTCCTCTCTGCTCATGAACAGGGTGCTGCAGATATCTCCAGGATCTCAATGAAAGCATAGCCTGAACCAAGCGCATTGTGCGCAGCCAGGTATGCAATGCAATCTCGCCATACTACCTAATTAAAGGATACAATTGTGTTAGGAATACAAAGTTATTAGTTCCATCTGCCTCCCACCTCCCTTGCACCACAACAAATAAAGGGTTAAAAATTATTTATTTACTCATCTGATTCCAGCACCAATGTTCCTTAGTGCTGGGTCGGAGCCCTGCCCCCTTTCGCATTCAATCAATGCTTCCTGTGGGGTTTTCACTGACGCTGGACATCCCCATGCAAAGCGCGAGGACGTCCAGCGTCAGTTAGGCAACCTAAAGTCCAGTAACATGCTGGAAGCTCCTCTAGAGGCCGTCTGGTAAACAGCCAATAGAGGTTGTCTTAGTGCTGCACTGTAAACATTGCAGTTTCTCTAACTGCAATAGGGACATTGCACCCAGACCACATCAATGAGCTGAAGTGGTCTGGGTGCCTATAGTGTCCCATTAGTAGAGGGGTGTGCGTCAAAGTCCTGTACCCCAGCACCCCTTCCTGACAATCATCTGGTGGACGTCACCCACTCCCCCTCCGTGACCAGCACTGTACTACTAATCTGTCTTTTTATGATAGGCAGATGCATTAAAAATCAGCTTCCTTATTTAAATAAAAAAATTTTTTTAAAATATATAACTCTAATATCCACCTGCTCACTCCGCCAACTATGGATATTCGGGGCTAAAGAGCACCACGTCTTGGGCTTAAGCTCCCAAAAGCTCACCATAGCATTGCCTATGGTGGTCAAGGAAAGCTGACAAGCTGACAAGTGGGCACCATTAAACAACCAGTAAAGAGACTTACCCAAATCATCAAAACCCAGCGACAGAACCCAGACATCATAGATAGAATCCATAAATAAGACTCTGTCAGATGTCATGGGACAGAAGCACATAGTATTATTTACAGTGTATTATAACACATTGTATTATAACTGCAGCCAGAGGAGGCTCTCTAATTAGGCGGTTTAGGCGGCCGCCTAAGGCCTCGCGCTGGCTGCGGCCTCGCGGCCGCCTAAACCGCCTTATGGCAGTCTGTGTCAGGTCCTCGGTCAGTGACCAAGGACCTGACACCAGGAGGGGGCCTGGCGGCTTGTCCGGTATGCCGCCGGGTGCGAGGCCCCTCCTGGCTGCTCGGCCAGCCACCGCAGGCACAGGTCAGCAGCTCCGCAGTGAGCAGAGCTGCAGACCATGTGTCTTGCGAAAACCGGCCAATCAGAGCGTTGCTGTGGGTTACCACCCTCAGCCTCCCCCCACCAGCCTCACCACCCTCAGCCTTCCCACCCCCCCACCAGCCTCACCACCACCCTCAGCCTTCCCACCACCCCACCAGCCTCACCACCACCCTCAGCCTCCCCACCCTCCACCAGCCTCACCACCACCCTCAGCCTCCCCACCCCCCACCAGCCACACCCCACCCTCAGCCCCACCCCCACCAGCCTCACCACCACCCTCAGCCTCACCACCACCCTCAGCCTCCCCCCCACCAGCCTCACCCACCACCCTCTGCCTCCCCCACCCCCCACCAGCCTCACCACCACCCTCAGCCTGCCCACCATCCTCACCACCACCCTCAGCCTTCACCCGCCACCAGCCTCACCACCACCCTCAGCCTTCCCAACCCCCACCAGCCTCACCACCACCCTCAGCCTTCCCACCAACCCCAGCCTTCCCACCACCCACCAGCCTCACCACCACCCTCAGCCTCCCCCCACCAGCCTCACCACCATCCTCCAGCCTCCCCACCACCAACTCCCTCACCACCCTCAGCCTCACCACCCCCACCACCCTCAGCCTCACCCCCCACACCACCCTCAGCCTGACCCCCCCACCACCCTCAGCCTGACCCCCACACCACCCTCATCCCCCTCCTTCTCACATCACCCCCTCCTTCTCACATCACCCCCACTCTCACATCACCCCCACTCTCACATCACCCCTCACTCTCCATCACCCCTCACCCTCTCACCCCCCTCTCCTTCTCACACCCCTCTCCTTCTCACATAACCCCTTCTCCTTCTCCTAACCCCCCCTCTCACCCCCCTCTCCCTCTCACATTACCCCCCTCTCCCTCTCACATTCCTCCCCCTCCCTCCCTCTCACCATCACCCCCCCTCACCATCACCCCGCCCCTCCCTCTCACCATCACCCCCCATACACACAACACACTTCAAGCAGCTACCCTATACACATACGGTCTCAGACAAAAACGCAAACATGCTCACACACAAGGATACTCTCTGTCAGACACACTCTCAGGCACATACACAGGTAGACAGTGCCTCAATGTGTATATGTGACACTTTTTTGTTAGTGGGGCCTCATGTTTGAGTTTTGCCTAAGGCCTCATAAAGTCTAGAACCGCCTCTGACTGCAGCTATAAGGTTATGGTGTAAGGAGGTCCTCTGTCTCCCCGCACACAGTGTATTATAACTGCAGCTATAAGGTTATGGTGTAAGGAGGTCCCCTGTCTCCCCGCACACAGTGTATTATAACTGCAGCTATAAGGTTATGGTGTAAGGAGGTCCCCTGTCTCCCCGCACACAGTGTATTATAACTGCAGCTATAAGGCTATGGTTTAAGGAGGTCCCCTGTCTCCCTGCACACAGTGTATTATAACTGTAATGATATATTTTACTTTTTTAGGAAAGATAAAAGCTGTCGGTCACCATCGAATGTTCAATGGGAGTGAAGGGGTTAATCTATGTGTTTTCTAGCCCAATGAATAGATTACATTAAATATTTACCTGAAGCTAAGATATTGTGGATAGCATTCCAAAACACAATAACACTGTACAGGTTTTCAAGCATTACAAATGTTAAACAGTGTTCTGAAGACAAAAAAAAAAAAAAACATGTTTGACTTCAATGACATCACTGTGACCCCCTCAGCTACTAGGATGTCCAAGGTCGCAGAGGTTGGGCCCCATCCAGGACAGGAAAACCATTGTCTCAAAATGAAAATGTTTAAAATAATTTACATTGATAATTACTTTAAATCTAATCACTTAAACATGCTCATGCTGACTTTAAAGTGACAGAAGAGTTAATGTCAGTTAGAACACAGGTTTGCAGCACATCTGAAGCATTTTCTGAATATCATCATATTATTGGAACTTATGGCTCTTTCAGCAAATCAGTTATATGATTAATTGTGGGAAATAACCGAATTGGCAGTTGCATTATTACACATTTAAATAAATAAATAAATAAATAAATATATATATATATATATATATATATTTTTTTTTTTTTTTTAAAGAGTCTTCAGCTTGCCAGCCAATATCTAGGATGTACCCAGTACAAATGGGGTTAAATTCTCCTGTAAATGGTAATTATTGACTATCCTCATTCTTAATCCATCTCTATGGAAACAGAGAAGGTGGTGCGGCCCTAGGGACATAAAATAGAGCCTCCTGTAAGACTCTCGTATTACCAAGGAGAAAGGGAGTCTACCAAAGGGAATCTATTATGAAAAAAAAAAAAGCTTTTATTTGTACCTCCAGTAGTGTGATAGACATGGTTACAACGAATTTATCAAACCATGTTTACTGTGTTTAGAATTCCGCAGAGCTGAAATGGGCTTTTTTAAGAAGTGTCTTGTACTTAAAGGAGCATTCTAGGCATGAGATGCACCATTTTTTATGAAATACATTATATAGATAATTAAATATTAACAACAACCAATAAAGCATATCAAATAAAAATAAATAAAATAATTGCAATTAATTAAATATAAAAATATACTCACATTTAATTTCAAACATTGGCTGCAATTCCACAAGCTATGAAGCTTCTACAGTGAGCTCTCTGCAGACCAGGAAGTGTCTGAGCCAATTATGCTCATTTTAATTTCTGCAGTAAAGGTGATCTTATCCCAGCCCGGTTGAAATTATGTGTTAGTTCAATTGTCAGCTTTCTGGTGTAAAAAACCCCCCAACAAATAAACTACAACACAGAGGGTATCATGTACTGCAGTAATTTCAAACCAGAAAGGGAAACACTGCAAAGTAATCATTATGAAAAACTATACCTATAGAAGATTAATTAAAAACAAAAACAAAACACCAAGAATACATAACTGTAACTTAAAACCACACGTTACCCTTAAAGGGACATTGTAGCCACTATTTATTTTTTATTATTGCCATTTATATAGCGCCAACAGATTCCATAGCATTTTACAATATTTTGAGAGGGGGGATTTAACTATAAATAGGACAGTTACAAGAAAACTTACAGGAACGATAGGTTGAAGAGGACCCTGCTCAAACAAGCTTATCGTCTATAGGTAAGCATTTCCTCTCATTGAATTGCTTATAGTCTATGGAGTCCTCTGGTGCTGTTTCTCCATTCAGTGGTAAATCAATTTGGAGCAGTTTAACACTAAATGAGAGACCCTGGCTTTCCACAGCCCAGCCCCCACTGAAGGTGTAGCTAAGGCACTTCCTTCTAGCCATACCAATTCATACCTGCAATTGGTGCTGTGATAGGCTGAAAGCAGTCAGCTGACACTCTCAGCCAATCACAGCCGCTCACTGCTACTCAGACTAATGCTTCCTCATTAACCCAAGCAGCACAAAGGGGTTGGGCTACTCGGGAGCAAGAAAATATTAAAAACGGTTTAATACATTATTTCTAAAGTGCCACAACATTGTGCAGTGCTCTACAATGGAAAAATCAAAGCACACAAGAAATTGTGACAAATATTACTTGAACAGTAAGTTATGAAGGCTCAGTATATATTTTAGCTCTTGCTCTGAAAAATCCTAACTCTGATATTTGGCATAAATGTATAATTCAGTTGACAGTGCTGTGCAAATCTTTGTTTAGTAAAGAAAAGGCCCAAGAGAGATGTAACTACATGTGTGTTTGCTTTTTGATAGGTTTGTATTTTTTTCTAAGATACTGTTTGTATAGGCTTTTCAGAATATTATGGAAGCCTAATGTGTCAATATAATACCTTTGATATTTTGAGTGAATGAATCACAGCAGCTGTTCCTTACAGAATGCACGTTTGGAGTCTGTTTCAAAGTTTTTGAGTGTCTACAAGTTACCTTTGTCTTTACCAGGCTTTTGCTTGTCTGTGACAGAGCTCTTGTTCAGTAGCCAAAAGGCAGGGCAGACATATGGCTTGTATTCATTAAAACTCCTGCGGGGAGATGGAATTAACAGTATCCACTTCTCCCCAAAAACATAGCCAAGCCTCTTTCCATAGTTTCATCCTCACAACCAGGTTCTTCTGAATGACTGTGATCAGGAAATTGAGAAAGGATGGTATTCAAAAATAATCTAATAATACAAGGAAAGAAATAGCACAGGGCACAGCAGATTAACAAGCTTAGAATATTGTTATTCTCACATCACAACGAGTACTTACATTTTAAAAGGAAACACTTATGTGTGATGTAGTACAGTTGCTTTTGCAGCGACTGCAAAACGTAGGGATGTTTATAACGTACGCTGCATTGTAGTGGAATTAAAACCAGATTGCAAAATGAAAGGAAAAAAATCATAGATATGAAAGTATGGCATCCCGGACTGATATCCTATTTTGTAAACACGATCTTACAAGGTTATTTACTAAAATGAGAATTCGAGGTCAATTCAAAGTCAATTCTAACTGAAAATATAGCTACACCTATGTCCATAAATAATAAATTTACTTTGAATACATTTTGACCTCCTGACTATATTGAATAATTCCACTAGTGATTTGTCTGCTCTGACTCATTTACTTTACGCTACCTCTCTGAAATCAGGTGAGATTTTTTTTAGACGTATGATGTCATTTATCATAAGGCTCGTCATATGGTATTGAAAATCAATGTAATATGGTTTCTGGCAGCAGGACGAGCTCCATAACTAACATAAAACGCAGACATTGCAATTTTGTCCTGCACATCATGACATCAAACGCATTATAAAATTGGCTGATTTTTTATTTTATCATTTTCTTCTTTGCGTCTCCACGTTCTGCTGTGAACCCACCGGATCTCTCATTGTGATGTGACAGCGGTCACAATAAAAGGTCGGGGCATAATACAAAGGATACAGTGTGCTGCTCACTGGAGGGGTTAAGGGCTATTCCTCAATATATCACTATTTCTCACATGAATGTTTGTGCAGCATAATTTGACATGATAATGAAGTGAGCCATTTGCCTTTGATAAACGGTCATCTTTGTTTTACATTTTCATGGTTCGTTCAACCTCCATGGAATTGAATAAAACCCTTCCTAATGTGCCTCAAAGGATTTTCACAGCATATTGGGATGAGGGGAAAGATATTTAAATGTCACATAAAATGGCCCTGGGGAGAAATGTAGCTGAGTATCAGATAAAGGCTGCATGGCACTCGTGAGTGTGTGTGTGTGTAGGAATTGGTTAAATTGCGTTGCCGTATCCCTCTGTGTGTAAATGGCTCGGATGAACAAGAATATAAAAAAAAACCACAATCTGTCTTTATATAACATGTCTTGAAGTTTCCAGCCTTTGTATGAAAATATTCTGAATTTAAGGGTATTATTGAAGGCTTATTCAGGGGATATTATACAGTCAGTACCAAAAATGAATATACTATTTATAGTCCATCATCCATCCATTCATTCATCCATAATAATAAAAATTGGATATTTAGAGGTACAAGCTTACAATCTACATGTGAATGTTAATATATATGTATATATAAAAAGCACATTTCTACTTGTCTGTCTGTCTGTCTATCTATCTATCTTTCTATCTATCTAGCTGTCTGTCTGTCTATCTATCTATCTATCTATCTATCTATCTATCTATCTATCTAGCTGTCTGTCTGTCTATCTATCTATCTATCTATCTATCTATCTGTCTGTCTGTCTGTCTGTCTATCTATCTATCTGAAACACTTGATGGGAGTGCTGAATGGCTGTAACAACAACGTCTAATGCATTTTCTCTTTATTGGACTGAAATCATTAATATCTTTATTTTGTATCCTAGATTTTACTATTTTCCAACTTATTGGTACTGACTACGTTGACATCAGAAAGCTATTTAGGCCATGCCAGGAGGTTCACCATCATCCCTTATGTTTGAACAAGTTTGGCAATCAGGCTTTTCTGGTTAAAGCTCTCCTGCAGACAGAAGGTGGAATTAAAGTAACTCCGGGTACAATGTTAGAATGCCCGCCTGGATTATGGAACCTGCTCAGAACTGCTGGTGAATTAACCTTTGTCTAAAATGAAATGAGTTTCCGAAAGACAACCTTGTGTAAAAAATAAATGATGATTACAGGTATACTTAGTGAATTTCAAAAAAGGTCAGAATATAGTGCATTTCACACAAGGGGACCAAACAAAAAGCTTACAGAACATAAGGTGCTAAAATAAAGACTAATGCAAAGGGAAAAATAACATCCTTATCTCTGTCAAATTATTTTATGATGTTTAGTTTTCTTTGATTTGAATGAAGTCCAAAACAGACAAAGAATCCTTTTTAAACTGCCTTCTGAAACAAATGGATTGTCGCACTGACCATTTGCATTGGGCATCTTAATTTAATCAATGGAATCGCCTGTAGAACAACAAGATGCTTAGATAAGAATGATAGATCATGACAGCCCATGGGTTGCACCAGTAGAACGTTCTTCCAATGATCAGCAAACAATCCTTCACAAGGCCCAAGAAAAATAGAACATTTATATCCATCTAATAAATGTTAATACATTCTTGTTTTTTTGCCATTAAGACATGAAAGTCTCTTTGTTCTACAGATCACGTGTGCTGCTTTTACTATAAGTGTTTGTCTCAGCGTCTACTGATAATAATTACTGAAAAGATATTTTAATGTGCTATTTGTTAAATAATAATCAGAATGTTTTACAAGTAAGGATACAATTAAATTTACTTTTTACATATCTCCGGGGAGAGATGCTATTATTACCAAGCTATATTATTATTATTATAATTTTATTATTTATATAGCGCCATCAGATTTCGTAGCGCTGTACAAAGGGTGGACTAACAGACATTTAATTGTAACCAGACAACTCGACGTACAGGGACAGAGAGGTGGAGGGCCCTGCTCAATGAGGGAGTGGGGTATAGTGACACAAAGGGTAAAATTAGGGGTATGGAGCAAGTTGTTAGAAAAATATCAGCTGAGGGCTTAGTTGGTAATTTTTGACAGTTGCAGGAGAGTATCAGAGGTAAGCTGCATGTATTAAAAGGACACTCCAAGCACCCACAGACGTCAGACTTAATGTCTTGGTTATGGTACAGCTGGTGATGAGGGTATATGTTTATTAGTTTCCATTTTTAAAGCTAACTTTTACTGCATCCCTCCCAACCTACAGAATTTACCTCTTAGCTCCAAAACAGGATATGTCACTGGGAGTTGTACTTCAGAAATGAGCTTTCTATGAGGAAACTTTGAAAGTTTAAACACAGCTCCCTGAAAACCTTCCTTTTCGCACAAAGCACTCTTTATGGAATAAACTCATCTGTGAACTACAAAGTTAACTAAGCCTCGTGATTGGTTAAGTTACTTCCTGGTTTAGTATCCATTTAGCTCTGTATTGACATCATCAGAGCTTAGGCCAATCAAATGTATACAATAACATTCCTGACATGTAACCTGCCACGAAGGGGTAACTGGTTTAAAGGCTATGCTATAAAATACTGGAATCAAAATAAATTCTTCTCATTGCCATATATCAGTATATGAGACTTTGACATAATATTCCATATGATTTTAGTGAAATCGAGGTTGGTACGTTGTCGTAGTAGTAACAAGGAAAGGGATCCCAGCTGAGGTGGTGATATAATATAAAGCAGAGTTTGGTAAATGCACAGGAATGTTGTTAGGCCAAATGCAGTAAAAAAAAGTTTTAGCACTGAACATGCAACCGGTATATTAGATGTGATTGCACGTGGAGGACTGACTGTGTTCTTCCTGTACCAAATGGCCCTTACATATGGTGCTTCATAAACATGTTTGCTGCGCACGGATTTGCTCCAACAAAATTCCTTTGTATTTCACTAATGCTAATCACTTCTAAACTCGAAGTAGTAGCTCAGAACAGATACCAGAAAGCAATACTGATGCACCTAGTGGTCACATCCGGTAACAGTAAAGTTATTTGTTGAATATGCCTCTCAGCAAAGGCTAAATGCAGGTATGTTTTTTGCAGCTAAAAAAATAATAGCATTGGATTTTTTTGCCCTGAGCCCTTTGTATTTATATATATTTATTTATTTAATTTATATTGTATACCTGGTGTTCTGGCACAGTCAGGGCACAACATGCAAATCATATTAACCCCCAGTAAGTTGTAAATGTGGATGCATCCACTCATATGTCATTTCACTTTGGATGCCAGTGGGAACTTCATAGGGTCACGGAAGTGCTGTGGAGGTAAGTGTGTTTTTGTTTTTTTCAGTGCACTATTCACGACAGTTAGTTTTTCACTAGTGAGGAAGTCTCATCCTGTTTCAGTATGGAGGCTGCCATCTAAAAATTGGATCACGTTTTTCAAATCCTCAGCGACAGATACTGATGAGAAAACCAAGGCTGCAGAGGTCATGTGATATCAGCAGCCAATCAGAATCTGAGACTTGCAGAGTAGCTCTAAGTGTTCCACAGAACGCGGAACCTGGAATGATGGTCCTACGTGACCTGTATTCCCGAGATTAGCTGGAAATCTTTAAATTTATTTTTATTTGTATAATAAGCCATTCCCGGACAGAATTATATATGACCTATGAAAGTATACAGAGTTTTCAGCTTGGCATTCAATGGTGCACTAACTAACTAACTCATCTCAATTTCCCCGTATTGGCTGATGAAATGGTTACTTAAAAACGATAGGATGACCCTTAAAACAATTCATTGCATGTACTGTGTAATTAAGCACAGGAAATGCATTTCGGAGATCTTTCCAGTTCAGATCCCACATAATTATTCCATTCTTGATAGATTTGTACATAGGAAAGGGTAAGGAATATCCCACTATACATTATTCTTTGGATCCATGCCTTCTAATTATCTTATTCCTTTTATTTTAATTAACAATACCAATAATTTAATGATATATGAATAACTATTACTTTAACTGATCCTAAGCTGATGTTTCATGATTAAAGGTGTTTAATATGCTAAACAGAGAGTTGTGTTTATCTGATAAACATTTAAGGTGATACGGGAACAGTGTGGTACATTGCATTTTCTGTGAACATGGCCCTAAAATCACATGTGGTCCTGATAAAAAGTGATGCTTAGCGCCTGTTTATCTTTCACAGCAAGATGACATAATTGGTTTTATTGCCGCATTTTACCATGAATTTCAAGGGGATAAAGCTACCCAGCTAGACAAAAGGAATAAAGATTATATCTACCAGTATGTAGGACCAAATTGCGTTCAAGCATGTAACTTGCTTCCAATAATGTTTCTACAAAGACTATTTAAATCAGTGTTTGACTTTATGCAATATATATTAATATATAGTCCTATAGTCTTTTTTTTTTTTAGTTTAAAAGGTATTATGATGTTTCCCCTCTTTATTCTCAGCTGACACTGTCTGTAGAATACTTAGGGATCACAGCAGCTCACACTGGAGGGAACACAGCAGCTCACACTGGAGGGAGCACATCAGCTCACACTGGAGAGAATACAGCAGCTCACACTGGAGGGATCACAGCAGCTCACACTGGAGGGAACACATCAGCCCACACTGGAGGGAACACAGCAGCTCACACTGGGGGGATCACAGCAGCTCACACTGGAGGGAACACAGCAGCTAACACTGGGGGGAACACAGCAGCTCACACTGGAGGGATCACATCAGCTCACACTGGGGGGAACACAGCAGCTCACACTGGGGGGAACACAGCAGCTCACACTGGGGGGAACACAGCAGCTCACACTGGGGGGAATACAGCAGCTCACACTGGGGGGGATCACAGCAACTCACACTGGGGGAAAACACAGCAGCTCACACTCACACTGGAGGGAACACAGCAGCTCACACTGTAAAGAACACAGCAGCTCACACGGGGGGAACACAGCAGCTCACACTGGGGGGAACACAGCAGCTCACACTGGAGGGAACACAGCAGCTCACACTGGAGGGATCACAGCAGCTCACACTGGGGGGACAAGCAGCTCACACTGGAGGGAACACACAGCTCACACTGGAGGGAGCACAGCAGCTCACACTGGAGGAACACAGCAGCTCACACTGGAGGGAGCACATCAGCTCACACTGGAGAGAACACAGCAGCTCACACTGGAGGGAGCACATCAGCTCACACTGGAGAGAACACAGCAGCTCACGCTGGGGGGAACAAAGCAGCTCACACTGGAGGGAACACAGCAGCTCACACTGGAGGGATCAAGGCAGCTCACACTGGGGGGAACATAGCAGCTCACACTGGGGGGATCACAGCAGCTCACACTGGGGGGATCACAGCAGCTCACACTGGAGGGATCACAGCAGCTCACACTGGAGGGAACACTGCAGCTCACACTGGAGGGAACACAGCAGCTCACACTGGAAGGAACAACAAAAACTGCTTACCACTTTCAAACTTGCAGATGAACATGTCCATATTTAAAAAGTAAGTTGTCCTTGTGAATTGCTGGGAAATATAGCAATCTTATCTTTTATATCATAATGTTTAACATGTATTAATTTATATTTTCATGGATTATAATGCTGTCCTAACAATGGATGCAAACACCCACTTCTTCTTTTACAACGGTCCTTTCCACATTATAACATCGGCCATCCTGTACCCATCAAATCTTGCAATCTGCTAAAACAATTAACAAAGAGGGTAGGAAATTGAAAAGGATCATTGTCTCTGTCTTTACCTATGGGTATCTCATCTCCCAGTCTCAAAATGAAAGTGTAGCTTGGCTGGAAGGAGTAAAGGTCTCATTAGAAAGAAACAATAAAACCAGAATGATTATTGGGAATTTGATGAGAGACATTATCTCGTGCCCTACAGAACGGCAAACGTATTCATCTGGAAAAAAGAGGCCTTTTCACTGTCACAGACTGCTGATCCCAGGCCTTCGCTTCGAAATTACCGGCAAATAAATCATTCACTTTCTGTCCCTGGAAGCATAATGTGTCCATGAAAGATGAAGGCTTTACAAGTCTCTGGTATAAATGATAGATGCAAACTATGAGGAAAATCAGGCGCGTATCCCGAAGCAGTGGGTTAGTTGATAGACAGCCACATTTAAAAATCTGCTGTGCATATTTTAATTGAAGATATAAATTCATTAAAAGGCCCAGTAGCAATGCTCAGCCCATCAATAGAACTCAAAATTCCATCCTGCGGCTTAACCAGATAACAGAATCTTTTATTATCTATCACAATGTATTCATTTATTCACGGGGGTAATAGAGGATTACTCCATGGTAAATGCACAAATAAGATCTGGCCGTGAAAGTATAATAGATAACATATGTCTGGATAAATAATTGGGTACATGAGCAATTATTAGCTCGCTGTTACTTTCATCTTTCATCAGACACCTAAAAAAGTCGATAAGCCCAATGTGTTTGGGAAAGATAGGATGAAGGATTTTTTACGAGTAGCTTTGTCGAATATTTGCAGTCGGTCCTTTATTTTTCCTATTTTGTTATTATTATTATTGTTAGAGCAATTGCAAACAACTGTAAAGCAGATTTATGGAAATGGTGCCAATAAATATTTACTACAACAAAACCTGCATTTATAGTTTCCTACTGCCGATAATAAATATGATATGGATTTCTCTTTAATGTTTGAATTAGACTTGTGACTTGTGCAAAAATTTGTTCTGGCCAGTTCGGACAAATCAAATGCATTTTAATCCATATCCGGACAAATCAATATGTCCAAGATTATCGGTAGAGTTCTATTGATGGAATAGGCTAATCTCTGACATATGGATTCGTCCTGGTATGGATCAAAAGGCATTTGATTTATCCGAACCAACCTGAACAAAGTTTTGCACAATCTAGTTTTAATACGAAGAGATCACAACTACAATGTGTTCAGTAGAATAGTCTTTATTGGGAGGGCATAATGCATGCTCGATTGAGTGTCCCCAGAAATGATCTGGTGATGCACCCTCCATTTGGGCACTTTTCCCATAAAAAAATTAGATTTGTGATTCACCGGGACAGATTGCTGTCAGGATGGCCTCTAAGCCTGGCACTGAGTATAGGCTCTAGTGTGACATATTATATCATAACTCTGACTGACTACATATAATATGTGTCTATTAGCGCATAACCTATTCACTAGCAAGTATTATCTGAATCATAGCTCTTTGCTCTCTGCTTTTTTGATCTTAAGTTTTAACTTGCAGGTGTCCATTATACTATAACTCTTTGCCAGTGAGTGTCCATTATACCAGAACTCTTTGCCAGTGAGTGTCCATTATACCAGAACGCTTTGCCAGTGAGTGCACATTAACTCAATGTTCTTTGCCAGTGAGTGCCCATTACATCATAACTCTTTGCCAGTGAGTACCCATTGACTCATAACTCTTTGCCAGTGAGTGCCCATTATATCATAATGCTTTACCAGTGAGTGCACATTAACTCATAGTTCTTTGCTAGTGAGTGCCCATTACACCATAACTCTTTGTTAGTGAGTGCCCATTATACCATAACTATTTGCCAGGGAGTGCCCATTACACCATAACTCTTTGAAAGAGAGTACCCATTAACTCATAACATTTTGCTAGTGAGTGCCCATTATACCATAATGCTTTGCCAGTAGGTGCCCATTAACTCATAACTCTTTGCCAGTGAGTGCCCATTATACCGATGCTCTTTGGCTCTTTGAACATTACAATTTGGGCATAATCTTATTTTTATAGAAACTTTAGATTACAATTAAAACTTGCACAACGTGATTTAATTTCAAACATTTTTATTAACAATTGAAATATATACATTGTTCTGTGAACTTCTTGTGATGGCTCTATTATGTTCAATACTGTAACGGAAAGTGTCCAAACAAATGTTATTTCGAGTGGCACAATATGAATAAAGGATCAAGTGCAATAACGTATCAAAATACAGACAGAGTTGATCAGTACAGAGCAAATTGTCGAGAATTCATCAGAGAATTTTAGAAATAGCTAAAATAGAAAAATTATGATGACCCAGTCTTACAACTTCCTATATATGGTGGGTGTCTTGTATATAGAAGCTGGAACTTGAATTTGAGACAGATCCTTTGACAATGTTGGATAATCTTGGCATCCCAGATACTTCTAAATTGCATGAAGCTTTGGCAATCTTCAGAATGGCTTTGCCTCATGGGAAATGTAGTTCAAAAACTTCTGGATGCCAATGTTACCTATCACTGCTCTGTAAAATCTATTGGGTTATACAGTGGACCCATCTTTTTAGGAATGCTGAAAACCATACAAATCCCTTGTCCCTGTTTAACTTTAATGGTCAGCAGAAAAAAATTGATCTGCCATCAATTTTCTGAAGCTATTTTGTTTTCTATATACCTCCTACATATGATATTTGTGTATTAAGAACCCAATTCACTAGACGTATCTTTTGATGGTAACAACTGTAGCCAGAGTAGTTTGAACAGCGATGGCATGTATCCACATATGTAAGACATAATACCAATATGGGTCAATTTAAGGGGTTCAATTCAACCTAATTAATATGTTTAAATCTAATTTGTCCATGAATGCACTGCTTGGTTTTGTGGAGTAATCATGCAAGGATCTCTAATGAAGATACATGTGATGGATTGTACATATTAGTTGTATGTAATACATGTTCGAACAGTCTTTCATCTATTACATCTTAGGGTTTGGAGTCAAGATTTAAGAAATCCATCATGGTATATGAAGAGGTAAAATTATTGCAAATTTATTCGACAAAATATGTCTGACCCTTTCTTTCTTTGTTAAGTGAATTGTTTCTTTCTGCGATTCGCCTAGAATGTTTGACTAAATGATTCACCAGACATTTTATGTTTTTTCATTGGTTATGAATGTTTTTAAATATGAAGGTACCCTCCAATTCATTTTATATTAAGACATGATCCCATCTTAATCTATGTTCTCCTTAAAGCAGATTTGTCATATTGTATGCTTGATAAACAATATTCTATATTTCTGTTTATATATTGTGTTATTTGTATTTCAATGGATCTCCTTTGCAAGCTATTGTAAGCAGTGATTATTTTACCCTACGGGGTGTTTTCTTAAATTTTTTAGATATAATTTTAAGTCACTTTTAATCCTGATTCCCTCAATTGTATCTAATTGTAAATTGATTGTTGTTTAAACCCCTGCCATCAATATAGTTACAAAGTGGGGTGCCAAATAACATTCTGTATCACGGAAGCAAAGCCCATGATATCAAATAGCACAAACATTTATCATCATTATCGTATAATGAAATAGAGTAGTAATCCTCCTAAGCTCACGCAACATGCAGTCTGAGGATTTTCTATGCAAAAAATATAAACACAATAGTGTGCATTACTTCTCTTTAAAGTATCTCTCATTATAGGTAAACTAATTCTAAGTGACATCTGAATTGGTCATTCCGAACTTGTCTGATGCCTGGACTAAAACTACAGCACACTACTAATGTATTAGCCACGTTTCTAATAAATAAATGAGAATATCTAATCCGTACAACCTGTAAATATGTACAGTAGTCAACACATTCTGAAAGTACGAAATAAATAGTTTGCTGTCTATAGGGAAGATATATTTCCAATTCACTTTTTCGTGATTGTGACCTGTGGATATTTTTTTTCTTTATGACTGGGAGGAATAATCTGCAGACCTGAAATTCAATTTATTTAAGGGCTGTGATGTTTTTTTAGTGTGAAAATTAAATTTACACAGAAATGGATACAGGAATGTCATAAATTTATTGTGCACCAATCAATAGTCCACAGGGCCTGCCTACAAAAAAAAAGATAACACAGGAAACAATTTATATAAATAAGTTGTTGAAACAACAACGTCAACGGACAGTCAATATAAATTCATATAGCAAAAGATTTATATATATATATTTATAAGTTATGTACATAGTTTATCAGTCTATTTACAGAAGTCCTTGTGAATTTAGTCCTGTTAACTGGAGTGGAAACTTGAGGACTCGGATTCTGTTGAAACCGATGAAAGACCAGCACGTTTTTTGGATAATATTTTAAGGCTTGATCCTCTGCTAACAGAAGTCAGGGCATTCTGAGCAGATGTCTTGAATTTTGCCCCCAGGAACGCGTACAAAATTGGGTTGAGGCAACAGTGGAAAAAAGCCAAGGCCTCAGTGATAGAAATCCCCTTGTGCACTGTATTCTCCAACATGCAGTCGTACTTGATTATTCCAATCAACATGAAAGTGTCAATAGTGAGACAGATGTAGTAGGGTAACCAGCATGCGAAGAACGCCAGGATAAGAATGACAGTGGTCTTTAAGGCTTTGCGCTTTTGGTGGCCTTTGGAGTGTGACAACTTCGAGATGATGACGCAGTAGCAAGTCAGAATTATAAGTCCAGGCAACACAAGTCCAACTGTGATGTGTAGGAACCGGAAACCAATGGTCCAGTTTTGACGGTCTTCATGTGGGTAGATACGGTCACACACGTAATTTCCGTTTTCATCGCTGACACTGGCAAACACTAAATCAGGTACTGTTAGCAAGACAGCTGGGAGCCACACCCCAGCGTACACTATTTTTTCAGCTAAAAGTTTCCTCGATCCCTGGCTATTGGTAGCATGGACTATCGCAAGGTAGCGATCGAGACTTATGAATGCCAGGATCAAGACGCTACTGTAGAGGTTGACTGTGTAAATTACATGTACAGCTTTACACAGAAATTCTTTAAAATACCATCCTATGGCAGCATCCACGGACCAAAACGGGAGAGTGAAGACAAAGAGCAGGTCAGCAATGGAGAGGTGAAGACGATATTTATCAGTCATGGTCCTTGATTTTTTTTGATAGCCCATGACCAATACCACCAATCCATTTCCAATGATTCCCAACAAGAAAATGAAGGAGTAGATGGTTGGCAAGAAGATTCGGTTGAAGTCATTGTTCTCGTGGGCGTAACAAAGACCTTGGTAATCATCAAAATCTTCCGAACCATTTATCTCAGTGCTGTTGTCTTCTGTGAAATTGATATCAATTCCACCAGAGAACTGTAGGAAGAAATGAAAAAAGAATGATGAGTTTCAGATTAAAATTCTGTTTATGATTTTTAACAATTCATTAAAAACACATGTGGATTTAAAATGCCCAAAAATATAGTATTACAATGGATTCGTATGATGTCATTGCTTGTAAACTTAAAACAGAGGAGTGTTTATCCTCCTATGACTACATACCATGTAACTCTAGGGAAAAAGGGAGTATCTAGAATTATTTGAAACATTATAAATTGGAGAGCAGAATTACACGCTGGAGTAAAAGGGTGTATCCTGAAAATATTCCTTTCAGTATGTTTTTAGAATTTAAATCTTAAAAGCTAAAATTGCTCATGCTAACATGGATCCGCTATGTTGTCATCAAGAATGCTGCTTGTTCTTTTGTGTGTGTGTGTGTGTGTGTGTGTTTTTTAAACCTCCGGTTATAGAAATAAAACAATGAAAGGAACAAAAAAATCACTTGAGTGTTTTTGTTGAGTTGGAAAATACCAAATCAAAACAGTTCATTGGTTAGAAGTCAGCTGCCGGGTGGAAAGTGATAAGCAAAGAGACACTTGTTTGAGTTGTGACTTATTGGCAATATCTGATCTTCTTTGTTATGAAAAGCAACACTGTATCTAACACAGACTCATGATAGTATTTTCTCTGTTTTGCATGTAACCTATCCTGCTTCAGTTTCGCTACTGGCTCTTAACTGTGCAGAATCGTGACTCCCCAACCCCCAACCCTCTGTCAACCAGCTTGAGTCCTTGCTTTGGGTAATAGGAGTTGCATAAAGAAATTTTTTTCTTATTATTCCAAGGCAAACAGATGGGAATTGCAGTCCAGGACAGGCATTGGCAACCTTCGGCACTCCAGATGTTTTGGACTACAGCTCCCTTGATGCTTTGCTAACATTATGGGTGTAAGAGCATTATGGGGGATGTAGTTCACAACATCTGCAGTGCCAAAGGTTGCATACCCCTGATCTAGGAGATGGGGTAGATTTAGTAAAATGATATAAAATGTACAAATATTAGAGGACTGCCTAAGGGGGCAGCAGTTGAATGTCTAAGACCTGAGAAAGTAGAGTATAGGAGAACAATAACATTTCAGAACCTTTGCTCTAGAGTAGACTGCTTGTGTTGTGTTGCAATAGTTTCCTCTGCAGAAATAAAAAGTTTCAATATTTGGTGTTTGGTGTAAACGGGAAGTAAGATGACTAACTGACAGCAGTTTGGGGCAATAGTCTTTTTTTTGAGCGGGGATTTTAAAAAAAGGGGAAAGGTAAAAAAGAAAAAGGAGGCGCCATTCAGCACAGAGCACAAACCCTGCGCCCTACTTGGCAGCACAAAGAAACCAAGCGATGCATTGCAAATGACTACAGGTCAGTACACCACAGAGTATAACACCAACTGGTACCTTCTTGTTTACAACTGATAAGGCACTAACATATTCTGTAGCGCTGTACAATAGTGTAAAATAAACAGAACCTTTAGAATAGACATACTAAACTTGCTGATCCAGAATGGATGCAGGAGCCAGCATTGTCTGTTTTGTTTACAGCAAAATACATTTTATTATTTTACTTTTTTTGTGTTTAATCTGCATTCATATTGTGATTTGCAGCAATTTGCAATGCATCACATTTCTCCCAGTGCTGGTCAGTAATGGGAAACCTTGGCACCCTAGATGTTTGCCTACAGGGGGAGGTTCATGGGAAACATCTGGGGTGCCAGTGTTACCCATCACTGCTTTACATCTTTGTTGAGTTTTTGGACCGTTCCCCAGACAGTGTTCTCTCTATGCAAATCCACGTGTGAGGATACAGACAGCCTTTCACAGATTATCTGAAGGCTGAGGATACAATGTCTCGGGGCAGAGAGCTCTGTACATCCTCCTGCAATGTGCTTTAGGTCACCAATAAACAAAGCTATACCCTTCACACGAAACCCAGGCACTCACACAGCCCATACCCATCACATGAAACCCATGGACTCACACACAGCCCATACCCATCACATGAAACCCATGGACTCACACAGCCCATACCCATCACATGAAACCCATGGACTCACACACAGCCCATACCCATCACATGAAACCCATGGACTCACACAGCCCATACCCATCACATGAAACCCATGGACTCACACACAGCCCATACCCTTCACACGAAACCCAGGCACTCACACAGCCCATACCCATCACATGAAACCCATGGACTCACACACAGCCCATACCCATCACATGAAACCCATGGACTCACACAGCCTATACCCATCACATGAAACCCATGGACTCACACACAGCCCATACCCATCACATGAAACCCATGGACTCACACAGCCCATACCCATCACATGAAACCCATGGACTCACACAGCCCATACCCATCACATGAAACCCATGGACTCACACAGCCCATACCCATCACATGAAACCCATGGACTCACATAGCCCATACCCATCACATGAAACCCATGGACTCACACACAGCCCATACCCATCACATGAAACCCATGGACTCACACAGCCCATCACACATGAAACCCATGGACTCACACAGCCCATACCCATCACATGAAACCCATGGACTCACATAGCCCATACCCATCACATGAAACCCATGGACTCACACACAGCCCATACCCATCACATGAAACCCATGGACTCACATAGCCCATACCCATGACATGAAACCCATGGACTCACACACAGCCCATACCCATCACATGAAACCCATGGACTCACACAGCCCATACCCATCACATGAAACCCATGGACTCACACAGCCCATACCCATCACATGAAACCCATGGACTCACATAGCCCATACCCATCACATGAAACCCATGGACTCACACACAGCCCATACCCATCACATGAAACCCATGGACTCACACAGCCCATACCCACACATTTCATGAATCTGGCTGCTGTCTAGAACCAGTGGCTCCCAGAGTCACTTTGCATAGAAATTCCCCCAACCACAATGGGGTTTCAAACCTCTATCTATGTATTATTGGAAATCTGTGAGAGGCTGTGCTGGGCAGGGGATTGTTACTTTGTTAAATATAACAAGATGCATGATTTCCTAAACAGAGCTATAATATAATAGCTATAGTATGGCCCAGAGAGGTTACAATACCAGCCATACAGAGATCCAGGCAGATAGTACAAGGACAGGTTAGTTCTTATCATCAGGCAGGTAAGTACAAAGCACCCAGACAGGTTGATATCAGACTGACTGACACTCAGACAGGTTAATATCAGACAGACTGACACTCAGACAGGTTAATAATCAGACAGACTGACACTCAGACAGGGTAATATCAGACTGACTGACACTCCGACAGGTTAATAATCAGACAGACTGACACTCCAACAGGTTAATAATCAGACAGACTGACACTCAGACAGGTTAATATCAGACTGACTGACACTCAGACAGGTTAATAATCAGACAGACTGACACTCAGACAGGTTAATAATCAGACAGACTGACATTCAGACAGGTTAATAATCAGACAGACTGACACTCAGACAGGTTAATAATCAGACTGACTGACACTCAGACAGGTTAATAATCAGACAGACTGACACTCAGACAGGTTAATAATCAGACAGACTGACACTCCGACAGGTTAATATCAGACAGACTGACACTCAGACAGGTTAATATCAGACTGACTGACACTCAGACAGGTTAATAATCAGACAGACTGACACTCAGACAGGTTAATAATCAGACAGACTGACATTCAGACAGGTTAATAATCAGACAGACTGACACTCAGACAGGTTAATAATCAGACTGACTGACACTCAGACAGGTTAATAATCAGACAGACTGACACTCAGACAGGTTAATAATCAGACAGACTGACACTCCGACAGGTTAATATCAGACAGACTGACACTCAGACAGGTTAATATCAGACTGACTGACACTCAGACAGGTTAATATCAGACAGACTGACACTCAGACAGGTTAATATCAGACAGACTGACACTCAGACAGGTTAATATCAGACAGACTGACACTCAGACAGGTTAATAATCAGACTGACTGACACTCAGACAGGTTAATAATCAGACAGACTGACACTCAGACAGGTTAATATCAGACAGACTGACACTCAGACAGGTTAATAATCAGACTGACTGACACTCAGACAGGTTAATAATCAGACAGACTGACACTCCGACAGGTTAATATCAGACAGACTGACACTCAGACAGGTTAATAATCAGACAGACTGACACTCAGACAGGTTAATATCAGACAGACTGACACTCCGACAGGTTAATATCAGACAGACTGACACTCAGACAGGTTAATAATCAGACAGACTGACACTCAGGTAGGTAGCACTCTCCATACTGCCCTAATTCTATTCCTATACCGCTTGATGTTCAGTTCTGAACTGACTGAGCCGCGTGTTCTTATTTTACCAGCAGAAACCACGCTGACTAGCTTAGTACATAGCTCACCTCGCTCACCTCGCTCACACTCTATCGGTTTATGGGATTAATTCTCTATAACAAGACATCGCAGATATTGGGCACAGTCAGTGTCACTCACCTCGTCCTAAACCCCACTCACACTTCAACCCGAGCCACTCAATTAGCCATACACCACACTCACACTTTTATCTGTACCACTCACTGAGCCCCACACTCCACTCAGTCTGCACTGAGTGCCACTCACTGAGCCCCACACTCCACTCAGTCTGCACTGAGTGCCACTCACTGAGCCCCACACTCTGATCAGTCTGAGCCCAACACTCCGCTCAGTCTGCATTGAGTGCCACTCACTGAGCCCCACGCTCTGATCAGTCTGCACTGAGTGCCACTCACTGAGCCCCACACTCCGCTCAGTCTGCACTGAGTGCCACTCACTGAGCCCCACACTCCGCTCAGTCTGCATTGAGTGCCACTCACTGATCCTACACTCCACTCAGTCTGCACTGAGTACCACTCACTGAGCCCCACACTCCGCTCAGTCTGCACTGAGTGCCACTCACTGAGCCCCACACTCCGCTCAGTCTGCATTGAGTGCCACTCACTGAGCCCCACACTCAGCTCAGTCTGCATTGAGTGCCACTCACTGATCCTACACTCCACTCAGTCTGCATTGAGTGCCACTCACTAAGCCCCACACTCTGATCAGTCTGCACTGAGTGCCACTCACTGAGCCACACACTCTGATCAGTCTGCATTGAGTGCCACTCACTGATCCTACACTCCGCTCTGTCTGCATTGAGTGCCACTCACTGAGCCCCACACTGCACTCAGTCTGCATTGAGTGCCACTCACTGAGCCCCACACTGCACTCAGTCTGCATTGAGTGCCACTCACTGAGCCCCACACTGCACTCAGTCTGCAGACACTCACTGAGCCACAAACTTCACTCAGCCTGCATTGAGTGTCTCTCACTGAGCTCCACACTCCACTCAGTCTGCATTGAGTGCCACTCACTGAGCCACAAACTTCACTCAGTCTGCATTGAGTGTCACTCACTGAGCCCCACACTCCGCTCAGTCTGCATTGAGTGCCACTCACTGAGCCCCACACTCCGCTCTGTCTGCATTAAGTGCCACTCACTGAGTCCCACACTCCGCTCAGTCCGCAGTCAGTGACATTTACATTAAATCCCAATATTACACTACATTCCACCACGCGCTCATTCCAATGACACAGATGAGTGTCAGCTTTGAGGCCAAGTAATATTTTTTTCCAATTAACACTTCCTCTGGAACACGAATGAGAATGAGCATCTATTTTCTTACAGCATCGGATTACACTATCCTGTAAATGTAAACCCTACACACATTCTAAAAACTAAACAAAAAGCCCCCCAAAAAAGTAAAGTGCAAACCATGTCTGGCACTGAAAGGGTTAATACAATGACTCCATGAGACTGTCTGCCTCCACTTACCAGATCCACATCCATGTTCTGCAGAGAGTCCAGTTTGCCGTGCTCCAGGTACAGTGCTGAGAACACTCAGTGTCAGAGCAGTGAGTGAGTTGTGATCTGCCAGGAGGAGGCTGAGTGCTTTTTAAGTGCCCTCCCAGCTCTCCACCCCCCATTGATTCAGAGCCATGCCCCCTTTGCCCATCCTACATACAATAAACACAATAGCTGCTAATTGTGACTGTCTCACCACCTCCTGTTGTTCATCCTGCAGCTGGCTAACCTTTCTTAAGCATCTGTAAAAAACATCACTTAGAGCTAGCACTACAACTTGTGCCTCACAAGACAGAGGTGTGAATGTATGTATATAAATCATCTTATTAGTTAATTAGAAACATGCTTCAGGCCAATGTAGAGTGTCACTAGGAATTATCATAGAAGGATTTAGACAGGAATAATAATATATATACACATTATATACATTCCTGTCTATATATATCTATCCATTGTACAGCGCTACGGAATCTGACGGCGCTATATAAATAATAAAATAATAATATAATATATACACATTATATACATTCCTGTCTATATATATCTATCCATTGTACAGCGCTACGGAATCTGATGGTGCTATATAAATAATAAAATAATAATATAATATATATACACATTATATACATTCCTGTCTATATATATTTATCAATTGTACAGCGCTACGGAATCTCATGGCGCTATATAAATAATAAAATAATAATATAATATATATAACAATATTTAAAATGTATTTAAAAAAAAAAAAAAACTACCATTGCACCAGGCATAAAAAAAACCAGAGAAATATCACAGCATTCCACTAATACTTAGAACTGCTACAATCTCCCCAGTCATACTGCATAATTTTTACTTATAGAAATACAACGTATACATTCTGTTCAAATACATTTATTTATATATATTTTTAACTTTTTAACAAATTGTGGTACTTACACACTACTTTAATAATATAATAAAAAATGTATAAAAATAACATAAACAATAACAAATGGGTATAAGGAAAAAAAAAGAAGAAAAGAAAGGTGGAAATCGGTAACTAATCGGTAAGTAATGTTATAATTCACAGATATATGACCCTTATAATCAATTATACCATATGAAAAATAAATCACATCAGACATAAAGTGACACAATATCTCCTAGAAAATGTATCACAGTACTTGACCATATAACAAATATAGATGTTGTAACAAAAAGCGCACTCATTATTTATTAAGCTAAATGTCTTTCTCTAACACTTTTTCCTAAGAATCCCATAACTGTCCCAGTTGTACATATATTGCAGAAGATTGTCTTTGCTTTATAATATTGCTCACCTACCCACAAAATACCCAGTCACCTTGCCAGCACGCCAAACCGTTCTTAGGGTCATAGTTGAGTAAAATCTGTTGTATGTATCTAATGCCATGAAGAGTCATCTTCTGTGAACATCAGCCGTGTTCCCTAATTCACTGCCTAGAGCCCTTCTCCCCACCAAGACCCTGCAAGGTGTCTGTAGCATCAACTATGTTTTAATAATAGACCATTGAACCTCCGTACAACAGGGACCAATGCTTGAACTTCTGAAGGTGGCATTTCTATAGACTGTAAGCTTGTTTGAGCAGGGCCCTCTTCAACCTATTGTTCCTGTAAGTTTTCTTGTAATTGTCCTATTTATAGTTAAATCCCCCTTCTAATAATATTGTAAAGCGCTACGGAATCTGTTGGCGCTATATAAATGGCGATAATAATAATAATTTCTTAATGTTCCCATTTGTCGTGGGCATTACTACTTTTGTATTTTTCAAAATACAATACGGGCAATTGACTTGATCCACTATATATGCATGAAATTGCCTAAGTGTTAGTCCCAGGGACATGGCTGAGGTGTACTTTGTAACAGACTATTAATCCAATACTTTATGAAGCCTGTGTATGATAAGACCATCAGTGAAAGGGTGGGCTTTGTAATATCTTACGTTGGGGGGTTTCTTACTCTTTTTGAGCTAATCTCGTAATGACGTACAAGCACTGGGCTTCTTGTATCATTGGCTAAATAGGATTTTTTTTTCCACATTTTCCCATTTATCTTTTAATGAAACCCTTAATAGCTAAACAATAGGGAAAGCAGGTGGTTCAGTTGCATTAGAAATCTCGAATAGAATGGATTTGGGAACTCTGTTTCCCCTTCAGCTACATGTATCAGGGGAGGAGAGGAGCTTTGCACCCATTGTCAGAAACCTCTCAGTACATCATTGGATGTCATAACATACACAGGGGCCTTATGGCTGGCAACGCATTATGGGGGCTTAAGTTCTACAACATTTTAATAACTACTATTTTTATTATATTTAGAAAAACTAATGCTGAATGGCGCAAGCAGTGTGACTTACAGCAGTCCAGCTTTTGTTAGATTCTATGGCCTATCATCCTTATTAATAGGAATTGTAGTCACACAACAGCTGCAGAACTTAAATCCTCTCCTAATGCTTTTTAATTCCTATTAAACGTATATATGGTTAATGTGAGATTTATTTTTCTTTTCTTGTTGCACAAGAAAATGTTGTAAAACACGTAAAAATTAAATCCAAATCTTTTAATTATTTAAGTAAAGTACTCTAAAAATCTATACAAAAACGGCATTGTCTCCAGAAATCCTTCCCATTAGATGGAACAAGTTACGCGTGTTTCTATGAATTAAAAGAACATATTTTCCAGTGAGAAAGTGCTGCATTGTGTAAAACGTGAGTCCTCTAAAAACCTTATCAATTGGCTAATTTGTTAAGATTTGAGCTCCTCTTTCTTCTGAGCTTATTACCAGACAGACTAATTAATGAATCTTGCCCCAAGCAGTTACATCAAAGCAGAGAAAGCTCTGTTTCCAAAAACTGGCTGTATTAACATACAAAAGGGGGATCAGATCACTGAAAGCAGGATTTTGTCTGTTGAACTGAACCTGGAATTAACGCAGCATTGAATCCAGTTTCTGTATATATACAGACTGGCAAAACCACTTAATTTCTGCTTGAGTGAAACCCACCAACCTGCTCAGTTACTTACCATACACACCCATTATAAAAATCGAGCTTGCTGTTTACTGACTTTTAATTAAAGGAATACTATAATGTTAGGTATACAGATATCTATTACTGACACTATAGTGCTGATGTGACTATCTAGGTGACCGACCCTGCTCCGATCGT
Source organism: Pelobates cultripes (assembly GCA_933207985.1). Classification (NCBI taxonomy): domain Eukaryota; kingdom Metazoa; phylum Chordata; class Amphibia; order Anura; family Pelobatidae; genus Pelobates; species Pelobates cultripes. The sequence goes on from OW240918.1 coordinate 16,512,781, forward strand.
GCTAAAAATTCAATTTTACTCACCTTTTCTCCTATGCCAGGCCAGTCTCGCAGCAGCTGGCCCTGTCTCCATGGCTCAGATTACCAATCTTGATGAACTCGGATCCAATGCTTTGCCATAGACAATCTTGCGCCAATCACCATTTTCTTATAGAGATGCATTGAATCAATGCATCTCTATGGGGAACATTCAGCAACTTCATGCAGAGCGTGGAGATGATGAATGCCAGTTCTGCACACTACGCAGCACTGGACAAGGATGCACCTCTAGTGGCCGCCTGCGTGACTGCCACTAGAGGTGTTCCTAGGCAGCAATGTAAACACTGCCTTTTCTCTGAAAATGCTATGTTTACATTGAAAAGCCTGCAGCGACAGACTGTAGGCACCAAAACAACTACATTAAGCTGTAGTGCTTTGAATCTCACAGAGAGAAATGTGCTATAAAAATCACAATTTTATTATTATTATTATTACAGTGGTTCTGGTGACTATAGTGTCCCTTTATATCCAGACTGTAGCTGACATAGGACTTCTTATCCTGTAACACTCCTTGCGGATCACCCACACCCAATTTTGTCGCACATTTTAAAGCATTGATAAACTGTTTAGAAACCTGCACAGTATAAGGTGAATAGCAGGCTTGAAATAAGTGGTACCCAGGTAAGAGATAAAATAAAACCCAGAGATTATCTTTGTTGTAATTCTAATAGCCTTTATTACCCTCTCCCTAAACTTTCTTAATTTACAAACAACACAAGCCCAGTAAAACTTCACAACATAACAAAATAAACAAAATAGCAGCAGATTATTATAGATTAAAAAATACCAAACTAGACTCAATATAACTATTGTTTGCTGCAGGGGAGGGCTGGTTATGTTTAGCCAGGGGGCAACTACAACAAATTTCACAATTTGAGGTTAAACCAGCAGATTGTCACATCTCATTCCATTCATTTCTTAATTTTATGTTAAATTAGTAACCAAATACTGTAATAACTGGAATATAATAATATTAATAAAAAAGCAGTGTTACATATATATATGTTATACTAGAAACATAGAAACATAGAATGTGACGGCAGATAAGAACCATTCGGCCCATCTAGTCTGCCCAATTTTCTAAATACTTTCATTAGTCCCTGGCCTTATCTTATAGTTAGGATAACCTTATGTCTGTCCCACACATGCTTAAACTCCTTTACTGTGTTAACCTCTACCACTTCAGCTGGAAGGCTATTCCATGCATCCACTACCCTCTCAGTAAAGTAAAACTTCCTGATATTATTTTTAAACCTCTGCCCCTCTAATTTAAGACTATGTCCTCTTGTTGTGGTAGTTTTTCTTCTTTTAAATATAGTCTCCTCCTTTACTATGTTGATTCCCTTTATATATTTAAATGTTTCTATCATATCCCCCCTGTCTCGTCTTTCATCCAAGCTATACATGTTAAGATCCTTTAACATCCTTTAACTATGAGGCAGCAATCCACAAACCTGGTTTGCTTCCAGACACACGAGACAGAATACTTTTGCATCTATCCATCTTATTTGCCCTGAATTTGCACATGTTAAGCGGTAATAATTAATTATGATTATTTCTCATTAGACACCAATAAAAAGATAAGCTAGCGTAATTCTTGCTCACACTGACTTTGTGCTCGCTATGTGTATTGCTGTTCTAATAATCAGCCCACCAATTATTAACCTGCCTTCCACTAGTGATAAACCCCCCAGGAGGCCGGCTACACGAACTCATTTACTTGCAAAGTCTTTTGTTTGAATTGGCCCATTTCCTGTATTGGACTGCAGTTAATTCAGCTCTTTAAATGTGTTTTCTTTGCAGCAAGTGACCAAATTGCCGAGTGATACATTATTCATCCATCCATTTTTAGGATTTTACTCATGTCATTTTCCCAGACGTTAATTGCAGAATTTTGAGTTTTAATGGTATTTCTTCCACATGTGCTCAACTGCTGAGTTATAGGATTGCACGAAGCTATTCTGTGTGTCATTGTAGGATTGTTTAATCTGACATTGTAAAGCACTGTAAACCCCCTGTAGCCCAACTCATTGTTGGTAGCCCAGTGGTCTCGGTCTATTATTGCCACAAAGGTTGGACAGACAATACGAAAGTGAATCTTCTCCATAATTCAAGTGGCTACAGAGAAAGGATTTGGGTGCCGGAGAAAGCTCTGGTGTTTATCAGACCATTCCAAAATGGCACTGACAACACTCAAAGATTTAGAGCACCATAATCTGTACAATTAGATGACTTGGTTATGGTGTCTATCCTGCCCCTTTAAATTAGTGTGGGCATGGAAAGAATTAAGAATATTTTGCAGAATTTTTTTTCAGGCCGTGTTCTCATTACTTAAAGGGAAAGTCAAAGTATTGTAACCACAGCATTCTGTTGTAGTTGTTGTGGTGCTGTTTTAGCTACAAGCACTTTCACTGAGTTCTAAGTCAGACAATTTTCCGCTGGTCTGACCAAAAATGGTGGTCACTGAGGCACATATGTTCTAACCCCTTGCCCCCCATATGGTTTACACTTACACTTACATCTCTGGTTAGCAGTGATAGGCTGAGCATGTCAATAATGACAGTTAGGGCCTTGCTGGTGGGTACTGTTGGGGCCCCTAGCTTTTGGCTCAAACCACTAAAAAGCATTGGCGTCCTGGTTGGCATCCACAGCCTAATAGCACCTTAACCACTACAACAGTATGTAGTGGTTATTGTCTGTAGACTGTCCCTTTAATAAGATCATAGAACGTCACAGGAGAAATGTTGGATTCATCACTTTGAGAAGCTGAACCGGGAGGGAGTCATGACTGTGGGGTAGTCACTGGAGTCATTTGTGGTTCATAAGGATATACCATAATGTGGTGTGAGATGGTGTAGGACCATTAGAGGAAAAGCTAAGTACTCATGGAAATGCATGTTAAAGGAACACTCCAAACACCATAACCACAACACTGCACAACAAACACTGTTCTCACTACAATTCACTGTAGAGGTTATAGTGCTTGGAATGTCCTAGTGAATGTTGGAGTTTGTGAGATGTACCATAATGGGTAGGTGTGAGTTTATGGGACTGTTACAGCGACAATAATACAATAATACTGTGCTCTGGGATCCCCGATAATTATGTATCTTATTTCTAAATCAAAGCTGGTGAAATAGAAATAAATACGTAATAACATTTATTTTATCAGGAGCATATTTTTAACAGGAAGAATGCATTGAGATTTCTGTTGTGATTTAGTATTTCGTTGGGAGTACGCATTTATTCTACGACGTTGAATTAAAATAGATTTTTTTACTAATAATGAAATGTTCATGATATAATATGTTCATTTCTGCTTTAGTTAGGAAGCATTATCAGATGTATAGATAATAAATCTCTTTAACCCGCATGAAACTGCTTTAAAAAAAAGTAGAAATGACACATCAAATTATTAAACATAAATTGCGTGAACCAGTTACATCTTGTGACCTCACGAAAACTGGAAGGAAAGCAAATGCTTCTTAGAAACCAATAAAAAAAACTATTTCATTTGTTAACAAAAAGAAAGCACCATTTGAAATTAGCATATTTAAAGGGAAAGGATAGCATGTGGAGAGCTGAACAGTGGCATGCTGTAACTGCTAGACCCATTGTATTGGGTGACTGACAGACTGACACTGCTTTGGAGAAATGCAAATGGTCTCTTATTGTTTGACGATCACCGATACCAGACAGGAACTCGTGAAAAACCTCAATATAATTATGGAAAAAATGCAAATTCAGGGACTCTGTTCACATTCAATATGTATAAATGTAACACTTAATTCATCTGGGGAAGATAAGGCTGGAAAACCAAATTAGCTAAAGGTCTCTGCTTACAAAATGAGGTGCTTGGCAAATTCAATATTTTGTAATTTAATTTTTTTTTTAAATTAACATTTATGAGACATTAGATTTATATTTTTTCTTACTTTATTTTAAAAATATTTTTTTAAATTTCATATTGGATATTTCTTTTTTAAATATTATCGATCCTTATTTTTATAATTTTAATGATACAGAACTTTATTTTCAAGTTTTTATATTGTTGTTATTGATAAAACCTGTTCTGGTGAGTTTAGGTGTGTATAGTACCTGGGCTTTTTTCTGACACAATCTATCTTTTCACGATTAGTTGATTATTTGGGAATGCATTGGGTAACATGGACTAGGCCTTGAAGTTGTTGAGGTCCACCTTGTTATTTGTCCAATTAAACATGGAGCTGGGATGAATGGACCTTTAGATAAGGCATCTCTGATATTGGCTCCCCAGCTACTGTAGTAAAATGAAGTCCAACAACAGCTGTGAGGTCAGTATTAGAAATCGAAGCTTTAGAGATTGTCACCTACATTAATGGACATGCATTAAATCATCACATCTTGTCCTTTAATGTCTCTGTTAGGAGATTTGGCAAAGGACTGTAAAATCAATTAAAGAAAAAGGTTGTCATTAAAATGTTACAGTTCATTATACAATATATTATTTTTAGGGTGAGGAAAAGAGTTTATGAATCCAAGCATCATTACAGCGCTTTAAAGGGTTACTCCAAGCACCATGACCACGTCAGTGTTTTTAAGTGGTTATGGTGTAAGGAACCATTATGAAACGCTGCACATACAGAGTTAAAGCCCTTTGCTGCTGGGGGGTGTGACTCAAGCCGACAAATGCCAAATCTGCGCATGTTTCCTGACACCGACGCTCAATCATTGGCTGAAAACTCCCTGCTGATGATATCAGCAATGCCTGGCAGAATCAGCATCTGATGCAGTTCAGTTGACACTGTTTGAGGCTCTGTGCCTGGTGGGACCCATGTAAAAGTACCTACCACAGTCGCAGGGGTCACCACTGTGACCGGGTCATTAACTCCAGGGGGGCCTGGCCGCAGTGGCGACCCCTGCGTCCGTGGGATGCCAGCATACCTTTTGGGCCAGTGCACAGCCACACCGGCCCAGGGCCTGGGTGCGGAATAAGACCCATGGAGAGGCTTGGGGGAGGGAATGAGATACATGGGGGGCCTGGGTGAGGAATAAGACACATAGAGGAGTTGGGGGGAGGGAATGAGATACATGAGGGGCCTGGAGAGGGGAATGAGACACATAGGTGGGGGGCCCAGGGCAATTTTAGAACCGGGGCCCCGTGGTTTGTAACTACGTCTCTGTTTGTGGCTTTACTGTTGAACGGTACCGGGGGTACTTCTCGTATCATAACCATTATAGCAGTTAATTATTGGAGGTACGGGCTGAGGATACTAGGAATAACAGTCTACACAGCACCTTGATGACGTGGTTCCTTCACTCTAATTTCTCATTCTCCTTCCATTAATCCCCATAACCTTTCAGAACCCCAAATCCTGGGTGGTTCTATATCCTGCTTCGTTACAGCATAGGGTACAGCAAAATGCTGTCATTACAACGTCACTCTAGTGAGCAGTGACATTTAAAAGGTGTGTTTTTTTCTGCAATGTTTTGAATGTGTACAATTAATGCCAAATACCAATCTGCCCAAATGTGACTAAGGAGAACTTCCAGTACCATAGTTTATATTCTCAAATATTCTTATTTCTGCAGAGTTTAAAGGGTTTATTTAGGGGATGTAGAATTTTGACCACCATCAATAATGAAGGAGAATGGATACATTTAGGAGAAAATCAGCCCTTAATTGCCACATTTTTATGGCTTCACTGTTTGTAAATGTCATTGAGTTGACTGATGAGTTCATTAGAGGTTTTCCTATCACAAAAAGTTGGAAAGGTACATCTGGATGTTTGCAAATTAGCATTAATTGAGTGTTCACTCTGAGGCTGGTTGCTTGTTCTCATTTTTAAAGGAAGTACAAAAATACTGTCAATAATTTTATTTATAAATAAATTATACAAAAAAATAAAATAAAATACATTCCGAGCAATGTTCATCCTCTAAATTGTTTATCTAACGTTAAATTGTTAATGATATAACTATCCACGCAGGGAATATTGAGACCCACAGTGTTATGTGCATTCTCTAAATTCTGGAGTTTTCAAATTATTTCAAAATGGCAACATTTTGGCTGAAATTACTGATCTGAAATAAATTTCGAACTCGACTATAGTCGCAGCTTAAGTATTTTATCCAAAATTTTAACAGTTGGATTTAAGTCACTACAATTCACATGGTTATTCAATAAACAAATTACATCAAAATGGCAAAGCAAGCGGAGTGGAGAATTGACCACTTCAGTAATTTGGGGTCTCATTAGCCAGCGCGGAACTAGCGTACCAGGCTGGCTAATGTCAATTCTGTGCAAATTTGATTGCATAACAGAATGTCAGTCATTGGCTGAGAGCGGTCAGCTGACTGTCAGTGACAGCACATCACATGACCATTAGGGAGCTCAGGGTCATTTAGCAAGGGTTTGCCCTTTTATCCAAGGGCAAACCCTTGCTAAATGGTTTGCCCCATTACTGGGGAACCAGGTCAAGGCAAGTCTGCCATCATAACCACTTCAGGGGATTGTTATGCAGTCCTTAATGTGAAAGACATGTTTACTGTCAGGTGGGTATACAGGAATGCTAGGAATTGTGGGAAGCTGCCACATCACGCCGCCGGAATTAGGGAAGTATTGCGTGTCGCTTTCCGTAGATGGTGGGATGCCATATTTGTAGCCTGTAAATATTGAGGAGATTAATATAAAATTATTTGGAAATCGCTATGCATTTGCTGGGAATTTGAGAAAAGTTTTGAAAGCAGTACAAATAGTGATTATTTATAAAAATAATCCCCCAGTAATATGTCCCGGTGTGCCAGTGGCAGTGATATAAAAGGTGATCTGATTCATTATTTTATCAGAGATTATGTATAAAAAATAGCGCAAAAGGGCTCACTGTTTAGATCACATTGTTGATCATAAATACTATGTCTGGTTTTATCTGCAATGTAAGAAAAAAGTTGCAAATGGGAGAATATATTAAGGCAAATCTATGAACATGCGTTGCCACTTATAAAGCAGATTTAGAAATCTTTACAAATGCTGCTCCGGCAAAATATGACAAACAGATCAGGCATTGTGTTAGAGATGATTATACCATTATTTATATATAACTCCCAAAGAATCACTCAATCAATCAAATGTTATTACTTATAAAGTTTATCAGCTAATGTTATTTACGATACTTTGACTCATTTTCTTAAACATACACTCTAATTCTGTATCAGAGGTTTATTAACTAAACACTCAATTGCATGAAAAAATGTAATCAAAAATAGCCAAAAAGTGTTTCAAATTATGAACTATTTTTGAATTCACTACGATTCAGCCAGAGGTTTTATTTGGTTCCAGAAACGCTCTGGATTTAAAGCCTAGAGGAGATGCCCCCAATTCACTGACCACAGAGACCTTGCTCACTGGGAAAACTATGAAAGAAATAGAAGCATGTTTTTCAGTCATATACGCAATCTGATCACCAAGTTCAGTTTTCCATCCTTTACAAGTTGATACAATCAGTGCCATTGAATTGGGTAATAATTAGATCTATGCCTCCAGATATACAGGGAAATTAGAAACTGTCTTATTGAATTCTTTCCTTGTAGAAAACTTTGATCCTCACAAAATGTTACTTGAGTGAAAATGTAGTATATACCAGGAACGTCCCTACAGCGGAGGTCGTAAATGATATCATGAATGTTTGATATCCGTGAGGCTATACTGTGAAATTATTACTGTAGGTTAATTGTGCCTATAGGTGGTCCCATTCCATGGCTTTTGTGAACCACTGATGTCTGGAAGCGGATGGGGAAATGTACTCTAATAGATTTAATCCGGCCAACCTAAAGTCCATTCCTAGATTTAAGCGATCTGAGCAGTATTACTATACAAAGCACAGAAATTGGAGAATAACTCTCACAATCTCAACAAGCCTGAAATCTCCCTCTCTCCTTCTTATTATATTATTATTATAGACTTTGTTGGGGGGGCCGGGGGAGCTTTTGGGCTTTTAACCCCAGATGTGTATTTCTACGGTTGGCAGAAGGGACAGGAGGATATTGGTGTTTCTTTATTTATAATTTTAAATCATTCAGGAGTTTTTAAAAGCAGCCACCTTTTATTAAAAGGAATATCAGTAGCATAGAATTCTGACTGCTGGAGGAAGTGATCCCCCCAGGTCACTATTAACAGGGAGTGTAATGGAACAGAATGTTGCTGAACGTCCTTCATTTGTTAGGACGTTTTATGCGATTGCATTGAATACACGGCAGTGAAGCATTAGCTTATTTCCAGCTATGCTTTCACTGAATTCCTGGAGAGCATCAGGAGCACGCTGTCCGGGGGTAGAAATAACAGGGCATGACATAAAAAGGTGGGGAACTACCATGACATGTCCCCATCTCTCTACTAGTATCGTGATCATTGAGTTTCTCTTTGGGCTCAAGCCCCATGTGTTTTTGGGACGTAATGATTATTATTATTATTTCCCACCGAGCTTTATACTTATAAATTAGGGCTATATAGCCGCAATGAATTGACAGACAAAATAATGCCGAGGGATTAACGAGTTGAAGAAGGACTTGTTCTAAAGAGCTTACAATCTAGGAGGAAATTGAATTAAAGAACGCAAGAGTCAGAGTTGAGAGAGTGATAGCACAAGGTCTTTAGGAACGGTGGGGTCCAGGTAAAATTTAGCAGGTGACAATACAGAAGACATCTGTAAGAAATGATTATTTTAGCTCTCTATTTTGCAACTGTAATGCGTTATTGCGGTGAATATCTGCTCATATACATAAAATTAAATAAATTACCCTCAATATTCCTTCTGGTAAAAGAGTTAATGAATAATAATAAAATATTTTTAATAAATAAAATGAATAAGAACAGGGTAATATGGAAATAGTGATATAATGAATAAACATAATTAACCTTTTTAATAGGTATTTTAAACAAGGCAAGAAATATTACGTTGAAAGACAAAACAGATAAATATAAAACACAGAAAACTGAGGGTTATTATTGTGTCTCGGGTTAAGCTACGTGATTTTCCTTTGTCTCAGATGCAGGTTTTAGAGATTGTGAAGCAGGAGGGGGGAAGGGAGCTGTTTCAATGTATCTGAGAGGAGTTCTTTTTCGCCAATGTCAGTATGTCATGGTTAGAGACAAGGTTATTCTTTAGATCCTGATCAGCGTTGCTCACCTTCAGAAAATCCTTATCTTAGCGATCGTGCAATGGTGAAGGCCAAAATCAGGCCAAAGTCCATCCATAATTAGAATGTGAACACATATTTTGTGTAAAAGAGGGAAATAGGGCTGAATTTACATCCCAGGTGCCTTTAGACAGAACGACTGCAGCCATTCCTTCTACCCTATTAAATGTAAAAGATTTACATTTAAAGAGTGCTGAGCTGTGTGTGGGTCAAACATAGGAGAATATTTGGGATTTGCATTAGAGTTAGTGGAATTTATTAAAGAACACATTAGGGCCTAGTCTTCTAATGCGGAACCTTGCCTCGGGTCCAGGCCTGGTGTCCAAAATGTCCAGGGGTTCTGTGGAATGTGGCAGTCGGCTGATTGTGAATAGATTGTAACAGATGACAGATGACTTGCCTCATTAGTTTAGTTCTACCAAAGAGAGTTCTTCAACATTGTCTCCAGAGGTTGGTTTAGGCAGGTCCATGTGGCCTGTGGACTTTAAATAATCTCTTCAACTGGTTCTCAGACTACACTATAATAGAAGACTGAAATCAGGAGCAAACTAGGCCATTGCAGATTTATACATTGCATCAGAACAAGTAAGGACAAGTAGAACTGTATCTATATCAGAGAGAAACAACAGAGACAATGTAGCACTGGATCGGATCAATGTCAGAACAAGCCAAATTAGGACAGGATTAATTCTAACTTTAAATCCGAACAGGTGTAACAAGACAATGCAGGACTCGTAGCACTGGATCAATGTCAGAACAAGCAACCTGGTTCAATATAAAGAATAAGTCAGAACAGAACAAGCAGCACTGGGTCAACGTATTCAACAAGCTGGGTCAGAACACGCTCCACTGTATCTATAAAGGAAACAAAACAATGCTGGACAGATACACTTTATTAATGGGAGGAACAATAAATACATTGAAACTATATAAGAAAATGCTAATTGGAAGATTAAATCACTCTTCTAACATTATTGGATCCTGCTAGGTAGCAGCACTGAGACTTTTAAACTTTTTTTTTTTTACTGAAATAAAATAGTTTGTCTTTCTTTTTTTTTTTTTTAGGCATTAGGCTTTTTGTGTCATTGTGACCATATCTTTTCCAAGAAGATTTACCCCATTTTGCCTGTCATTTAGCCATTTTTACATGTGTGAGTAAATATTACATCTTGATAATTCAAGAATTTCAGCAAAACTGTGCAATTACTGGATTTCAAAACCATCTGTATATTTGAATTACAGCTCTTTTTTTTTTTTTACCCTCTTTACTACCAATAAATGATTTTGTAATATTCAGCTCATTCCAGCAGCTGATATAGAGGCACGAACCACAGACATATCGAACAAAAGACCCACCCCTAATCTGATGGAATAAAAAGTGACATCTCCCAGCAGATGGTTTGCTGTAGGATAGATAGAACTGAGCGCCCCTTGCTTGGGATCAGGTGTAATACAGGGGTTTTTAATTCGGCTTTATCAAGAGTTTAATGTTAGTCAACTGATCTGGTTATCTCTACAGACCTTGGTCCATCCAATTTCATTAATTTACACCCGTCACAAATACGAGTAGAAGTCTTCAATGAATGCCTGCCAGTAATTTATTTTGCATTATTTACCACGGTCGTGATTCAAATACATATATAGTAATTTATCAATCCTTAGCAAAAGCTTTAAACTTGCTATTTGTGCATCTGTCTATACATCTGTCTATCTGCCGTCTGTCTATATACAAACATACATACACACACATATACTACACTCACATAAAACATATGCACGCACACACACACACACACATGCATATTGCAGCAATTACAATGTATAAAAAAACACTTCTTTAGCAACAACAAACGGTTTCTTTATTACACAATGGGAATGGTTTGAATTTGTTCCTTGTATGTAAGGATAAACACACACACAGACAGATGAAAGATACTTCAAGGGATAATAATAGATACATAACAGCCAGATAGTCTCATAGACAGCTAGAAAGATGTCTGTAGATTCAAGATTCACAAGAGATAGACAGGAGGACATAGATGACAGATATGTACCTCTCCACCCCCTCTGCAATCTCTCCCTTTATAGTCAACACATTAACTCGACTGCCAAAATGCTGCAGGTTTTGGCAGAATAACACTGTACCATATTTAACAATTAATGCAATCTGTCTAATTTTTTATAGTTTTTTTGTCTTTTTTTTCCATAAATCTTGTGCATTGCTCCAATTTGGCATCAAGGTGACACATTTAGTAATAAATTCATAAATAATTACCCACACATTCAGGATTACGCAAACCGCATTAATGGGGCTTAATATATTTAGTGCTTAGAGCTAATATTCAGTATGGGAGTGAACGGACGTCAACACATGTTCGAGGGCAGTAGAGAGGAAAAAAAAAGGATGAAATTAAGAACAGCGCATTTACTTAATGTTTTTTTTCCCTTCAAAACAGAAGCAATAGCTTAAACCAGCAGCGTTAATTCATATACAATGATCCAGATGGTTCTCTTTGCAACATTGTGCAATTAGAAAGACTTCAGTTAATATTCGATACACGTGTGGGACTTATTCACTAAATAGTGGGTTTGGTTGACAAATAAGGTAGAAACAATGTGGACATAGTGCTGAAATGAAAAATGTAATGGGTTTTAGATTCTCTTCATAATGTTCTATTTTGGCCTGTGTTTTCAACTACCACTCGCTACGATGCAGTGTTTAGTGCAACACCCTGTGTGCCTTTTTTAAAGGGACACTCTAAACACCAAAATCGTACTGACATTTTGGAATTCCCACACCTCTAGGTCTGCCCTTTAAGCAGCAACTATGGATTTGGGCTAAAATAAATTCTACAGTTTTTCTGTCTGGCGTTAGTATCAAAGTATGATGTTAGGTGCTGGGTCTGGCTGCAGTGGTTCTCTATCAGGCCTAATGTGAGAATTAATGAGTAACAGGAGCAACAGTTGGCTTCTGTAGGTCACCATCGTGGAACCCTTGGCTCCCGTCCAGACCCAGGTAAGAGGGCAAACTGTTACAAAACAGTATTACCAGCTAAGGGTGCCAGAGTACTTCTAGAATCATAACCACTACTGTGGGTTGTTGTGTTCATCATGCTTCTAGTCACCGTTTAATGGTGTTTTCAATGTTTTTATTTGAAATATCTTTAAAAGCTTAGACTTTGTTTAAATAAAAGCAAACAGGCAATATTCTAATATATTAAAAGAACATATAAATTTTTTTTATTTTTTTTTCATTTAGAGTGATCCTTCAGTATCAGGTGCTGCCTATTGTCCCTTTCACGCTAGTATGTTAATGAGTAATTGGGGGATTTCACTAATTATCCACCTGTTTGGTAATCATCCTTTCTCTGTATTAGATTACTGTTCACATAGATCCTGAATGAAAATGATACTTTAAAAATTCTCAGGAGTTTACTAACTAAATTCCGAATTGTATTGAACTGAAATCTGAATGATAACATTTTGGAAAAAAAACTGGTTTGGAAAAACTATCCAACTTAGCTCCAGACACAGCTTGAATGTTTTAGCCTACATTTCAACATTCAGATTTCAAAAGCTACAATTTGGAATGATATGAGGAATTGTAAACTACGTCGATGTGTTCGATATGAGGATTTGTAAACTACGTCGCTGTGTTCGATATGAGGATTTGTAAACTACATCACTGTGTTCGATATGAGGATTTGTAAACTACGTCATTGTGTTCGATATAAGGAATTGTAAACTACGTCGCTGTGTTCGATATGAGGATTTGTAAACTACATCACTGTGTTCGATATGAGGATTTGTAAACTATGTAGCTGTGTTTGTTATGAGGATTTGTAAACTACGTCGCAGTGTTCGATATGAGGATTTGTAAACTACGTCGCAGTGTTTGATATGAAGATTTGTAAACTACGTCGCTGTGTTTGATATGAGGATTTGTAAACTACGTCGCTGTGTTTGTTATGAGGATTTGTAAACTACGTTGCTGTGTTTGATATGAAGATTTGTAAACTACGTCGCAGTGTTTGATATGAAGATTTGTAAACTACGTCGCTGTGTTCGATATGAGGATTTGTAAACTACATCACTGTGTTTGTTATGAGGATTTGTAAACTACGTCGCAGTGTTTGATATGAGGATTTGTAAACTACGCTGCTGTGTTCGATATGAGGATTTGTAAACTACGTCGCAGTGTTCGATATGAGGATTTGTAAACTACGTCGCAGTGTTTGATATGAGGATTTGTAAACTACATCACTGTGTTCGATATGAGGATTTGTAAACTACGTTGCTGTGTTTGTTATGAGGATTTGTAAACTACATCACTGTGTTCGATATGAGGATTTGTAAACTACATCACTGTGTTCGATATGAGGATTTGTAAACTACATCACTGTGTTCGATATGAGGATTTGTAAACTACGCCGCTGTGTTTGATATGAGGATTTTGTAAGCACTAAATTGGTATTTATGACATTGGCACTTTATTGAATATTGACGTGACAATATTTCTATGACGCTATATTGAAAATTGTACATAATATTAACAACGTTTTGCAATTAACAATTTCAGAACAATTTATAAGTTATAGTAAGCTCGTTTGAGCAGGGTCTTCTTCAACCTGTTCTTCCTGTAAGTTTTGGCAATGGTCTCCCACTCTTGTAATATTGTAAAGCGCTACAGAATTTGTTGGTGCTATATAAATGCCAATCATAATAATAATAATAATAATAATAATAGTATTTCATTTAAGCGCTCCTCCTTTTTTTTACAATTTGGAATGTATTGAACATGAGTAAACTTTTCAATTCAGAGTGAATTTCAAATTTTAGACCAAACAAAGCTAATTTGGAGACTTTTTCATCTTTTTTTTAAAATCTTGAATTTACTTGGTATTTCTCCCAAGTTACTCTTATTTAACAATCCTTAAAGCCTCACCTATTGAGTGGGGACTGTGTTATAGCAGTCATACAGTAAAAAATAAACAAATCAAGAACCTTATCCGTCTGTATGAAAAGAGCTCCACAGAATTTGTAAGACAATTCTTGCTCAGCTGCACACCTCCCAACAGTGGGAAATATGATATTGGGATGGATAGGTGGGCCTTCAGGGTGGCATCGTCAGTGAAGCAACTGGGAAAGGGGGCAGGTCTGCCTGGAAAATGGGTGGGCCTGTTTGCTCATTAATAACATTATTAATGTGTTAATGTACCTTGTTTGGTATAATGTTTTTTTTCTATGAAGATTTCTCATACATGCCACACATTTTTAAAACCTTTTTTTTTTCAGTAAATCTTTTTTCCAGTTACTATGTCCTCCAGATCTCTGTGATGCAACAGCTTGGGACTTTCATAGAACTATGTGCACATTGTGAAATCTCAATGCAATCCGCGTGTGTGAAGATATAGACAGATTCTGACAACTGCCTTGGATGGCAAATCTCATTCTATTCAGCCATGTGTTGGCTTGACGTTCATGATATGATTTCTGTTTCCGTGATATCAGGGACAGAGCATGTTAAACGCTATTCTACTTGTGCATAATTATGTGATTGCCAGTGTTCAGTCATACGTGATGCTATTACGTTAACGTAATACAATATATGTTTGTGAGTTGTAATAAATGGAGAATTACAGTTTTTGTTCTGCTAGAGAAGAGTATTATGGGTAATATCATCCAGCTATAACTACCTCTCCCCAGGGACATGTAGAAGGCTTTCTACAAATAATCTTTTAATAATTAGACCGATTATCATGTAAGAGACTTGAACATCTGTGAGCTATTGTTCTGATCTATTGTAAGACCTTTTAGAATGTTGTGTTCTCTGGAAAGGATTGTTTTTTTTTACAAGCAGTGAGTAGGCTGAGCTCTGTAGAATGTGAGGATTGGACTTACTTTTACACAGGCTACAGTTTGATGCTCAACATGGGCAAGTTTGTTATTGAAATGAAGTCTCCATAACATCCATTGTAACTGCTGTCAAATTGTTTTGATATTTTAAAAAATCTGATTGATAAGTAATTTCTACAGTAATGTTTTCCCCCAGCTCAGTTGATGGTGAGTTGATTGACCATGCAAGTTAAGCCATGACTTTCACTATCACAGTTTGAATTACAGGCAGTGGCTAAAGTGGGTGCAGGGGGTAACAGAGGATGTCGTGGGTGGGTTGTAGGGGGGTGTCAGGGAGGTACAGTGGCTGTAGTGGTTACAGGGGGGATTGGAGCTGTAGTGGAGGACTTAGTAGGTGTAAGGGAAGCATAGGGGCTGTAGTGGGTACAGGGAATATTAGGAGATTTAGTAGGTGTAGGGGAGTCATAAGGTCTGTAGTGGGAGCAGGGGAGGGTTAGATACTGTAATGGGTGCAGGGGTTTTTAGTGGCTTTAGTGTGAGCAGTGAGGGATAGGGACTTTAGTCGATGCAGGGGGTAAATGGGGCAGCAGTAGGTACAGGGGGAAAGGGCTGTAGTGGGTGCAGTAATAGGGACTGTAGTGTGTGTAGAGGATAATAGGGGCTGTGGCAGGTGCAGGGATAAAAGGAACTTTAGTGGGTGCAGGGGACATAGGGGCTGTAGTGGGTGCCGGGTAGGGTTACAGTCGGCATTGGGTGCAGTGGGTAATGGGGTGGTGCTAGGTCCTGGGGCAATAGGGGCTTTAGCCGGTGCAGGGAGTAAATGGGGCAGTAGTATGTACAGGGGGAAAGGGCTGTAGTGGGTGCAGTAATAGGGACTCTAGTGGATTCAGGGGTAATATGGGTTTACAGGGTAATATGGGGTAATAGGGGCTTTAGTGGACACAGGGGGAAATAGTGGCTTTTTCTGTGTCACCTGCAAGTGACACTAGTTGTCTCCCTCCGACTAGCTTTCTCTCTCATTATTTTACTTCCTCCTTATGTCGCTAGCCACTTTCGTCCTAATCATATCTGTCACCACTCTGTTCCCATGTCACTTGCACACAGTCCTCCAAATCTCCCTACACTCTCTTAATTCTTAATTGTCTTTTAAATTTATAATGAAACTCCTATTTACATTGTCCAAGGGGGGCTCATCAGTGATTACGAGTGGAGTGCGTTCACATAAGAACGATGCAGGATACTGGGTAATATATCACTCAGAATTACTATCAGGGTTTTTCACTAACACGTGGATTCTAGAGAGTTTAAAGGGAATTCACTGAATCTCAGATTTTATGCCCAAATAGCCAGTCTGTAATGGAAAAAAATCCCAAATCTGCTCTATTTTCAATTCAACTATTTTCAACTAAAATATCAAATGTACTTTTAATTGTTGACATTCATAGATCGGTTAATGACACTAAGTGAGGAAACTGGGATGATCACAGACAATCACAGATTAATAAAACCCCCGAACACAAGTACTCATTCTTGTTAGCAGAGCCTCTGGTCTCTGCTGAATCTTTAGAGGTCCCAAAAATCATTACGGTCTTCTCCCTATTCCTGCAGCAACACGTCTTCTAAGATGCCACCGTGGTAAAAAAACAAACTTGTGAAAAGCATTGAGCAAAGGGATGGGCAAGTGGAGGATCCCCAGATATTGTAGAACTGCAACACCCGTGATACATTGACATTCTACAGGCTGGCTAAGCATCATGGCAGTTACAGTTCTACAGGATCTGGGGATCTACCCTTTGTCCAGGCTCGATTTAGGATCTAACCAGCTGTCTTTTGCGCTCTTGTGAAGTTAATGAAATTCTCTATGTTACTTCATAGGAAGCAAAGCTCCTTTCCTGATGCAATCAGATTCTGCAATGTTGCAGCCGTTATGTCACCTCAAGCGTCCTGTAGAAAATGTTGTGAGACGGAGAATACGATTCCAGCAAGTCATTGAATTTGTATTATACATTGTATTATATTATATATATTACACCTACGCGTGGAACTAACCATAATAGGAATATTGATAATTAATGATCCATGGATGGCCAGAAGAACGACTTCATTTAGGAGCATCTACTTTTAGAATCCATGCAGCCAGGTCATCCTTCCCAATTAGTGCAATACAGGATTCCCGTATAACCAGTAACTGCGAATTGAATGTTTATAAGTGACATATACCCTTCCTTGGACCTTAACTGGGACATATGTACTATTCCTTTAACAAAGTCAAAGCTTAATAAATAAAACATTTTAGGAGCCATCTAGCACATGACTGGCAGAGTATAATGGGCAGAGTTTGAGGAGCAATCTGACTTTCCCCTAAACTCAGCTCTGCTTTGTCCAATAACTCTCATACACAACTCAGAGAGGGGGTTCTGGAGGAAATAACCTGACAATTCGCACAAACATGCAGAGATACCAACAGATGCACAAACTGATACATACACACATACAAACAAAACCACAAACATTGACACAGAGACACCCATGCACAGACACTCACGCGCTCATTCTGACACACAAAGACCCACATACACTCTGAAACATGCACACCTACACACAGACACAGACACATTCACACACACACAAACATAGAGAAAAAAGAGATGCCTGTTTTTAAAAGTAAACTTCCTCAAAATATTTTCATTTAAAATTCTTTTATTTATGCATTTTATTATACACAAATAAGAAACAATGACAGAAAAGGAAAAAAAGATGGAACACACCACAATGCTAAAACACTAGATTACAATACAGCATAAATAATGAAATAAAAACAAAAAAACACAAAAAGTGATTTTCGCTTTGAGAGTGCTTTTTAGCTCTAAATTTCCACAATTTCCATAAAAAAATTAACAAAGTGGAACTTTAATATGTAAATATTAGAATTTTGCAGAAACAGACAATGCTCTTTGTCTCCAGCAGCCTGTGTTGATAATTCCCAACATTAATTTATTATTTTTTCAACATTTACTCACATTTTGGGTTTTTGCACCCCCGCGCCCCTCCCCCAGGTGAGGATATTAACATCTCCCAGCATGCCCTGCTTCTACCTACCCAAAGCTTGTCTTATTTCTTTATCTCATCTATAATCATGGCTTGGCTATTTTTAAATTTGTTTTTCAATATACCACTATTCGCTATTTAGTGATTACACCTCTTCATGTTACCAGATGCTGTTAGGGTTAATGCAGCACCTAGAACAGATGGCTGTCATTCTTGTCCTAAGGGAATGCCATTAATTACAAGCCGCTATCTTTTTATACACAATCACACTCTTTAATCAGCAGCCAGTGCCACTCAACAAGATGAAATCAGAGGCTGGGATATTTTATTTAACCCCTTCACTGCGGCACTCATGTATAAATTATTACAATCATTGGAATAGAAATATATACATACACACATGCACACACAACTGAGAACGGAGCGCATATTGAACAATGTATAGGTGAGACGATTATAGACTATATAAGGGGAAAAAAAATATGAATTTACCCATTAACCTCATTAATTGGTAAATGATTAAAAAAAAAATGTTCGTCCAGGCAAATTTTTCATGTTTGTTTCCATTAAATAAAGGCTATCTAGCCATACTGAAATGAAAAATAAATTTAAACATTACTTTCCAGGACACCCAAAATACTCGGACACTGAGGGTGGTTTTTCTGTAAACCGTTTGGTAGCTAATGGGTTAAATCCACCCTATGCTGGCCTATGACGGCTGTTATTAATGGGTAATCAGAGAATGTCTCAGACTACGTGACTGTGATTTTATGAATTTCACAATACCTGAGGATATTTTCTTATCTTTATAAGAATAGGTCAGTCATAACCCAGGGAAGCGTTTGGCCGTTGATTGATTCTATGCAGATTTTATAAAAACAGTTGATGAATCGCTATGCAAGTCTGCTCTTCACAGTTAGCATGGTTGGCTAGAGAGGACACCTGCTACAATGTAATTGCCACTTCGTCGGATTCATCATTTTACAGTCCATGAAGCTCAACCAGCAACGTAGAAACAGAGATCCCTAGTTAATGAAGGGCTGGCTAACACCATGGGAAAGGCCTTTCAAAAACACTTGGGGTGCTAATAATATCCATGACTACGTTAAAGTAACTAACACATACGTCACCTTCCTCCTGTACAGCTCCCTCATACTTATTTATTACTGGCATTTTTAAAGCACCAACATATTCTGCAGCGCTGTACAACTGGGAAAAGACAATACAATATAAACAGACCAATACACAAGGTAGAGGGCCCTGCCCTTGACCTTGCATATATCCCAACATTTGAAAATGACAAAATGGGACACTTTCATATTAGCGGTGTGAGTGGTGGTGCGGCCATGGGCGGGGCTGTTCTGAGAAATGTTAGGGGACTTGCTAATAACAGTTTATACAACTAAAATGTAATTTAGAACAACTGTGTATGTTATTTACACAGACTGATTTCTAAACACATTTATTGCAGTTTAAAGACACATTACTGGGAGTATGATTGCTGTGGAGCTCTGTTATACACTCAGACACATTACTGGGAGTATTATTGCTGTGGAGCTCTGTTATACACTCAGACACATTACTGGGAGTATTATTGCTGTGGAGCTCTGTTATACACTCAGACACATTACTGGGAGTATTATTGCTGTGGAGCTCTGTTATACACTCAGACACATTACTGGGAGTATTATTGCTGTGGAGCTCTGTTATACACTCAGACACATTACTGGGAGTATTATTGCTGTGGAGCTCTGTTATACACTCAGACACATTACTGGGAGTATTATTGCTGTGGAGCTCTGTTATACACTCAGACACATTACTGGGAATATTATTACTGTGGAGCTCTGTTATACACTCAGACACATTACTGGGAGTATTATTGCTGTGGAGCTCTGTTATACACTCAGACACATTACTGGGAGTATTATTGCTGTGGAGCTCTGTTATACACTCAGACACATTACTGGGAGTATTATTGCTGTGGAGCTCTGTTATACACTCAGACACATTACTGGGAGTATTATTGCTGTGGAGCTCTGTTATACACTCAGACACATTACTGGGAGTATTATTGCTGTGGAGCTCTGTTATACACTCAGACACATTACTGGGATTATTATTGTTGTGGAGCTCTGTTATACATTCAGACACATTACTGGGACTATTATTACTGTGGAGCTCTGTTATACACTCAGACATGTTACTGGGAGTATTATTACTGTGGAGCTCTGTTATACACTCAGACATGTTACTGGGAGTGTTATTGCTGTGGAGCTCTGTTATACACTCAGACACACCAACAATATTGAGCTGATAGAACAATCGACATTAGGATAGAAAAGAGGGAAAGAGAGAGTGGGGCAAAATTGTGACTGTCCCTCTTAAATATGGACACTTGGACACTTGGAAAGTATGCCCTCATATAGTTAATAGCTTGAGTACATTTATTCAGTTGGATATAAAATGTTACACTTGGTGATCTCTCTGACATTCAGGTTATATTCTTCACTTTAACTTGTTTGCAACATATTAATTATATTGATTGAATATGAATATGTTGTTGTAGAAATAAAATAATTTAATAATAATTTTGTTTCCAAGCGAGACTCAAATTGTGTTTTTTCTCTCTTTTGGCTAGAAATTCCAGATCAAGTACGTTATGAAGAAAACACTATCGTATCAATCTTTGTCTGATATGAAGACATGCCCACTTACTGGCTACGGCAAGGAGAGTTTAAAAAACACAAATCTCCAAGAATCGGTTTAATCAATGTTGGGAGAAAATTCTCCCCTCCCCCCCCATTCTGTTTCCTGCTCTCATGGCAGCCATCCTCAGTGTCTTAATACTCTGATTAAAGAGGAAGAGTTGGCCGACTTTACCTGTTCCTTTATTCCGTGCTACCCCTCCCATGATGCTCTGCTGCCTGATGCCAACATGGGATCTGTATTTTACAGCCTCTCGATTGGCAGATATTGATAATCCCAACTCTAATCAACAAAGCCTGCTAACAAGCTATATCTTCTGGGTAATTAAGCCACCTTATTCCCAAACTAGGATTAACCAGTTCATTATCTGCTGCACATGGGTACCATCTATATAACGATTGTACTTGGCATTTTAATTTTTGTCCTGTTGCACAGACATAATGAATCATTATCAGGGATTAGTAATGTAATATTAGACACCTTCACATGCATTAAAGGGTTAAATAAAGTTGAAGCAAATGAGCATTTATAATTAAAAGGAGGTACAGATGGGCTTAGCAGAAATCCGGTAAAAATACGTTTTTTTTCAATAATTCCAGCTCATCTACAGATATATTTTAACCTAGGTTATTCTGGCCCACGATTTGCAATTCTCTTGTCAATTTCCCACAATTACAATTTTAGTCAATAGATATATATGTATTTTGCTACTTGTGAAAGTCTCCATTTCCTAGAGATTGCCGACTCAGTTTAAAGCTCTCTACTTTAGGCCAAGTGTACATCTTCTCGAATGGTCATTATATCAAAGCATGTACATTATGGAGATGCCTTCAAATCACTGAGAATTTATGGATTAATGCATTCTACTGCAAAGTGAAGTATAGCCATCTTATTATCGCTCTCCTACTTGTTTGACGACATTTAATAATAATATAACATCAAATTATTAAATCAGGAGAGATACATTTAGACCAGTGTCGAAGGATATCTTCAGATGTGGATGTTATTACATTGTAAGCGCGTCTGAGTAGGACCTTCTTCACCTCTTGTCTCCATCAATATTCTGTAGGTCAATTACTTATTGTCAAATATCAATATTCTATAATTGTACATTGCTGTAGTGCAAACATGGTGGCTCTTTCAAAGCTAATAATAATAACATTGCCCAACGCAATGATACTTGTTTTAACGACCTTGGAAGAACGAGTTAAACTCAACAGGAATCAAGAAAATGCTGGTGGAGCCATATTCATCAAACTGTTTTCCATAATTCTGTGCTATTTATTGTTTTAGCAAAGCATTCTAGGAAATGTAGCTAAATCACACTTGAGGTCCAAAGTTGGGCAAACAGATTCTTCCTTTTGGAGTACATGAGCCTAACCTGCAAGTCATAGTCAGCTATCTCCAGTGCTTGTTTATTTCCTTATTTCTATTTTACAGCCTTGTTCACCTCATCTCAACATCAACCAGGGTCACCCATTCACCTTCCCCCGGGGAACGAGTCTCTGTCTGCACCACTCCCCATATTAAGGCAGACAGACTCGTAGATGTGGTGATCAGGCTTTGCCTCCAGGTTACCAAACAAGGGTCATTGAGTCATTGATGTTTGTTAGAGTCTGTGTTCACTCTAACAATGAAATAATCTGATGGAACCATGAAGATTATCAGATTCCTTTTCTGAAAACGCCCGTAATCTGTGTGAAAAATGAAGTGGTTGGGAATGAAGATAAAGGAGAGAAAGCACAAGTCATCCTCTTGTCTACTTCCTTCCTACTCATATTTCTGTCCCTTTCACTGGTCTGCCACTTTCTCGGTGGATGCCATCAATTCTACCGGGTCCCTCTTTCAATCACTCTGGGGTTTATTCTGTAAAACAATACATTTTTAAACTTTACCTGGAAATTGCAAATTAAAATAAAAGCAAGAAACTAAAACAATAACCCTGTTAACCTTGAAGATTTCTTTTTTATTTTCACGTAAATTGTGTGTTTTCTTGGACAGTTCTCCAAAAGTCCTAGGTCAGTAAACCAGATAAACCTGTCCATGTCTTCATTCATGATACTGTAATCCTGCTGGAAGGGCTAAATAAGCAATGATTGCAATAAGATAAATACATAAACACTATTATTAACAAATAGCTAAACAGATAAACACCAAGTTAGTATCAATGAAATTCTGTATTCTCATTGGCTATTATTAATTTTATCTTTTAAACAATTTTTAGTCAAATAAATAAAACACTACAAAAAAGCAACATAGTGCTGTATATTTATTTTTAAGGCACATTGCACATACATGTTCTGCCAGTTGTAGAATTAATGTAGAGAGGGCCTTGGTGCAATAATTGTTTTGCCCCCCGCCCCTATCACAAGGGTGGCCAAAAGGTCTGTCATACAACTCCTTCAATGCTTTGTCCGCTGGGGATCTATAATTTACACATCATTGTATTTAGCTCTGAGTAGTGTTTGTGTGTTTGAATGTAAGAATGTTTTGTGTGTGGTATGTTTGAGTGAATGTAATGGTGTGTTTGTATACTGTTGACGTTTGAATGCATACATTTGTGTGTAGTGTTGGTTTTTGAAAGCAGGGGTGTGTTTATATATAATGTTGGTATTTTAATACTGAGGTGTGTTTGTATGTAGTGTTGACGTTTGAATGCCGACATGTATTCACATATACAATGCCACACACATGCACTGAAATACATACACACACAGATACACACACTTACACTCATGCACACAGAGACACATGCAGATACACAGACACACTATGATAAAGTCCACTAAGGCATTTAATTTCATTGCAATTTTAAACACAGATATAGAGAAATATTTATTTCAGCATGGATGTGGCAATGTTATAAGTGCACGTTAATGCTACATTATTGGCTGTAGTATAAATGGTTACATGTACCATCATTTCACCACCAACCTCTGCAACTATTCACAATGTAATATTAGCCAATACAGACACATTGGGCCATATTCATTAACTGAAGACAGTTGGATGAAATTAATTGAGGTATGCACAGGCCAGTAATGTTCTGATTAATGGGGAGAGCTAAGTATGTACTCGGCAGTTAAACAAAATGCTCACATTGTGATCAGGGCATTGTGAGGGGTTTCAGCCCATGGGCACATAGTATGGTGCCTTCCACATATATTGACTCAAGTCTCTCCACAAATCCCAACCTATGTCCTGACCCATCCACACCTTGCTGTATTAAACCCATCCACACCATGCTGTATTAACCCCAATCCACTTCATGCTGTATTAACCCCATCCATTCAACGCTGTATTAACCCCATCAACTCCATGCTGCATTAACCCCATTCACACCATGCTGTATTAACCCCATCCACACCATACTGTATTAACCCCATCCACGCCATACTGTATTAACCACATCTACACTATACTGTATTAATCCCATCCACACCATGCTGTAGTAACCCTATTGCCTCCATGCTGTAGTAAGCCCTGCAATACTTGTAGTATTATATCTGCACCCAGTATATTAAACACTGCACCCCCCCAAAAAATATCCCCACATTATGTGGTTTATTAACCCCAAATATGAAGCGTTAAAGGGGCACAGTCACACATTATTAAATTGGAGGTGCTATTTTTTTTCTTTTGTATTACAGGGAACTCAGGGCTCACAATGAAAAGGTGCCAAAATCAGATCCAGGGAATCCTACTCGGGGACCTAGCCAGGCTCGCTCTTACAGCACCCCTGTGTTCTGGACCTACGAATAGGAAAACATTATGGAGATGATTTATGAAATAGTGCTAACAGAAATATAACCAGTCTGATGTTCCTGTTGATTCCATTGGTATCCATGGTTTCAATGGTGGTAGCTCCACCTTTAGAATGTTCTGTTAAAGATACTTTTCTAATGCACCACAAATCTACCTAGACTTCATAAAGGCTGTTGACATAAATGGACAGGTTTGACCGCAATGCTAGGATTTTCTGGTGGTGGAGGTGGTGCTCAAACCATATCTACATCCAGAATGTGTCTTTCTTATCAGCCAGGTTTTCCTTGACAAGAAATGCAGGCCCTGATTGTGGCATGTCTCCAGTCTGTAACCACAGATAAGTTAAGCAATGTTATTGAGGTCACAAATTACAGAACAGTAGCTGCCTTTCTTCTGGGAGCTTTGAGCTTGAAGTTGAAAACAATCCCACCTGCGGTTACTTTTTAACGGACTTTTTGTTTGTGGTTTTGGAAAGCGTGTGGTGTAATCCGTTTAGATGCAAATACAAGCTGATTCTAACACTTCCTTTCAGAACACATGGTAGAGTCAGATCTGGAAAGTTATATGTCTCATATCGACAACGTCAGTAAGAAAAATCAACAAAATTCCAGCTACAAACAGGAAGGTGTTTATGTATTTGTTTGTGGGATGATCAGCTTGAGCCTTGGCGCGTTTGCCTCCTAAGAGAGAGAACGCCTGGCTTTGCTGCCATCATGACAGTGACATTATAATACAGGGCACCACAAAGTCAGCAGAGAGCGGCGAAGAGTCCACCACTGGGGGAATATATGCTCCTTCTAGTGGGTCACTGGGTGTAGGTAGCATTTCAGACAGGGCAACTTTGCATAATCTGCTTGATTGCCAGTTTAAAAAGCACTGCTGGGGAACATAGAGTTGGTGCCTGTTCTACTAAATCAGGGATAGGCAACCTTCGGCACTCCAGATGTTGTGGACTACATCCCCCATAGCGCTCTTGCACCCACAATGCTGGCAAAGCATCATGGGAGATGTGGTCCAAAACATGGGGAGTGCCCAAGTACTAAATCATTAGATAAGATGGTGTACTAGATCATTAGATAAGGTGGGGTGGTAGGGGAGCAGTGTCCTGCCTCTCTGGTAGATGACCCGTTGAACATGGTAAGGAAGGAGACACGGAGCCCTGTCTTTCTCATTGCAAGGGAAATATGGAATGTCAGGGGATGAAGAACTCCCTCTGGTCCATCACCATAAAAAGATGTTAAATAGGGGGATGCAGAGCTCTTTCTGGCAGATCGCATGTAGGTTTTGATTCCATATATTGTCAGTTGACGTTTTGGTCCAAAAATCACCAATTGAAGATGGAAAGTCATGGCTCACTCTGTTGGTTTATTAGCTGAAGAAAGAATGGCAAGAATTCTCAAACCCTTGTTAGATAAATTGGTGAAGATGGGATGAAAGGGATCCAATGTGATTTCAAAAATAATAAAAAATTCTATAATTTAAAAGTTGGAAAAATCCCAGGGCCAACATTGCTTTCAGTTTGGTGAATTTTCTTAAAATTTTAAATTCACTTTGAATTCACTGTGAATTTCCAGCACAATTTAGAGAATAACAGCAATATTTTAAATAAGAAATGACATGCCATTCATCTGACATGCAAACTATTTGTTAAAATGTTGCTTGGCTCCTAACTTCTGACACTGTCTCTAACATGGATGCTGTAGGCAGTGGTGTATCCTGGTTTTGTGCTGCCCTAGACAGGACAAAACTCAAGGTGCCCCGCTCCCCCACCCAACCCTTCCCCGCGCCCTGCCTTCTAAATATACACACACACACACACACACATTCACTGACAGATACGCATACACTAGCTAACAGAAACACACACACTAACAGACACACTCACACTCACTCACTAACAGATAAACACACACACACTCACTGACACACACACTCACAGGCAAACACACTCACACTAACAGACACACACACACAGTCAGACACACACACTAACAGACACACATACAGACTAACAGACACACACTCACTCACTAGCAGACACACACACACTCACTAACAGACACACACACTCACAGGCAAACACACACTCACTAACAGGCACACACAGACACACACTAGCAGACACACACACACACTCACTGACACACACACATTTACAGGCAAACACACTCACACTAACAGACACACACACACACTAACAGACACACACTCACTCACTAGCAGACACACACTAGCAGACACACACACACACACACACACACTAACAGACACACACACTCACAGGCAAACACACTCACACTAACAGACACACACACACACACACACACACTAACAGACACACACTAACAGACATACACACACACTCACATTAACATATTTTTTTTTTATTTAACCCCCCCAGCCTCCTTACCTTTGGGAATGCTGGGGGGGAGGGGTTCTCTTTCTCCCTGGGGGTCCAGTGGCTGCTGGGCGTGCGGGCTGCTGGGCGGGTGGCGAGGGAGCACTTCCCCTGAGCACTCTGCTCAGCTCCCTCGCCCACTGCAGAGTGAAGCTGGAATATGACGTCAAGCGCCACCCGCCCAGCCCAGCATGTCAGTTAGCCGCAAGGCTAACAAGACATTTGCCCTGGGCATTTGGGGGCGTTTTTTGCCGCCCCCTGGAAAATGCCGCCCAAGGCAAATGCCTTGTTTGCCTCACGGCTAAAACGTCCCTGGCTGTAGGCACTATAACGATTTCATGTCACTGCTTGAAGTCCCCTGGCACAGGCCCTCTTTTAATTGGGTGGTCAGACACCCTAGTTTAGAGTTAAACTTCTCCAAACCATTTTTGAGCATTTAAAGGGACACAATAGTCACCAGAACCACCTGCAGGCTTTTTTTTTCCTTTCAGTATCTTTTTTTATTAAATTCATACAAAAAAGTAAGACATATCAAAACCAAACAAATAAAGAGAGACATAGACAAGTCATAGACTCTCTCTCGCAATTACAAAACGCAAGAGAGTGTAACTAGTGAGTAAACAAATAAATAGATATATAGACAGATAGATAGAGTTACGCGGTGAGTCATTCATAACCACCCATGTGTTGTAGGCCTGGTACAGGCCCTCATTTTAATGGGTGGCTAATGTTGTGTTTTCTGAAACTGCTCCAAACCATTTTTGAGCATTTAAACACGATGATCACCAGAACCACTAAAGCATAAAGTAGTTGTTCTGGTGAGTATAGTCAGTTCCTTAGAAAGTCTGCTTTTCCATTGTAGTCTGATTTTCATTTTGAGACCTCTCTCGAATAGGATCTATTTATAGTCAGTTCATGCATGCTTTTCAATGTAAACACTGCCTTCTCAGAGAAAAGTCTAGGGATACCTCCAGTGGTAGTAACTCAGACAGACTGTGCAGCACTGGCATTCCGCGTCTCCACATTCTTCATGGAGACACTGAACTTTCCCCATAGAGATGCACTGATTCAATGCATTTCTATGATGAGATGCTGATTGGTGATTGGTAGTCTAAGATTAATGATCTCAGCCATGGAGGCGGGGCCAGCCGCAGTGAGATCAGCTCAGCTGTGGAGAAAAGGTAAGTTAAAAACCTTTTATCTCCACAGAGACAGAGACTTAATATGTATTCCAGCACTGTAGTCACTGGCGGAACTACCGCGGTCGCAGTGGTCGCAGTTGCGACAGGGCATATCATTCCAGGGGGCCCGGTCGCTCTGTCGATCCCTGCAACTGGGGTGCCCGCCAGCATTTTGGAGGGGGCCTGACCACGCGGTAAAAACGCAGGGGCCGCATTGAAGGAGCCCATCGGGTGGCCCATGCTCTTGGGGCCACCCGATGGCAATGGATTTTCCCCAGTGATGATGTCGGAGCTGGGAGGAAGTGAGAAAGAGCACTGCGCAGGAGGAGAGGAGGGAGTCAGATTGGGAGCCACTGGACCCCAGGGAAGTCACTCAATTTTTTTTTAACAGTTTGTGTGTGTGATAGAGAATGTCTGTATCAGTGGCGGATCCAGAGCCTGATCTCGGGAGGGGCACTTGTAGATTATTTAAAGAAATAATCCAGGCACAATAACCACTACAGCTCAGTGTAGTAGTTATGGCACCAGTAGTGCCAGGATTCCTTCCCAGAGTAAGTAGTCAAACCGTTTAAGAACAGTTTGACAACTTACCTGGGGTCTGCTGGGATATAGGGCATAGGAGCAGTGGTATGTGTTAGGGGTGAAGTGTGTGTGGAAGGTGCAGTGTGTGTGTGTGAGCGATGAAGTGTGTGTGCGAGTGCGTGAGGGCGGCAGTGTAGGTCAGGGTTGCAGTGTGTGTGTTGGGGGCAGTGTATGTGTGGGGCAGTGTGTGTGTGAGAGAGCTGGAGTGTGTGTGTGTGTTAGCGGTGCAGTGTGTATGTGAGGGTGGCAGTGTGTGTGAGAGTTGCAGTGTGTGTGGTTGGGGCAGTGTGTGTATTGGGGCAGTGTGTGTATGGGGGCAGTGTGTGTAGTGTGTGTATGGGGCAGTAGTGTGTGTGGGGCATGGGGGCGTGTAGTGTGTGTATGTGGGGCAGTGTTGTGTGTGTGTGGGGCGTGTAGTGTGTGTATGGGGGCAGTGTTTGTGGGGCAGTGTGTGTATGTGGCAAGTGGGGCAGTGTGTGTATGGGGGCAGTGTGTGTAGTGTGTGGGGGCAGTGTTTGTGGGGCAGTGTGTGTGTGTGTGGGGCAGTGTGTGTATGGGGCAGTGTGTGTAGTGTGTGTAGTGTGTGTATGGGGGCAGTGTTTGTGGGGCAGTGTGTGTAGTGTGTGTATGTGTGGGCAGTGTGTAGTGTGTGTATGTGTGGGGGCAGTGTGTGTATTGGAGCAGTGTTTGTGGGGCAGTGTGTGTAGTGTGTGTATGGGGGCAGTGTTTGTGGGGCAGTGTGTGTAGTGTTTGTATGCGGGGGAGGGTAGGGAGGCTTTTTAAATTTAATTTATTTAAATTAAAATAAATATATTGATGTCCCCCCTCCCTTCTTACCTTTACTGGGAGGAGGGGGGACATTCTGGATCCCTGGTGGTCTGGTGGGGAAATTCCTGGTGGCTCAGTGGGGAGAGTGAACTCTAGCCCGCACTCCAGGGATAGAGTTCACTCTCGCGAGATTTGGAGCGTTGCCATGGTAACCACGGCAATGCTCCATGCTCGCGAGAGGAGGACCCGGAGGAGCTGCAGGCTGAGCTCCCGGGTCCTCTCTCCTCCCCTGCCGGCTGCCAGAACAGTGCCTGCGGACCAGGGAGGGAGATCTGTGATCTCCCCTCCGGTCCTTGAAGGCACATTGCAGGGCTGACACTTGGACAATGCCAGCCCTGCATTAGCCGGCAGGGGAGAATCTCGGGGGGGGGGGGGCAATTGCCCTGTTGCCCCCCCCGGATCCGCCACTGGTCTGTATAAGTATATCTGTGTGTGTCTGTCTGTATGTCTGTGTCTGTATGTCTGTGTGTGTTTCTGTATGTCTGTGTGTGTGTGTATGTATGTGTGTCTGTCTGTATGTATGTGTCTCTGTGTGTATGTGTGTGTCTGTATGTATGTTTGTCTGTATGTATGTGTGTTTGTATGTCTGTATGTATGTGTGTGTGTGTGTGTGTGTTTGTCTGTATGTACATGTGTGTGTGTCTACATGTCTGTGTGTATGTATGTATGTCTGTATGTATGAGTCTCTGTGTGTGTGTGTGTCTGTATGTATGGGTTTCTGTGTGTATGTGTGTGTGTTTGCATGTATGTGTCTGTATGTATATGTGTCTGTATGCATGTATGTATGTGTGTGTATGTATGTATGTGTTTGTATGTGTGTTTGTGTGTCTACATGTATGTGTGTGTGTCTGAGTGTGTATCTGTTTGTCTGCGTGTGTGGTGGGGCGGGGACATATGGGGAGGGGGTAGACATATGGCGGGGCCCTGGCAATTTTTGCAACGGGGCCCTGTGGTTTCTAGTTATGCTTCTGACTGTAGTGTCAGGAATACAGGTTTGAAGAAGGGTCCCTGGCCAACTATAACCTGACCCCTTCTAGATGTATTACACACATCTTTCTAGCCATACCAATTCATATCAGCAATGGGTGCTGTGATAGGCTGAAAGTAATCAAATGACACTCTCAGCCAATCACATCCACCCATTGCTGCTCTGGTTAATGCTGCCTCACTACTCCACGCAACATAAAGGGCAAGGGCTGCAGAGAACTCCTGTTTAGCAATAAAACATTAAGAACAGCTTAATGCTGAATGGCAGGACAGCGCCAGAGCACTCCAGACACTATAACCACTTCAATGAGATGAAGCAGATACAGTGCCTACAGTGTACCTTTAAATTCTAGTGAAATGTGTCAAGTTCAGACATGGGGATCTTTCATTATCAGGAGAATCCCTGGCATCAGCAAAAGGATTCCCCTAGCATACACATTGCAGAGGGGGCTCTCTGAACTCTCTTGCTGCACAAGTGCTTGGATGGATAAAAATGAAGTTTTGGAAATATTTGAAAATTAAGGGACTGGTCATTGAGTTGGGGATTTCTTTAGCTTTTTGCAAAACAAACTGAAAACTGTCTGACAAAAAATTGGATACTGCACCCATAGTCTCTCAGCACCATAACTAAAACAATGAATTGGTGGTTATTTTACTTGGAGTGTCCCTCAAAAAAAGAGAAATTTATCTCAGGAAGGGTGGTCCCAATTTTTTTGGAGCTCCACACATCCAAAATAAAATACCTAGGCTGATACCTACAGTGACATTTGATTAATCTGGCATTAAGTAAAGATAGACCTAAAAAGAAAAAGGAGAAGAAAAGACAAGTAAAGTACAATGGTATGGTAGGGGGCTTAGAACAATGAGGTAGGAGGAGGTTGGTATCGATTGGGGGAGCAGAATAGAGGAAGACTGTAGCTTCAATCACTCATTCAGACAGTATAACACTGAGCAATCTATTCGCTTGAAATGCAGTCAATTGAGACCCGATTTGCAAATTTCAGGCAGGAATAAACAATCTGAAACTGTAGCAGTGCTGGAGGTTCTATTTTTATTTAAATTAGCAAATTTTGCCTAAACATAACAATCTGGTATTTAACTAATAAACCCCTCTGTCTGTGTGTGTATGTAAAAGGGATAGAATAAGAATAGTTAAAGGTGAAACTCTTTAAATTTGGACTTTTATTCATACAGGGTTATTCTCTAATGTGAGAATTCAAATTAAATTTAAAGTAAATATTCAAATTTAACGTCAAAATAGCCAAGCAGGAAAAATTCTGTAAGTCAGTTATGCTTCTAGTATTGCAAATCTGGATTTAAATTTGAAATTCCTTTTAAATTCACTTTGAATTCTCACGTTAGTAAATAACCTGGATAGTGCTCTGATTACCCAGAAATATTTATATCACCCTAAGCTTTTTATCTGTTAGAATAGGGCATATTGCTCTAAAACTTGGAAATCTGGTTCATGATAATGTCTACTGACCACGTATGTCTTCAATCTGACCATATGTACCCTGTACTGTAGTATAAATAAATAATAATAATGTTTATTTATACTGTCACGACTTAATAAAGAACTGAAAAAAAAACAACACACACACACAATAAGCAACCAATCAAATATAAATAACTGCCTTATGAAAAAGTTTGTAACAAGACGTTTGCATCTAAACAAATATTTACCATCATTCATCAATCTTTTCATTCTGCTCGTTTTGCTAATTTTTACATTGTGTACCATCTTTTAAAACCAGTATAGTATTTATTTTTTTATTTTTCTTTCTGTAATTACTGGGAACATAAAAGGATCTGGTATTTTTATAGATCTGAGAGAATTACATGCTTCCTTGCCACGGGCCAAATATCTATATCATTTTTAATTTTTTTTTTTGTCCAGTCTTTCTATAAAAAGAAGATATATTGAAGCAATCTGTTGCATTAATGGTTGTAAATGTAACCATATGGAAATGTTATTTCCAAAATTAAAATGATAACAAATGTTGAAACTTATAGCGTTTGGCAATATGTTGGATATAAACTTGTACATCATAAAGTTGTGTTTAAATAAAAACATTATTATTTACCTTTTTTGGAAGATATGAACAATATTGCAGCCAATTTCGGATCTCTGGTTTTCATAAATATCTTTATATCTTTGGGTCATTTTCCTCTGACGAAGAGGTTTTTTTTTTTTTTTTAAGTCCAAAAGTATATATGCTGAATCAGACTGGATTTTTTATTTGACTCCTTTAGTAAGGTGGAATAACGGTACTTAAGACAAAAAAATTCTAAGGCCTTTTTACTATCAGTCGGTTGGAAAGCCAAGAACATAAAATGATAGCTGACTGGCAATGCAAGTTTAGCCAGTTGGTAAACTACAAAGATCTGACCTGGATCTGACTCAGAAGATGGAGAAAAGTTGGTTTTCCAAGTCACAGTTATCAGATTAATTTCTTCTAATACCCTGGCTTTAGGATTGATGCACAGAAATGGTCAAAAGGGCAATATGATTGAACTGAACAGTCCAGCAAATTACATTGGCCTTGCTTGTAATTGTTAAAATGTAATTCATTGGGAGTAAAGAAGCAGGACCATTAATATACCTCCACGGTCAATATGGACTGCTCCTTTTTTTTTGCTGTGAGTTTTCATTTTTAGAAGTATGCACTATTTCTGTCAGCTTAGGTTTTGAGTATTGCATTGGCATCTTTCGATAATGCTTTATGTTTTTTTTTTTTTTTTGGACTGTGTAAGATTATCGTAGAGCCTCTATACATCATGCCTGGGGAAAATTAGTTTTTTGGCCATACCATTTTGTTGGAGAATAAAAACGAAAAAGAAAAAAGAGAACAGGCAAATCAGACAAACCAAGAGAAGGGAAAAATGTGCAAATCAATATACTGCAAAATGTATGCATAATATAAATACTATATATATTTTGGAGTACACTGATAATATAGATTTTTTTTTAATGCTCCTCCATTTTGTCCATCTATTGATCATTCTCCCATAATCTGTGAATAAAAAATCAACATTTAGGTGCTGTACACTAGCCAACAATTATCTTTTTTCTTATCAGTTATTGATTTTTTTGGTGGATATCCGATTCATGAATGAAAAACAAAATCCTCTTCAATTGCGTGAAATGTTTGGTTTGTGATTCGACTGTATTTTGACTCAGAGTTTGGGAATTTGTACGATCACCAGGATCCCCAGGGCCGCGGCACCTGGGGCTGCAAGGCCACATATGTGCCACCGGGTGGCCGGTCCAGTGGCACACTGAGAGGGGGCCGGCCGCGTTCCAGACTGGAGCCGCCGGGCCGGGTGGCAGCTTCCCCGGTCCAGTGGCACTCCAGTCACTGGCTGCTGATGGCTGATGGAGGAGGCGCCTGTT
>OW240918.1:16546843-16549343 GCA_933207985.1 Pelobates cultripes
AGTAAGTGAAGGAGGGGGGAGTAACAGAAGGAGGAGGAGGGGGAGTAAGAAGAAGAAGGGGATATGAAAAACGGGGGGTAAGAAGAACAAGGGGGAGTAAGAAGAACACAAGGAGGAGGGGAGAGAGTAAGAGTGAGGAGAAGGGGAGATGAGGAGAAGGGGGACTGAGAAGAACACAGGGAGGGTGGGTGGTGAGGAGAACACAGGGAGGGGGAGGTGAGGAGGACACAGGGAGGAGAGGGGGTAAGGAGGACACAGGGAGGAGAGGGGGTAAGAAGAACACAGGAAGGGGGGAGTTGAGAACACAGGGAGGGGGGAGGTGAGGAGAACACAGGGAGGGGGGAGGTGAGAAGAACACATGGAGGGTGGATGAGAAGAGCACAGGGAGGGTGGGTGAATGTGACAAGAGACCGCTACGGGAGGGTGGGGGAGAGGAGAGACCACTAAGGGGCAGGGGAGAGCTAGAAGGGACAGCTCTATAGGACAGGGGGCAAGACAGGGAGCTCTTTCACACTACGCGCGCACACACACAATGCATCCCTATACATACACAGAAACACACAATGCATCCCTACACACACAGAAACACAACATGTTTCCCTTACACACAGAGAAACACACAATGCATCCATTACACACACACAATGCAACCCTTACACACAAAGACAATGCATCCTTTGCACACATACACAGAAACACACAGTGCAAACCCTTACACACACACACTGCTTTTCTTACATACACACAGAAACACAATACATCACTAACACACACTCAATACACACACCTGAACACACACCTTATCCCTTATACATACAAGCTTACAGAATTCACACAATGCATCACCCACACACAACCAAAACACACAATACATCCCTTATACACACAATACACACACTTCCACTACCTGACACATTGCATCACCTGCAAACTGGTATCCCTATACACTACATACCATCACGCTTGGCAATGGGGAATTTGTCAGATTATAACCTCTCCCTCGTAGTTTCGGCGCTTTCAATTAGTAAGTCAGAAACACGCTCAGAAGATTCTCAACCTGCGCTCACAACAACGTGAAAAGTCAGAGCCGTGAAGGAAGCGGGTATAGCAAAACTACTGGTGCGCAACTTTATCAATATCGTTATAAAACCAGGAAAAGGTAGGTATCATTGCACTGAATTTGGTAGTTACAATAGGCCGCAACTGAATTTTACCCCAAACCTAAGGCTGCCAGCCCTCCCACAGCACTCCAACTTTAATACTTTTATATTTAAAGTGAAGAGCACACCCACAGGACTTCAAAATAAACATTTTTTACAGTTGTACCCTACATACATTCACCATTTCAGTCCCATTAACAAGCTTTCCTTAATATGTCAAGGTAGTTGGACTGAAACATTGATTACATGCAAAGGCACGTCTGCTTAAAATAAATCTGCACTTTTGTTTATTTTGAAGCCTATGAGTGCGCTTTTTACGTTGAAGCACTTTTTAATTTTAATTTATCTGTTCTAACTCTGTATCTGCACACTATGCTGGTGCGACGCATTATGGGGCTGGTAAATATTTTTTTTCCATGGCTGCTTTTAATTCCCAGTCCGGCCCTGACGATCACCAAATCGGCCCAAGTTAGAATGAATTGCAGTTCGTTACAAAACGAATCAACAAATCTAACCAATACATGGTAATTTCATCATTTTTGTTCCCAAGAGATGGAATTAAAACTAAGCCCAGAAGTCTGATAACTAATAGAGAATACTCAAATAAATCCAATGTGTTAGTTTTTTAATTTACTTTAAATTTAATGCATTTTTACTTTTGGCTTTGAGCAGTAAAACAGAACAAACTGCTGAATACAAGTATTGTTTGTAAGACGAGAGAAGGTTTGAATGTGAATAGCACGTAAGTTTGTTTGGCAATATCTTCTGTTTGTTCTTAACTGTTGGTGATAGAACAGATGGACGCAAGACGCCTGTGAAGAGTTAGTTGGGCTCTTGCCATTTCCTCTGCACACATGGGTGATCTTGAACATCATGGTAAACAAGAAAAAGGAATACAGATTATGTATAACTTGATGCGTTACTCGTATAAAACCATTATGCTAACCCAAAGTCACCTTATACATTAAGACTGCAATGCAAGATTTACAGAATTATAATTATTACTACTGATATAAATATTATTTTATATACTTCAGATAATGACAAGGCATTTTTTGTACTACTTTATAAACTTACTCCCATTGGTGGAGCTCACCACGTTCCACGTTGACCCTCAAACAAGCTCTGTGGTACTGTCAGCTTCTATTCCGTATTGGAATCCTCTGACTTTGACCAATTGAACTTCTACCTGGGCAGCTGGTTGAATGAATTCCATTGGTTCTGGAGTAGTCTTGACAGTAAAGGTCAAATTACGATCAAGAAGCCAGTTCGAAATTGTTCCGGACTGCTGTACATGTCTTAGTATAAGATGAAGAAGCCTGTCCTAGGATGATTGGCTC
>OW240918.1:16554343-16627672 GCA_933207985.1 Pelobates cultripes
GGCAGAGGGAGACGGGAGGGATCACCCATGGGGAGGTGGTGGGGGGTGGGAGAGGAGAACTAGCGCTCCGTCTGCAACAGGAAGATTTTAAAGTCTGTTATCATCATGTCAGAACAGAATGGGATGGGGTATGGCCCCTGTTAAAAAAAAAAAAAAAAAAAACATTGATAAAGACAGGCCCGAAACAGGTTGTCGAGCGTGCTGACAACAGATGTAATTTAGCACAGAATTCACGTTAGGCTGCCAGGAACAGCATTCTGGGCTGTCGAAGTCATGTATGTTGCAATGCTACTTGCCCCCAGCACACAATTGCAAATTACTCTAGATGTAGAGTGTTTCAAACATAAACACATACTGACTCATACCACCAAGACCACTTCAAATCACTAAAGTGGTAATGGTGGTTGGAGCAACTCTTTAATGAAGAGTTAAAATGCAAACTGGTACATTAATGCTTATAAATTAGGGCATTAAATTTGTGAGGAAAAAGCCATATATTTACTGGGAGATCCCTAAAGAATTATCACTTTTTTCCAAGACTCACATACCTCAGCAGAATACATTTTTTAATACGTTCAATATTCATATATTAATGAATTTTTTTTTTTACTCCCACAGAACAGTTTTCCTGGAATAAAAGTCAATTTCAATAACAACGTAACTTGTTTTAAAAGCAGTGAAATTATGTTAATACTTCATGGCTGATGAAAATGGAGACAGTAATTGCATTTTCTCACTCAATAATTCAACATTAATAAGTCATTATTTTAAATACAAAATCAAGTATTATTTTTTCCAAACTGTTTTTGAGTGACTTGCATCTTCAGCCAACAGAAATAAAAAAAATAAAAATGAAGAACAGTGCAATACAATAGCAAATTAAAATGATTAAACGTGTATTTTGGGTAATATTTGAAAATACTTATGGTATGAATGTATTCTTGGCACGTCTGAATTTTTAGATGGGATTCCAAGTATCCTTCCCTATGCAATAAATGTAGCAATGAGATGCAGAGATCTTTACAGACAATGTTGCCAAGCAACCAGCAAAAGATTAAAAAAAAAAAAATCTAAACCAGATTTAAGTTTGGTCTTTAAATATTGCAATTTTTTTTTATGGACAGTGAAGACCCTTGGGAAATTTCACAGGCTATTAATGCACAAATAAGCTTCCTTGTAGAAGGTTAAGAATTAAGTTATGAAATATGTTATGAAGAAATTCCTGTCCAGTCAAGTCACATTTTGGCAGTTATATCATTATGTACTGTTATATCACCCATGAAAAAAAAGGGGTGAGTGAAATATTTTAGTTGTTGATTGAATTTAAAAGAAGAAAAACTACCACAACAAGAGGACATAGTCTTACATTAGAGGGGCAAAGGTTTAAAAATAATATCAGGAAGTATTACTTTACTGAGAGGGTAGTGGATGCATGGAATAGCCTTCCAGCTGAAGTGGTAGAGGTTAACACAGTAAAGGAGTTTAAGCATGCGTGGGATAGGCATAAGGCTATCCTAACTATAAGATAAGGCCAGGGACTAATGAAAGTATTTCGAAAATTGGGCAGACTAGATGGGCTGAATGAATGGGTAATTCTGCTTATCATGATGAAAAAAATGTTAAAGGGACACTCCACTGCAAAAACACAAAATAAATAAAAATCACTGTTTAGTACATATACCCCAAATGAAAACCTGCATGGATTTAATTATGCATTTTTTTCATTTAAGTTATATCTAAAAACAGCTCCAAAACACTGCAGCTCTTTTTTGCAGCCTTCACAGGCTGTCCTCTTCTAACCCCGGCCAGACTTTCTGTGGCTGTCCAATCACAGACTTCCCAATGCAGCTCAATGAGAAGTCTTTGCAAAGAAGGTGCTCTGGGCAATTGCCGTCTCTTGAGTTCAGTGCATATAAGCTAACTGAACCAGGAAGTAACAGGACCTGTTGTCTGACTGAAAAGCCAGGGTGGTATAACCAGTATAATTTATAAAAATGTAAATTTCTATTAAAATCTTCACTTTTTGTTAAATGAAAAATATAGGACACACTCTTTACACATAAAGCTTTTCAGCAATATTAAGTGCCTTAAGGGTCTGGAGTGTCCCTTTAATCCTCTGTGTAATAGATGAGTGTGAAAAGTATTGTTTTGCACAGTGTACCTCTTTATATACAATGGTGCCTATTTTTTAAGTAGATTGAAAGCTATGGAAGTCTCATTTGACTGGAAGATATAAATATGCAAAAGGCCTGGCTTTGTCTTTCTAAGGGAAAAAATGACCCAAAAATAAATTTAGGGATGTTATTGCAAAATTCCTTTGTATTTACTCCAAACTGAAGCGAATTTGACACTGAGTTACAAAAATAAAAAAAATATTCACAAATGCAACAATTCTCCATTTCAACTATAGTCACAATGTGGCTGTTTAGGGTTAAATGGAGTTTTAATTTACTACATTTCTATGTTTAGTGAAAAAAACAAACCACAATGCTTTTATAATATTTAGGTGTATGTGGTATGGCATTAAAAAGGGATGATGGAATTGAACGGAATTAAAATAAAATTGTTATTAATAATTTAAAGAAGGATATAGGAGCGAGAATGAAATTAAAATTGAATTGTTATGAATTATTTAAACAGAAGCACAAACAAAATCGCATTATTATTGAGGGTCAGGGGATTTTGAGGATCGGTTAGGTACATGGTTGGCTCTGATTTTAGGATAATGTGTTTAAATACATTCTCTGCTTGATACAGAAATTTACATATAAATCAGAGCTTGATTCGCTAAATACAATATTGCATTGATTTAAAGTCTATATTACAAAATTTGCTAAAAAAAAAATGTTATTTTGAAAAATGATCAATTTCAGCTAAAGTCACAGCGTGGCTTTTTTAATTTAAATTTTATTCAGTTTTCAGTTCCTTATAGTTTGGCATTTAGTGAATAAACCGATCTATGTTTAATGCCAGGCGGTGTATTACTGGTACAATTTCATCAGTCTGTTGTTCTTATCTCGGTGATCATTCTCCGTCAGGGTAGGACCAAGGTTAGTTAGAAGTTAAGTGAACTTTTAAGCTGATTATGGCCCAGGCCCAGCTTAATATTGGTTACCTTGCACAGACTCCTCCATAAATCTGTATCTACAGTAACCTTGCACAGGCTTGTTTTTTGTTGTTGTTAGATGATAATACTATGTTGATAATGACTGTATTTGTGATCATATTGGCTGTAATTATCTAATAGTTTCTGGACAGTGAGTGTGTACATTCAAAGTGCTTCCCCCGCCCCGATCGGAGTGCATTTATTGAAAGTGACAGTATTCCAGTAATACATTGTTGAATTTAGGCTGGTAGTGCAAGCTTGGCCATGTCCAGTGCCCAGATGGTACATGACATGATCAATTTTTACTGTTACTCCCATCTTGTATTGATCACGTAAACCGGGTTATGATTACGCCCTGCCATGTCATTACTGATTTCATTCTGGAACCCACGGCCACAGCGCTGACTGGGCCCCAGAAGTGCGTGGGCCACCCGATAGGCCCCATCACCGTGCAGGCTACACGGGGCCCCCCAGGGTCGCCGGGCCCGTGACAACCGTCATGGTTGTCACCCCCTGATGGCAGCCCTGCTTGGCACAACTCTACTGGGGTGGTTAGAATGTCAGTACAAATGATACATTATGGGGTGGTTAGAATGGCAGTACATGCTGTCAGGGCCACCCGATGGATGTGGATTGTCAGGGGGCCCGGTCAGCGCTGGGCGCTTTAACAGCACGACCGGGCCCCCTGACAATCCACATCCATCGGGTGGCCCTGACAGCATGGGCCACCCGATGGACCCCTTGGAAGGCGGCCCCGGTGGTTTACCGCGCGGGCTGGGGTCGCAAATGGTGATGGCGGTACCCGGTCGCAGGGGTATCGCTGGCTCGCACCCGCCCGATCTCAAAATGAGGAAATCCCTTCTGCCCACCTGGAATCCTGAAACACCCACTAGTGGGCGGTAGGGATCAGGTTGACGACCCATGCTTTACGGGGTGGTTAGAATGTCAATACAAATGATACTTTATGGGGTGGTTAGAATGTCAGTAAAAATTATACATTATGGGGTGGTTAGAATGTCGTTAGAAATAATACTTTACGGGGTGTTTAGAATGTCAGTACATGTGATACATTATGGGGTGGTTAGAATGTCAGTACATGTGATACATTATGGGGTGGTTAGAATGTCAGTACAAATGATACTTTACGGGGTGGTTAGAATGTCAGTACATGTGATACATTACAGGGTGGTTAGCATGTCAGTACATGTGATACATTATGGGGTGGTTAGAATATCAGTACATGTGATATATTATGGGGTGGTTAGAATGTCAGTACAAATTATACTTTATGGAGTGGTTAGAATGTCAGTACCTGTTTGCCAGCCTCCTGCCCTGCGACTATGGCCCTGGCATGTATTGCCCTTCTAGGAATTGATGTGGGCATACTTGATTTTATTATGCTGCTGCTGGCCCTTTAAGAACGATATGGGGACATACTGTGGAATTACTGGGTGGCCACCATTTCATGTATCAGAGGCACATGGTGGGAACAATGGATGAAGCACATGGTGAGAACAATGGATGGCGGCCATTTTAACTCACAGACACTGTTTGGACTTTTCTACACGGTGCCATCTCGCCAGTATTTGGTGCAAAAAGACATCGTTGAGTAGTTTTAAACTATACAACAGGGGACACATTATACAGTAATTATTTTTCATATAGCCTGTATATGTTCTGCGGAATCTGCATTAAACTGTATCTTCCAAACTACTGAACGGATCTGGGTGAATTTTGGATATGTGGTTCACCCAGATCCCCAGGTTCCATAGATATAATTTATGGGGTTATTGCATGTTTTGGGGTCCCTGTGATATGTTTTATAATACTGTATTTCTCTGCCTGTGATAATTATATTACCCATTGTGTTCAGCAATCATATCACAGGCAGAGGGGAGGATTTTGTGTGGGAGTGTCTGTGTGTATTGTACGGATTGATTGGTTGTATTTCAAAACCCTGTGGGCAGTACTATGTTTGTGGATTGTGAATAAAAGAGGCTGTATGTGCCAGTACAGTCAGTTCTGCTTGACCTCAAAACGACTGGACCATCTTAATTACAGGCATGATTATTATTATTACTACTGTAATTATTTTGTGCCCTGATCATGGAGTATAAGGCGCTTTTTTCAATCCATATCTAGACCCATATACAACACCAGGTGTATCCTGTATTGAAAGAATTAACACTTACATGAAGTAGTTTTGCTTTTAATCTCATTTACCTTAATATATACCTTTTGTGGAGGAGACTCAATCACATTTGGTAAAGCAGTACTCTTTGTTTTTTTGGAAATATCATATATTACACATCATATTCTTATACTGTATATCATTGTATTATCTGTGGCTAAACACCTTGAGACCAGCCGGCCGGCTCCCTAAAGTATGTTTGTATCATTGTACAAAAGTGATTTCCAGGAGACACAGACACTGTTAGAAGCTAACTTTTTTGCCTTCAGGCAAGGACATAATTGGACCCTGTGTACCTGGAGACGAAAAGTAAAAAGGAAACACAGATATTGATCCAAAAAAAATGTTTCAAACTTGATCTGATTAATCATTAATGTCATTATTTTCCAAGTTGCTTTGTTTGAGCTACACCTCTAATGAGCAGCTATCAAGAGGATGAGTGCACCTGCATCTCTAACAAGTACACCCGTATACTGTACATCAGGCAGTTCTTTAAACTATTTGTATACCATGATATTTAAAGCACTGTATAACCACAAGCATCTATTGATTACTTCTTATCACATTTACAAAGGATCTCAGCCAAAAAAATCCATTATACCTTTAACAAC
Organism: Pelobates cultripes; assembly: GCA_933207985.1. Classification (NCBI taxonomy): domain Eukaryota; kingdom Metazoa; phylum Chordata; class Amphibia; order Anura; family Pelobatidae; genus Pelobates; species Pelobates cultripes. The sequence goes on from OW240918.1 coordinate 16,560,252, forward strand.
AATCATGGCTACTCAATAATGAGATTATGTATATTTCAATTATATAGTGCTAACGGGTGTACTCAGCATTACAGCTTACATTACAGTAGAGGGAGGTACAGTAAGTGCAGTAGGTATACAGTGTATGTATATTTTATTTATATAGCACTAACAGGTGTACTCAGTACTTTACAGGTTACATTACAGTAGAGGGAGGTACAGTAAGTGCAGTAGGTATACAGTGTATGTATATTTCAATTATATAGCGCTAACAGGTGTATTCAGTACTTTACAGGTTACATTACAGTAGAGGGAGGTACAGTAAGTGCAGTAGGTATATAGTGTATGTATATTTTATTTATATAGCGCTAACAGGTGTACTCAGCACATTACAGGTTACATTACAGTAGAGGGAGGTACAGTAAGTGCAGCAGGTATACAGTGTATGTATATTTTATTTATATAGCGCTAACAGGTGTACTCAGCACTTTACAGGTTACATCACAGTAGAGGGGGTACAGTAAGTGCAGTAGGTATACAGTGTGTGTATATTATATTTATATAACGCTAACAGGTGTACTCAGCACTTTACAGGTTACATTACAGTAGAGGGAGGTACAGTAAGTGCAGTAGGTATACAGTGTATGTATATTTTATTTATATAGCGCTAACAGGTGTACTCAGCACTTTACAGGTTACATTACAGTAGAGGGAGGTACAGTAAGTGCAGTAGGTATGCAGTGTATGTATATTTTATTTATATAGCGCTAACAGGTGTACTCAGCACTTTACAGGTTACATTACAGTAGAGGGAGTTACAGTAAGTGCAGTAGGTATACAGTGTATGTATATTGTATTTATATAGCGCTAACAGGTGTACTCAGCACTTTACAGGTTACATTACAGTAGAGGGAGGTACAGTAAGTGCAGTAGGTATACAGTGTATGTATATTTTGTTTATATAGCACTAACAGGTGCACTCAGCACTTTACAGGTTACATTACAGTAGAGGGAGGTACAGTAAGTGCAGTAGGTATACAGTGTATGTATATTTTTATTTATTTAGCGCTAACAGGTGTACTCAGCACTATACAGATTACATTACAGTAGAGGGAGGTACAGTAAGTGCAGTAGGTATACAGTGTATGTATATTTTATTTATATAGCGCTAACAGGTGTACTCAGCACTTTACAGGTTACATTACAGTAGAGGGAGGTACAGTAAGGGCAGTAGGTATACAGTGTATGTATATTATATTTATATAGCGCTAACAGGTGTACTCAGCACTTTACAGGTTACATTACAGTAGAGGGAGGTACAGTAAGTGCAGTAGGTATACAGTGTATGTATATTATATTTATATAGCGCTAACAGGTGTACTCAGTACTTTACATGTTACATTACAGTAGAGGGAGGTACATTAAGTGCTGTAAGTATACAGTGTATGTATATTTTATTTATATAGCACTAACAGGTGTACTCAGTACTTTACATGTTACATTAGAGTAGAGGGAGGTACAGTAAGTGCAGTAGGTATACAGTGTATGTATATTTTATTTATATAGCGCTAACAGGTGTACTCAGCACTTTACAGGTTACATTACAGTAGAGGGAGGTACAGTAAGTGCAGTAGGTATACAGTGTATGTATATTATATTTATATAGCGCTAACAGGTGTACTCAGCACTTTACAGGTTACATTACAGTAGAGGGAGGTACAGTAAGTGCAGTAGGTATGCAGTGTATGTATATTATATTTATATAGTGCTAACAGGTGTACTCAGCATCAGAGCCGTCTTTAATTTAGATTGGACCCTGGGCGAGCATTTACTTGGGCCCCCTGACTATGTCTAGATACACACAAATACACTACCTGACACACATGCAGATACACACTGACCACATATAGATACACACAAGAACATACAGATACACACAGACTACATATAGATACACTGACACACACATAGACACACACACAGATACAAACACTGACATACATGCAGATACAAAGGTACACACACTGACTACTTATAGATACACCGACACACACACTGACAGACAGACACACAGATACACAACCTGACACACATGCAGATATACAGATACAAACACTGACACATACAGATACACACACAAATACAAATGGACAACATACAGATACAGAGACACATTCTGACAGACGTACTGACACAGACTCACACACAGAAAACCATACTGAAACACACATACACAAAGACATACTGAACCACACAGACACTGATGGACTCTCACACACACAGACATACAGATACACTGACAGACATACTGGCACATATACACACAGACAGACGGACATACTGAAACACACATACACACAGACATTGACAGACATATTGACAAACACAGACATACAGAACCACACTGACAGACTCACACATAGACATACTGACAGACATACACACATTCTGGCACACACACACAGACAGACTGAAACACACATAGACACAGACACTGACAGATATACACACATACAGACATTTTGAAACTCACAGACAGCCATACTGAAACACACAGACATACTGACACACTCACAGACACAGACATACTGACACACTGACAGACATACTGGAACACAGACAGACATTCTGGCACACAGACAGACATTCTGGCACACAGACAGACAGACATTCTGGCACACAGACAGACAGACAGACATGCTGAAACACACATACCCACAGACACTGACAGACAAACACACATCCAGACATTTTGACATACACAGACAGCCATACTGAAACACACATACACACTGAACCACACACACTGACAGACTCACACACAGACATACTGACACACTGACAGACATACACACATACAGACATACTGAACCACACAGACACTGACAGACTCTCACACACACAGACATACAGATACACTGACAGACTTGCACTCATGCAAAATTTGATAACCACCCTCCAGTTTCTTACCTTTTCCTGGAGGGTGGCTTCCCTGGGGTCCAGTGGGCTGGCTGGGGTGGCTGGGAGTTAAGCTCCCGGCCTGGCCCCCTCCGGAACAGCTGGTCCGCCTTCCTCCCGCGCGGCTCCTGTTTCTGTGGGAGGAAGTGACGCACGGCTGTCACTTCCTCCCAGTGCTGCCGAAAAGCAAGGGCCCGGTCGCGCTGTTAAAGCGCCACAGCGCCCGACCGGGCCCCTGCTGACACAGGCCCACCGGGTGGCCCTAAGTGCATGGGCCACCCGATGGGCCCCCATAGTTTGCGGGCAGAGGGCAAACAGGGTAGTTACCTCGGGCCCCCGAGCAGGGACAGGGCCCGGGGCAGCTGACCCCTTTGCCCCGCGTTAAAGACGGCCCTGCTCAGCATTACAGGTTACTTTACAGTAGGGGGGGGTACAGTAAGTGCAGTAGGTATGCAGTGTATGTATATTATATTTATATAGCGCTAACAGGTGTACTCAGCACTTTACAGGTTACATTACAGTAGAGGGAGGTACAGTAAGTACAGTAGGCATACAGTGTATGTATATTTTATTTATATAGCGCTAACAGGTGTACGCAGCACTTTACAGGTTACATTACAGTAGAGGGAGGTACAGTAAGTGCAGTAGGTATACAGTGTATGTATATTTTATTTATATAGCGCTAACAGGTGTACTCAACGCTTTACAGATTACATTACAGTAGAGGGAGGTACAGTAAGTGCAGTAGGTACACATTGCATGTATATTATATTTATATAGCGCTAACAGGTGTACTCAGCACTTTACAGGTTACATTACAGTAGAGGGAGGTACAGTAAGTGCAGTAGGTATGCAGTGTATGTATATTATATTTATATAGCGCTAACAGGTGTACTCAGCATTACAGGTTACTTTACAGTGGGAGGGGGGTACAGTAAGTGCAGTAGGTATATAGTGTATGTATATTTTATTTATATAGTGCTAACAGGTGTACTCAGCGCTTTACAGGTTACATTACAGTAGAGGGAGGTACAGTAAGTGCAGTAGGTATACAGTGTATGTATATTATATTTATATAGCGCTAACAGGTGTACTCAGCACTTTACAGGTTACATTACAGTAGAGGGAGGTACAGTAAGTGCAGTAGGTATAAAGTGTATGTATATTATATTTATATAGCGCTAACAGGTGTACGCAGCACTTTACAGGTTACATTACAGTAGAGGGAGGTACAGTAAGTGCAGTAGGTATACAGTGTATGTATATTATATTTATATAGCGCTAACAGGTGTACTCAGCACTTTACAGGTTACATTACAGTAGAGGGAGGTACAGTAAGTGCAGTAGGTATACAGTGTATGTATATTTTATTTATATAGCGCAGGTTACACAGGTACAGTACAGTCAGCACTGTTACAGGTTACATTACAGTAGAGGGAGGTACAGTAAGTGCAGTAGGTATACAGTGTATGTATATTATATTTATATAGCGCTAACAGGTGTACTCAGCACTTTACAGGTTACATTACAGTAGAGGGAGGTACAGTAAGTGCAGTAGGTATGCAGTGTATGTATATTATATTTATATAGCGCTAACAGGTGTACTGCATTACAGGTTACTTTACAGTAGGGGGGTACAGTAATTGCAGTAGACATACAGTGTATGTATATTATATTTATATAGCGCTAACAGGTGTACTCAGCACTTTACAGGTTACATTACAGTAGAGGGAGGTACAGTAAGTGTAGTAGGCATACAGTGTATGTATATTATATTTATATAGCGCTAACAGGTGTACTCAGTGCTTTACATGTTACATTACAATAGAGGGAGGTACAGTAAGTGCAGTTGGCATACAGCAGGGGTGGGTAACCTTTAATCTGCCAAGGACCATTTGGATATTTAAAACATCATTCGCGATACAAAATTATCAACGAAAGCATTAGCCTGCTGTATTTGGTCAAACATTTAATTAACATTTAAACATTTTATTAACTCACTCCTGAGAGCATTAGCAGTACCCGGTCCTGACTGAGACTTCAGACTGGAACGAAAGTGAAGGGACAGAGTAATCTGTCACCATAATAAAGAATTTGGGGTTAACCCGTTTGTTTAGAATATTCTAAGAGCACTTATAAAAAAAAGTAAAGAGGCCGATCACCATCACCATGTGCAAACCAATCAAAATCCAATGCATGGGATCAGAATTGTTTACAGTGGAACACATCTGCGTTACAAACAGTGCTACTTTTTTTGTAAGTGCTCTTAGTATATTATATTGGTTAAGTTCAAGTATAATTTTATTTTTTATAATGGTTCCGTTAAGATGTTTTTGACATGACTATCTGATCATGGTTGGGAGGATCCAAGTAACTGGGTGGCCACCCAATTGCTCAAGTGTTTTTCATTGTATGTTTTATTAAGGGCATATTAAAGTAAGTGGACATTCCTCGCAACATGCTCCCTTGATAAAGGCAATCCGCCAAAACATTGGGGGCATTTACTGGATATTCCCCTTGTCTCACTTCTCTTTTGTGTTTCTGTTTATCCGTAGTATGTATTTTGTAGTTGTTTTGACATCTCATGTTTTAGCCTACCTGGCATGATAACATCTACTTTATAATGTTTTTTTTTAAAGTTTTCTATTTGTTTTTTTGTTTCATATATTTTATGATTTATTTAAAATAAAAAATGTACTGATATATGTTATTCATGTACATGTTCTTTTTTTGATGTACAGATAATTAGTATTATATCGTCATTTCCAAGTTATTCTTGGATACCATGTAAATTTGATCAATACAATAAAATGTATTCATGTTGCACTGGTTGTGCTCCTCATTCTTCATTGAATGTATTTTATTTCATAGTCCTATGGGGAATAGGGCTGTTGGGTGAGCACCCTGATATTCTATTTATTTTTGCAGATATATTCCGTGACTTCATTTGTATAGTGTGCCTGCGTTGGTAATTTTGTTACTGTTATTCAGTAAATCTAAAACGTTGGGAATTCACCAGAAAATTGCCAATAGTAACTCAAAATAGCCAAACTGAAAAATTTTCCTAAGCTAAACTATTTTGGTATTTCTGGTCTAAATTTGTAAATTGTCATGGCCAAACAATTCCAGTTTTGCTAAATAACTCTGTGAGTACTATTTTAGGGGTTATTTTACTGATCCTGAAATTGTGGAGAATTGTCAAGAACTAACAACTGATAAGTAGTGATGTCGCGAACTGTTCGCGAACTTTTCGCAAACGGTTCGCCACGGTTCGCCACAAACTCCGGTCAGCTGACACATCCCGGCCAATCTGCAGCAGACCCTCCCTCCCAGACCCTTCCACCTCCTGGACAGCATCCATGTTGAAGGCAGCTTCAACAGTTCGCGACATCATTATTGATAAGCTAATTAAAAGAATAGTTTTAATTTCACTGTTTAGGTGATCTGTCCCCTCTCCATACTTTTGAAAGGTGATTTTATTCACCTTTTTTCCAGTGCCACCGCTGTTTCCCCGTGGCTGGCTTCACCTCAGTGGCTGAGATCATCAAATTTGAAAATCTCAGTCAGTCCACTGCTTTTCCTTAGGAAAGCATTGTGAGTCATTGCGCATGAGCGGCAAAATGCTGCGCTGTACCAACCAGCATCCCCTCATAGAGATGCATTGAATCAATGCATCTCTATGAGAAGCTTTCAGCATCTCCATGCAGAGAGTGGAGACACAGAACACTAGTGCTGCACACTGTTCAGCACTCACCCAGGAAACACCTCTTGTGTCAGTCTGAATGACTGCCACTGGAGGTGTCCCTAGGCAGGAATGTAAACACTGCCTTTTCTCTGAAAAGGTAATGCTTGCATTAAAAAGCTTACAGGGACATACTATACTCACCAGAACAACTACATTATGCTAGGCAATCTATGGCACGTGTGCCATGCACGGCACTCAAGGCTCCTAGAGCCACACATGCTCTGGCCTATCAGGAGTCCCAGTGAAACTTCAGATATCTGCTAATACGAAAAGCTGTTAAAGGAAAATCCTTAATTTATGCATTGCAGCACATAGAGGAAGTGAACTCAGATCACTTCATCCCAGCACTTGTGAATGGGAATCCACACTGTAGTAGAGCAGCCCTCGGCAGCTATTGCAGCTCCTGTCCTTGAGCTGTACCTGGCCAGCCCGGTCCCCACTGGAACCCAGGGAAGCCACCCAGACTGCTAGATATACACAGAGATGCAGAATAACCCTCCGCTCATACAAATAAAGGAACAGCCCACACACAAACATACACACAATCCGCACAAACGTAACTCGCTAACAATCCACATACATGCACACAACCCCATATGCAGTCTCTCACATGTAATACCCTAAACAGCGCCACACATACACATACTACCAAACACACAATGTGACATATCCATCCACACACAATTCCACAAGCAGCGCCCATACACAGCCCACATTCATAGGTATCATACACGATACCACACATACTCATGAACATATACAATATAATAGCTCATATACGCACAAATCCAACGATACAAAGCAATCACAGTATAAATAACACAAGCAGAATACGGCAACATACACACCCCAATTTAAAAAAAAAGAAGATTGGCACGCTACAGGACATCACAATCCTATTTTGGCACAGTGCTGTTAAAAGGTTGCCCACCACTGCTCTAGTTGTTCTGGTGAATATAGTGTCCCTTTAAACCTTTGTACTTCACAACAGTTGAGTTGGATGAATTTTGCAAGTCAGCTATTTTGGGGTAAAATTTGCAATTCCCTTATCAATTCTGCTCATTTTCTGATCTAGTTATTAAACCCCTAAGTATTTTATGCAGTCATTCTTTGCCAGTCATGGCAGAGGAGTATAGTCACTAAATAATGGTGGCTGAATTGAAAATCGTACATTTTACATTGTCTGGGTTATTCACTAACATGAGAATTCAAAGTGAATGTCAGATTTCAAGTCAAAGCAACGAGACTGAAAAAATGCTCTAAGTCAGTTATACTTTCAGCTCGAGATCACTTTGAATTATCGTTGTATTAAATAACCGTGTAAGACAGTCTAGCTGCATTAATCAACACAGTAAAGGAGGAGACTATATTTAAAAGAAGAAAAACTATCACAACAAGAGGACATAGTCTTAAATTAGAGGGACAAAGGTTTAAAAATAATTTCAGGAAGTATTACTTTATTAAGAGGGTAGTGGATGCATGGAATAGCCTTCCAGCTGAAGTGGTAGAGGTTAACACAGTAAAGGAGTTTAAGCATGCGTGGGATAGGCATAAGGCTATCCTAACTATAAGATAAGGCCAGGGACTAATGAAAGTATTTAGAAAATTGGGCAGACTAGATGGGCCGAATGGTTCTTATCTGCCGTCACATTCTATGTTTCTATGTGAGTTGGATAATTTGGGGTTTGAATTCACGGCTTTTTGAATAAACCCTGCAGTTTAGTTAGAATACTCTCCACTGCTGATATAAAATCTCTGAAGAAGCAGGATGTCTTTGGGGTAACCTGCCTGGCACAGAAACATGTTAATGTGACAATATACTAAATATAAATGACTTTTCCTTCCCTAAAATGTGTATTAAAAACACAATAGCTTCTGATAATCCTTTCACGTAGGGTTTTAAATTCAATCACCATTCCTACTCTTGAATAAGCATTTAACAATAACCCCAAATACAATGTCTCCTTAGGGCAGGAAATCAGGCAGGATATAAGCTTGTTATTCCTAATCACCTTTTTATGGCTCCAGGCTACTACATTAGTTCATTTAGATTTTAATACAATGAGAAACATGTCCATTGAATAATGCCTTTATATCTGTTAATGGGATCTCTTTGTCTCATGTTGCCTGATGTTCCTAATATACCAATATTCTAAAGTATCAATGAATACCTTGGGGTTAATTTACACTAATTAGGAATTATGGAGAAGGGAAAGGAACTGGCAACTTTTAGGCCAACATATTTGAAAACTTCCATCCTGACAATTTACATTTTACAGGGTTATTTACAAGAGAATTCAATGTCAATTTAAAATTTAAGGTCAAAATAATCACAAATGGAAAAACTATCTGACCTAGCTATGCTTTCAGAATTTATTACTTTGGGCCAAAGTTTGAAATTCACTGTCACTGAATTTGCAAAGTCCCCTGATAGAGACATCGCCGCTGGTGGTCCTGTGACTGGGAGATGCAGGTAACGGTGAGATTACTTATGTCAACTAGGAGCCAACATCACTCCGGTACTCTTGTGCATGCATGAGAGTACAGCATTGAGGTCTATGGGGGATCCCGCGAGAAGTGGGATCCTTCACAGACACAACCAATTCTCTGATGACGGCTGTTGGGATTGACTTTTAGACTCCTCCCTGAATCAGGAAAGTCATGCGGAGGAGATATATCTCTAAACTGGGTTAAAATTTCAGTAAAATTTCAATACAGTCATAATGAGTATTTCATTAAGAAATACCCATTTTGTGGTGGGGGAGGGGGTTGAAAAGGGGTGACAGTATTTTTAAGTCTTGATTATTTTGCAAATCATCAATTTTACAGTTTACTACCCATTGCTGTTCGATAAATGACATAAGGTTAATTGATTCAAATATGGAACCCCCCCTCCAAGTTTTAAATTAAATCAATGACACTTGAACACAGGTACGAAAACATATATGTATTAGCCCAGACATGATCAAAAAAACGCATTTCTTTGGCAAACAAATATTAATGACAAAAGCTAACAGAAATGGCAGTAAACAAATCAATGAACTAGCAGATGGGGTTTTCATCAATCAGCGGCATAGCGGTCACGCCTGGATTAAATGTATAAAGGTTTTGTTGCAACAAGAAAATCTCTTTTAAGTAAGATGAACAAGACCTAAAGTCTAAAATACACACTAGAACACATAAATCAGAAAATGGAACAGTGCTCCCTCAAAAGTGCTCTGGATAAACAAGTCAAATTTCTACCTATAGAAATGGAATTACAACAAAGACAGCGCACACCTGAGTTTTCAATGTGTATTACATCATAGTATTTAAAAAAACAAAACACTTTAGTATTTTTTTTTTCTGTACGTACATGTCCTGAAATGTTAAAATACTTCTGAAAATAACTGTCATTTCAGCTGCAAGGGACCAAACCTTAATTGATCACTATAGTGTCAGGAAAACAAACTTATTTTCCTGACACTATATAAACCTTAGGTCCCTCCCACCTTATGGCCCCCCTCACTTGGTGCTGAAGGGATTAAAACCCCATTCAGTTACTAACTTTAATCCAGCGCTGGGCTCCCTCTGCGCTGGTGACCTCTCCTCCCACTCTGACGTCGGCTCCCAAGTGGAGCGGAAGGCGGATACGTGGCCAGAGCCGTGCGTGCATTAAAAACGCCCATAGGAAAACATTTCTCAATGCTTTCCTATGGACGTTCTGCACGCTGAATGCCAATTTCGCATCCAGCGTCACAGAAGCACCTCTAGCGGCTGTCAGGAAGACATCCGCTAGAGGCTGGATTAACCCTGCAATGTAAAAAATAGCAGTTTCTCTGAAACTGCTATGTTTACATCTGAAGGGTTAAAACCTGGGGGACCTGTCACCCAGACCACTTCATTGAGCTGAAGTGGTCTGGGTGACTATAGGGGTCCTTTAAAAAGTATCTGTAATTTTGCAATATATTTTATATACTGTATTTATGACCATCTTAAACCTACTAATTGCCACTTTCAGTAAAAGAATGTAGATCGCAATTAGGGTAATCACTAAAGTGTGACTTATTGAGAATTCAAACTTTAGGCAAAGTCAAATATGTGTTCAATGTGGCTAATTTTGCCAATAATTCGCTACAAAGTCACATTAAATCTCTGACAATTCACACCATATTGAATAACCCTCTGTATAAAGATGCACACATGGCCAAGAGGTTTAGTTTGACCAATTATTACTGTAGGGAAGTCACGTGATCCAAATGACTTTGACCGTGGCATGATTGTCATTGTCACAGAAATAGCTGACCTCCTGTGCTTTTAACACACTACAAACTCTACAGTTTACAGAGAATTGGGAAGTAAACAAAAACATCCACTAAAAGCAGGACAGGATTCAATTACCAAAAGGGTCAACTAAGCTATTCTTATTCTTCTGAGGTCAATAAAATAAACTGGATAATGGCAACAGCTACAATCAAAGACATAGTTGGAAAAAATTCTAAAGCCATCCTTCCTGGATGAATCTATTATTGTAATATTGTGTTTGTAAGGAACCAATTTAAAGGGGTGACGTTGCCTCTCTGGAACATACAACATTTACAGGGTTATTCACCAACGTGAGAATTCAAAGTGAATTACAAATGTCAAATTTAAACTCAAAATAGCTGAACTGGGATCTCTCAAGTAAATAACCGTGCCAGTGACACATTGAAAATCCTATAACGTGTGTTAACCTGTTTTTTTCCCATGAAATTCTCCATTTCAGATTTAGCAAATTACACCACATTCCTGACAAAGGCAAGGCGAAAATTGCAAATAAGAAGAAATAGAAAAATTGTTTCATTTCTCCTCTTCGTTGTATACCTTCTCTATACTGAATGCCAGATGCGAAGGACAGAACTTATAACAACGGCTGGTAGAGAGCTAGGATGGCGGTGCCCAGTTGTAGGTTAAAGAAGGGTGGATTTCTACATTTAATTGTATTTTTCAACCTTGAAAAAAACACACGTGTTAAATACAGGAAAAAGTAAACTTAATATGAAAAATTCTGAGATGTGATAACTCCCCTTTTTTATTAGCATTGGTTAAGGTGTATCTTTAGGGAGCAGGTGAAGAGATGGGTACGTACACTTGGATGAATTGAGGGAAGAAAAACCCTTTCCCTTATGCCCCCATGGTAAAGGATTAGAAGCTAAAATCTAGGAACAAAATAAATGGCAAACTATGAATTTGTCAACATGCCTGTTACAACGAGGATGTTAACATTTTATAGCCTTTAAACTCCCACTATGACATATTTTCATGGCAAAAGACACTTTAATTCTTCACTATTTTCAGCAGATGAAATATTTATTGGTCCAACATTGCTGTTAGATCTTTGTGTTGGGTAATGAGTGATCCAAACCACACATCTATAAGTACTAAAATATAATTAATATAGAAAGGGGGAGATTGAATCTGTCAGCACATGGGATGGTTACTTCAAAGCAAAGACCTCAACAAAATTGAAGTTACATATCATTATCCCAAGCGACATAGATCAACTTTGGCAGGTTTGACATTCCAAAGGAGTTTATTACAAAAATATTTGGAAGTCCCAGACTGAGTGAGACAGGAGAAGCTGGTCCGCCTGTGAGTGAGGACAATTCTGCCAGTTGCCGTGTCAATCAAATTGTTTCTTTACAGCTTGATAGACTATGGGATTTGGTGCTGCAACATGTATCCAGTTATAGCAAAAACTATTGGGGACCATTTTATTTAACTCACCCCAATTTAATTCAAAAGCAACTTATAGTCTTTTGTCTTTCCATGACTAAGTAGATATCCTTACGTAATTGGGGCAATTTTTGGAAACTGCTATCAGCCATGTCTGAAACAGAAACATGCCAGTCTCTCAAACAGATTTTAGTTAGTTATAATGGGTGGAATTATATTATTAAAGGGACACTCCAGGCTCTTACACACGTTAGATGCACTGTGTATATTTTAACAATATATTATATAATATATATATAATTTAATAATATAAACCCACCTGGTATAACTAACTGTAATCTAACCTACACAGTGCATCTAATGTGTGTGGGAGCCTGGGTGTCCCTTTAATAATATAAACCCACCCAGTATAACTGTTACCTAACCTACACAGTGCACTTAACGTGTGTAGGAGCCTGGAGTGTCCCTTTAATAATATAAACCCACTCAGTATAACTAACTGTAATCAAACCTACACAGTGCACCTAACGTGTGTAGGAGCCTGGAGTGTCCCTTAATAATATAAACCCACCCAGTATAACTAACTGTAACCTAACCTACACAGTGCACCTAACGTGTGTGGGAGCCTTGAGTGTCCCTTTAATAATATAAACCCACCCAGTATAACTAACTGTAACCTAACCTACACAGTGCACCTAACGTGTGTGGGAGCCTTGAGTGTCCCTTTAATAATATAAACCCAGTATAACTAACTGTAACCTACCTACACAGTGCATCTAACGTGTGGGAGCCTGGAGTATCCCTTTAATAATACAAACCCTCCCAGTATAACTAACTGTAACCTAACCTACACAGTGCACCTAACGTGTGTGGGAGCCTGGAGTGTCCCTTTAATAATATAAACCCACCCAGTATAACTATACTAAAATGCACAAAACCAAAACCAGCTAAAACGGATCACCCTACAGCAACGTCAAATGTTATTCCTTAAAACACCTTTATAGATGAAGATCAGCGTACATACAATGACTCTAACAATTATTAATACATTTCAAAAACTCAGAGAAGCTGGAAGAAAGGATATCAGTTGAAAGTCATAAAATCCATTGTTTAGCCATTTCTCAAAATAACTAATGTACCCTTTCATAAACCTGACAATGGATGCTTTTATTTCGGGTGGGGGACACAGAAACGTCACTAACTCCTGTATTCCACGCTTTAATAGGATGGATACAATCATCTACTATACACAATATGTTGGTGACAGAAAATGGATTTTCCAGTGGAGCCCCGGGCCATAGCGAACACCTGCTGGTCTGATGTGGTTTTAAAATTTCTGAAATGCTGATCTGCCAAATGTATGCAACCTGTTTAACCCCTTAACAATCATCACTCAATTTGTTATAAAAACACTCAGACAAAACAGTGAATTCTTCTTTGCCGATCTCTATAATACAAGCTTGCGGACAGAACCCTCTGCAAATAATGTATCAGTTTTATCTCTCTGACTGCAATGCTTAATTTGTGGAGAATTTTTACAGCTTGGCTATTTTGATTTGAATTTGCAAATCCCTTTTTAAATCCCTATTATCCCTGCTTTAGTAAGTTATCTCGGCAGTGTATAAATTTCTTCTAAGTTTTCTTTCCAGGAGTGCTCATATTTGACCCGTAAAGCACTACGAAATAAGTTGAAGCTTTATAAATGCCCAAAATAATATTATTTATAAAAAAACATTTTTCCAGAATTCTCTGCATGTCAACAGCAGGGAATTGCTGTCGAACAACTGGAGGATTATGGGAGAACACTTCCGCTTGTAACTGCAAGCCTTGTTTGTCTCTTTCTATATAAATATCCAATAAATGCAAAGGTTTACAAGCTCCCAAGACATTTTTCTAGAAGGGACCCTTAGTTTTTGATGTCTGAGAAAAACTTACAGGACTAGATTATTATTATTATTATTATTATTGGCATTTATTTAGAGCCGACTTGTTCCACAGTGTTTTACAATATTATAAAGGGGGGAATTTAACAACACATGAAGCAAACTATTACAGATCATGACAGAGACAAGAGGTTTATGAGGATCCTGGTCGAATGAGCTTACAATCTAGAGATGTAAGTCGTTTAGTTCAGTAAATAGGAAATGAGGAACTGGGTAGAAGAGTGAGTTGATTAATCAATGAATTGAACTAAGAGACCCAGAAGGAAACAAAATGTACTTTCGATCCACTGAAGTGTAACTATGTAAACCATCCGTGAGACTCAGCTCTAGAAAACCACCAGTGCATTCCTGTGATCTAAAATTTAACAATTATCAATGCAAATGAAGGTTTAACGCAGTCTGACTTATCGGGATGGTAAGTTTTCCTCAGCCTTTTATTAGAAGCCCCCTCTCTTTAAAGTCTATCAGAGACCATCTCATTTGGCCTTCTTCCTATTTCCTTTGCTATTTCCTTCTGAATTTCGGGATGTAATTAATCTTGGGCTAGTCAAATCCTTTTGTCAACTTTATTGCCTCATAATTCGGCTTTTGACTAATTGCCTATTTGTCTGCAACAGGGAGGTGGTAAAGGCATTTCACATTTGCCGTTTTGCAGTTACAGAGGTGTGTGAATGAGACTGTAAAGATTCATGTTTGGGAATTCCCCAAAATAAAAAAAAGCAAAAAAAGGGCATTTTCCTGCTCCCCTCTGCCAAGTTTATTCAAAGAGAAAAAATCTGACTCATAAGGACCCTGCTTTAACCCCTTAAGGACACAACTTCTGGAATAAAAGGGAATTGTGACAGAATATTTCCGTCATGTATCATTAAGGGGTTAATGGTCCATTCTGCACATATAAAGCCATGAAGAAATTTACAATTTCTGTTCATGTCTGGAATACTGATAACGACAAATGGACCAATGATTATTTTCAGCAAATTTTGTATCCAAATACCTGCTTTTTTCTTAAGTCAAGTATGTAATGTAATCAACTTGTCATTCAACAACTCTCCCTGATATTATCATTTTATATAAAATATCATTAGCTTTTTAAATTTATGGGACAGTCTAACCATCACAGTCACTACAGCACGTAAAAGTGATAATGGTTGTGGAAAAGCTATGTTTTTGGTCAAACTGTTTAAAAATGTTTGACAGAATCAGAGGTACTACACTCTTATGCACCCAGGACCATAGTAAGCGTTAGTGGTCATGATGTTTAGTGTCCCCTTCAAACTTTTTATAAAATGCCCATTTGCAATTCGAGATGCACCCCTTGGTACAAGTACTCTAGGTTAAGAACCTGTATAGCGGAAAGTACAAAATACTACATGTGGTTAGATAATATACTAATTATTTCTAAAATATAATGTAAGATGGAAAAGGCTTGTGGCTCAGAATTGACTAAAAGGACACTCTGCACCTCTGTAGAACTTTAGCTTGCTGAAGTGCTTTATGTGTGAAGACTGTGTCATATTTTATCATTCTACAAAAAGTGCAGATTTCAATAGAAATTGGCATTTAAAAAAAAAATAAATAATAATAATCTTGTTACACACCCTGAAGGTAAATCAGGCAACAGATCCTGTTGGTTACTGGTTTAATTAACTCACTGGAGATAAACTCAAGAGGCAGCAATTACCCCGAGCACCTGCCTTGCAAAAACGTCTCATCCAGCTGCATTGGTAAGTTTGTGATTGGACAGCCACAGAATGCCTGGGCGTGGTCATTAGGGGAGGGCTTGCAAAGGCAGCAGACAAGAAACCTGCAGATTTTATAAGATGTTTTAAGAAATACCAACAATAAAAAAATGCACAATTAAATACATGCATATTGTATATTGGGGGTACATCAACTAAACAGTGTTTTTTTGGATTTGTTTAACCTTTAGATTGTAAGCTCATAGGCAGGGCCCTCTATCTGTTGTATCGGTCTGTTCTTATTGTATTGTCTTTTTCTCAATTGTACTGCGCAGTGGAATATGTTTCACACTTTATAAATACCAGTAATAAATAAATACATTTAGGCAATGTAAATAAGGTTTTAAAATATGTATTTAAATTAAATTTTAAAGAGTTATTGTGAATTAATCAGGTCCTGTTTAAATTCAGAGTCTGGTACGATTTATACTGTATATACGTTTCTGGGAAAATCCAGAAAATCCAGAAAATCTAGACATTATGTGTCAAGATATTTTGTCTGTAGTTTAACATCTGATAATTATGTGTTAATATTTGTCAGTCCCAAAAATTAACATATTAAGAAAGTCCAGAGAAATGAAACATATGGCTTCACATGTTTCTGACATCAGAAAAAAACTCAACCGCCTCAAACTAAGAAAATATAATAATATAACCTTTTATCTGGTTTTTTTTTTTTTAATGCTTCGGTCTGCATATGATTTTAATTCCTATCAGGAACAGATTTCTAAAATTGCTAAATAATTCTCTCCAGTTTTCCAGCTGAGTTAGATTTCCAAAGGCAGTTTTTAATTTGTATACAAGTCCCCACAAATTGCCTGATGTGTGTTTCAAATTGTGTATATTCTGTGACTTACTCAATAGACAACGAATTATAAAAATATGATGCATTGATTTTCTAAATTTAAGAAAAAATATCTGAGCTGGATTTTATAATTTTATATTATAGTCAATCCAAAACACTATTTGAAGCAACTATATTTTAATGATTAGTTTTGTATTTATTTATTTTAAATAGATAACAGTTCAGCTGTTATTGTATTGTTCGTACTATCCAGGATATGCTTCAAAACTCAAGAACTCTTAATGCACTCTTCCTGATTAAACACTCTGTAAATAAACACATTTTTTTGGTGCAATACTTTTTGTTGCAGATTGTTGTATCAGCTGGGTTCTACACAACACAATGGGTAATTAATGACCTGTGGATATATGAATGCCCACTAGTGTAGTGTAAGTGATAATGTAGACAAGTTATGTCCACAAGTTTGGTGACATTGTTGACAAGGTAACACAAATATTTAATGTGCACCTGTTACTTGATATGACGTGGTGTCAGTTTATATAGAATAATGCATAATCTATGCACAGTTAGATACATTTCTAGCAAATTTAAAGATGAAATTCTATGTCGCAGATTTTTTATGATCTTGTTAACTATTACTGCTATTTTCTGTCACAGCTGCAAAAATGGCAAATACGTCTTTCCTCCAAGTTATGGGTTGAATATCATGAACCTGACACTAAGAACTGTGGGATGTCAGGATGCCACTGATATGGGTGGACGTCAACTTGTTGGATAAGGTGTAAGCAAACGTCAGTGAATTTTCTCATCTATAAATTTGCTGGTTACTTCTCTGGTGTAGTGTATATATATAAAATCTAAATGAAACAAAAAGGTGCATTTTATTATCTGGTCAATTCATAAAATTCTGCAAATGTATTTGAGTCCTTGCAGAGGTTACTCTAAGAGGTTACTTCGTAAATTTTTCGGGGGAGGGTAAAGGCTAAATTACAGTTCTGCTAGAATCTTCCTGCACATTTATTTTCTAATCTTTTTTTTATGGAAAACTAATATCTCAAATAGAGCAGATTGTATAAAATACCAGCCATAGTTGGGTTACAATGTATCAAATTACCTCATAGAATCCTAAATATTATACCTAAACCCCCCTCCCCCGACTAAAAACATATAATCTATTCATTGCCCTTTTCTTTAATTAGCAAGATAACGCAAGATACGTATTCATTGTCTTTTGAACTGCTGTATACTGTTAGATATGCTTCTGTATAACAGGAACACAAAGGATCCTGGGAAACGGTCTGCAAAAGATGACAGCGAGATGTTATTTTGTGTGCGTCCCAACTGCAATCTGTCAGAGTCACTTCCCTAAGACAATTCAGGCTGCCCCGCAATGCTTTCTCGTTGTCAGGGAAGGAGACCAGACACAATAAGATGGGGCGGGACTGATATCAGTTATTCATGTAAACATTCACGTGTAGCTTTCGTCTTGTTCCAGAAACCAGTGAGTCATGCGTTTGAGACAAAGGATTTTGATTATCGGCATGCAAATGAGATGGATATGTTTTGGTCCCCAAATCCCATCCGAGAAATTCCCTTAGGCTTCAATATTCATAAAAACACATCATACAAGCAGATGTAACCTTGAGTGGGAATTCGTCATCTCAAATCATACACATGGCACATACGTAATTTAATTCCTTTGTCCCTGTGACTGGCTGCTTGTAGCGGTGACATTTTAAAAGAGACAGAGGCACACAGACTTTTTAACCCCTTCCTTACCACTCTGACCGTCTTACAGAGAACCTGTCTTCTACAGAAAATGCATTTTGATCCACACATCATGCCATCTGTACCTGGCAATGCATAGATAAAAAAAAATGTTTTTTTTCAGGTAAGCTGTAAGCGTGATGTTTGCCAGCATAGAATGTTTACACCTATATACCAATGTCATGAAGATGGAATGAAAATAAATTAGATCAAAATATCTTGGGAGACATCGACCAGATGCTACCAAAGAAAAACCTGTTAAAACAACTGTGAAAAATAAGGAGTACTAATTGTTCAAATCTGCTTTAGTTATTGGTGCATTGACGGACAAAAATTTAAATAGAGTATGCAATTGCATTATTACAATAAAACTGAAAAAAGTAAATAAAAAGATTCAATATTAATAAAAAATGTTTGTGTTATAAAATACATTACTCTGGAAGAGACTTATCAAAGTGTCACCAGCTCGTTTCAGTCTAAGTTTTCTGAATATTTAGCTCAATTTATCACATCTCTTTTGTCTTCTCGTCTGTTAGTTCTTTGCCCCCTAACCACAATTTGTTCGCTGACATAACCGATATATGAATTTTTCTGCCACTGTTTCTGAGACTATCAATTAGTTGTTTTTTTTTAATGGGAATTTCTGACAGAAAACTGGCAGAATTTACTTTAATGCAAGCTGTTGTTTTTTTTAGATCACTTTAATAAAAATGATCAAAATAATGACAGAATTTAAATCACCATTCTTCAGAACACAGGATAATGTGTTTGTACAATTAGAAAATGTACAAACAATCTATCATTAGACTAATAAATGACTGCTACATACACTGCACCTAATCATTGCAGGGAAAGTCTTACTCCTACCCACTGGAAACACTCCTGTACACACCAAATGGTTACACCAGGAAGAGCTACATTCTATGGAGAAGTTGGTCCATATAGCTAATGACACTTTGGATACATTCCACACATCAGCTAATGTAAAAAGGTTTATAGTAAGTTCTAATAGTATCTGCTGTTAGCTCATGTCTAACGCTCGCTCTGTCATTCCCTAGCTTACATTCTGTCTAATCCCACCTTTCTATTTCCTGATACCTCATCTACTTATAAGATATCTATCCATCCATCCATTTATCTATCTATCTATCCATTTGTCTAACTTTGATGTGCATGTACACAGTTAATTTCTACAAACACCTGTTAGTGCTAAATATCAAAGCCTCCATTTATAGTTACACATTTTACAGTGATTTGACTTCAGTAATGTAAAGATATAAAATTATTCATCTGCTGTTTTCAAGCTAGGAACATTTCACAATACAAAAGTATTTAGGGCATAAGCTATCATAATTGTTCAGTGGGCTTTTGAGTTTAGCGAATATTTGAAAATTTGAGCTTGACAGAAAACTGTAAATATTATCCAGAACGTCGGCAAACAGTTGACCACTTAGTCGGTCAAATGTTGGGCAGCCATCAATTAACACTTGGCCATCTGCTGGTGAACTGCTGTTGTAGGAAATGTGCTGAGCTTTTTATTGTAAACGATATTGAATAACCAAACAGGTACTGTTAAATTCAGTGCTCAGAAACACTTGTTCCCAATGTTGGGAGTACATGACCTCTACTCACAAATGAAGAAGAACACAGGTTCTATCATCTGTCGACTGAAGATTTTGCAGTAGGTTCCAAATTTAGTCCAAAAAAATCACGTTATTAAAAATGTTAAGTTATTTTTATAGCCAAATATAGATCTAGCTGTAGTTTTTCCAAGAAGGAAAACAACCATAGGTTTTCATGCAAAGTACAAAATTAGAAATAACATAAACAAGAAAATTCACTTTTTCTTAACACTAAACTATTTTAACACAAAACAGAAAGGAGAAAACAAAAAACAGAGACACCAAGGAAATAGATAAGTCCTAATGGCTCCCTGTAATTGCTATGCAACCCAAAGGAAAATAATAAAAAAATAACTTTTAATGGATTCCTTCTAAAAGTCAATACCTAGATAAATAGGTGAGAGGTAACATATAAATAGTGATAGAATGAGAGGTGGAGAGAGAGGAGAATAAAGCTTACATAATAGCTAGGAAATATCACAAGTGAAAAAAGTAGTGACCTAATAGATCAAAAAGACATCAGCAGTGTCTAGAATATCTAACTATAAGACCCTAATCACATAGATACTAACTCCTAACTCCCAGTACACTAAGGCTGAAATCATCTGCCTAAGTTAAACGGAAAAAACCTCAATAGAAGGTACAAAGAGGTTGTAATCGCTTAAAAGAAAAATTCAAGAGAGGGTGGTCTATCCGGAGCGTAATAATTAATCTAATACTGGCTGCGGCATCTTCCCCAATAATTATCTAGCCACCCGCTCACTGCAAAGTCCCGACGCGCGTTTCGCCACGAGGGCTACAAAGTCCCGACGCGCGTTTCGCCCTTGAAAAGCCCTCGTGGCGAAACGCACGTCGGGACTTTGTAGTGAGCGGGTGGCTAGATAATTATTGGGGAAGATGCCGCAGTGCATTATGAACACAATATCCATTGTTTAGCAATGACAAATCCATCGATTTTGCACTTTGAGCACTTTTAGGATTTTATTTTGCTTACAATGTCCATATTTTTTTACTTGAGAAATGCATGGATTTTGCTCGCAGCAGAAGTGTAGTCCACAAAGCACCTTCTCCAGTGTGGATGCAAGTGTAGGCATGGAGATCATTCTCAATGTAATTCATGATGTGGATGGTTTCTGCCTCCCTGCTGCCTAGAATATGCGTACATATGGAACAATCATGAAAACACAACAGTCCTCAAATGTTAGAGGTCAGAGTATGAGGCTAGTGTGCCTGGAATACACTACACCAGGGGTAGACAGCCTTCGGCACTCCAGATGTTGTGGGATAAATCTCCCACAATGATCATGGAACGTGTAGTCCAAAAACATCTGGAGTCCCGAAGGTTGCCTATCCCTGCACTACACTGTGCATTTATAGTGTACATGTTTTTTGCTATGAGTTGCATATGTTTCTGTCGGCTATTTTTTTTTAAAGGATGCAAACATGATCTTTACACAAGGATATAATTTAATGTAACCATTTGTATAGATACTGGAGTTTGTTCATGAGTATAAAACGTTAGTGCAGAATTCATGGCCAAAATAACTGTTTAGAAAATTTCTTCAACTCAGCTATTGTCACAATTTGGTTACTTGAGTCTGTAATACTTTTAGAAAAACTTCATTTGGAACACAACTGCAGGTGAATAAAATACATTTGCTACCGTCACTTTAAGAAAGTATAATTTATTGAATATTGGTAATTCCAGTTTAATAATCCTCTGCAGCAATATAATTTGAAATTAATAAGGCATAAGCAAAGATAGATCCTGCTTGGGATTGCTTCACAGAGAATATAGACTTCCGTAGTAATAAAATAAAGTTAAAACTGATTAGGATTAAATATCACAATCTTTTTGACTCCAGTAAATAGTATATGCAACAAACATAGAAAAGAGCAATCAGCTCAAATGGTTACTTCCAATAGAGCAATGTGGAAGTCACTGGATCCCAGAGGGCAGACAAGTGTATTCCCTTTTATCCTTCTTAATAACTTTAAGGTATGATCCAATAATTAATCCCATTAATTGAAGAATTTAGCTGTATTCCTGTGGATGATGAGAATGGAAGTCCTTTCCAGTGTGTTAATGAGGATTTAGGATGCCTGCAGAATACTGAGGATTGGAGGAATTCGTGGTCAAGTCTGTTCCAAGTCTGGGAGTGGAGAAGTCAGCGTGGGCAGGATCAGGTAAGCGAGGTTCAGTACACGGGTGATCAATACAAGGAGCTCTGTCGGCAATTGGGAACACGTAAGTAACAAAGTAGCAAGTGGCAAATTGATTGAGCAATGCGTATGCGGACGCCGCATCCTTTTGACAGGGAAGTGCGTGACGTCAGATGCATGGGCGGAGTTGGATTGGTGAAACCGGAAGTCATATGGGTAAATGCCGATCTGAGTAAAAATAATATGGGAGAATCCTGACAGAGCCTAAATTTTGTAATTTAGCAATTTAGTGTATAATGACCTGAAGATGACTATTATCCAATAGTTTTTTTCAAAATTCCATTTAAACTAGACAAGCTAATTTTATAGATAATCAGTTTGCGGCATAACTTCTGCAGGCTGTTATGCTTGGAATGCCAGTTGTGTTATGCTAGGGAAATTGTAAATTAAAGAACATTTGTAATTATTTGCTTTCTTTTCACATGGATCTCTACCAGTTATGTACTGAATGCAGACAGTTTGGCTCTGCTACATATAACCAATGCCCTTTTTTCCCTTACGATAGTGAAATTTAATGCACTACTGTCACCAATTGGCAACTGCTCTGAAGAACACAGCAGGACTGTCATCGCTTAAGATATGGGATCTCAGCTCTTCTTGAAGCATTCCATTTTTTTTCTAATTAACTAATTGAATAATGAATTCATATTCTAGATAAACAGTGTTCTATAGTAAATATTATCCTGAGAGCAGGATTTGTTTATGGACACCAACCCCTGGTTGAACAAATGAAAGGGCAGCTTTTGTTATATCAGCAGAATTTGCTATGCAATGCATTATGATTAACGTTGTCTTGTATGAAACTTTATTGTATCTTGTTAAAACACTGTACATGCTTTCATTCTCTTTTCCTCAATAAAAGGATATTGATAATAAAAAATATCAGCAGAATTTGCAATCTTTGACACATTGTGAAAGTTTTAGGCCACCAATGTAAATTTTGATCTGATTAACAAGTATTTTATCTGAGATATTTATTAATAAGGGTAGTGGCGGTCACCAGCGAGCTGTAGTGGTTTTAACTCTTGAAGTGTTCCTTTAAAAGTTCCTTAACATTTAATTATACTATGTCATTTATTTAAAACACTCTAAATTTTAATAAGCAATATGCTCACATTGATTTTGAGATTTTAAAGCATTTAATAGATTAATCTGACAGCAATGAAAACATTTAAAAAAAAATCAAAATTAAATTTTGTTTTCTACAGACGTGATAATTTGTATGGGATTTTAGATAAAAAATAATCCACTTGGAGCTACAGTTAGTGAGGGCTGTACAGATTTATCAATACCCATTTATGTTTAACAGTATGTGATTAAATAAGCCATTAGCCATTGCAGTGAAATATCTACCATCTAGGAAAAATATCTACAATCTAGGAAAACCGTATGTCTGAGGCAAGCATACCCGGCGTGACCCTGGGAAAATTAATTGGTGGAAATGTTTAAACAAAGAACTTCGTCAAGATCAAGACTTCTCAATCATTCGACTAGCACAAAACCCAGAAGCCAGGTTGGTAGCAGAGGAAATGTATGAAAGGCTTTTAGGAGGAGCTGTTAAAAGATTTTCTTTCCCATGTAAAATATCATTCATCTATTGCAAAAATGTGCAAACTCTCCTGTGCTAAGGATAAGAAACGATCATTATTGCAATGACCTTTGGATTGGGGTAAATGAGCAATCCTCACAATCATTGCTAAATTATGAGAGGGTCTATATCATTGATTTGCATCCAATTTTAAAACGTATTTTTATAGATTTTTTTTAGAGAATAAGAATGACAATAAAAATGAGTTTATTAACAGGTATAGAGTTATATTCTTCAAAGGTGTTTCAATCCATGATAACAGGCCAGCGTGCTGTGATACACCTACTTTAAAACTAGCACGTTAATGATCTGTTTAGTAACTTTCATGGAAGCACCTGTTATTTTAGTGAGCTGCCTATAAGGGCTTTCAAAAACCATGACCTGTTGGTGGGTCCTCAAGACCGGTTTCCTGGCTAATCGTGGCAGCATCACTTATGGGTTGCTCCTCCCTTAACAGTCACAGAACAGGAATTAATTAGATTAATTAATTAGACTGATGGGTATAAAGAATCCCTCCCCCCCTTACACCTCTTTTTTCCTGTCCAAGTTCTACAGGACTTTTTACATTTTATTTTATGGCTACCTTCCTGCGTTTGTCGTGGGTTCGTTCCAAATGAAGTTCAGCCTCTCTTCATTTGAAGGGCCCAGTAAACAGCCTGCATGAGCAGGACTAACTGGGTCAGGTTCAGTGTAAGTACTGAGATGCAGCGTGGGACTTAGATGGAAGGTGTTCTGAGGGAGACACTGTACTAGTTTATTAATGGGGTTGGTTATCCTTAAAAATTCCCCTTATTATTGGATTGCCACTAGTAATTGGGGTCTAAAATCTGCCCCATACCTTGATGGCAGTTCTTTGGAATCCATACTAAGGGGGTCCTCCTGTGGGGAGACCCTGCACAGACCGGTAGTGTTTTGCTCCTTGTCTGGTTTTCAGGTGGTTCCCTGGGGTGTCTCCTGGGTTCTTTGGGGGCAGTGTGTTTTCTGCGGCCGTGGGGGCACTTCGCTGACTTACTGTGGCTTCCTGGGGGTACCAGCGTTGTTGGCTGGAATGCAGTATGCGTTCCAGCAGTCGGAAATGTAATCCGGAAGTTATTTGCATCGGCCGCGAGCGTTTGGAACGCATAGCGTGCGTTCCAGCGGTCTGCGCATGTGCGGACCGGACGTTTTCCCCGGCTCTATTTAAACTTGATGATACAGACACTCTGCCTGTGCACTGCATCAGCTGTTAAGGTGCTTGGATTTCGGTCCTGAGTTTTCTGAAGTTCATTTGGAGGTTTTTACTGTCATTATAAGGTGGGATTATCAGTTCCTCTGTGTTTCTTGTTTGCCTCTGGCTTTTTTTATTGGGAATTGTGTTTTGAATTTCCTTTGATTCTCCTTTGTAGTATGGATTCTCCCTCTGCCTCTGCAAGATTACTCTCTAGAAAACATAGGTGAGCCATTAAATTTTTAATGGGGGGGTTGTTAAAAAGAGTGCCAAACTAAGCCTGTAATATATGTCATATATAGCTTTATTTCAGCCCCAGCAAGCATCTGGATTCTTCAGCAAGGAAATCAAGGGAAAAGACCAATAAAGGCATTAATTGTTTGTCACCTGCTCCGCATGGAAGGAACCTTTGCAGGGAATGCTTATTGGAAGGGGCAGATGTCCCCAGTAGGGGTTCCCCACAGGACGACCTTAAGATCTGGATTTCCCAAGCTATTGCTGAGGGCTTTAAGTCTAGTCTAGTCCACGGTGTCTATTTGTCCGAGTAAGAGATGCAGAGCGGAACCTCAGTCTTCCACCTCTGGAGAAGACCCTGATGTGTGGGAGGTCTCAGATGATGGTGAGGAGGAAGTTGAATATACCTCCAGGTCTCTTGACTCGAAGTCTATTGATAGACTTATTACCCTTCTCAGAGACACTCTTAGTCTCATGGAAGAAAAGTCTGAATTGAGAGAGGCTGACAGGTTCTTTGAGGACCTAAAACGGAATAGCCCTACCTTCCCGTTGCATTCCTCGATCAGGGACATGATCCTTCAAGAATGCAATAAGCCAGAAAGGAAATCCACCTTGAAAAATAAATTCACACGGATTTATCCTTTCTCTGCCGTGGACTGTTGTCTATGGAATTCAGTTCCTAAGATTGACGCTGCTGTGATTCATATGGCAAAGAAAACTATGCTTCCTATTGACTCCACGGCATATCTCAGAGAGCCTATGGAAAAGCGTATGGGTGGAGATATGATTAAAGCCTACTTGGCCCTGGGTCCCGCCCTTCATCCGGCAGTGGCACTGACCACTCTCTCCAGGGCCTTAAGAGTGTGGCTCGCTAATTTGGAGGAGGACATTGATCGGGGTGTCCATAGGGAACATCTCTTGGAGAGCCTCAAGGACTTTAGCCTTGCCACGGAATTCTGTTCAGAAGCCTCCCTAGACATCACTCGCATGATTGCCAAGAGTATGGCCCTGTCTGTGGCTTCTAGAAGGGCTTTATGGCTTCATTCATGGGGAGCGGACTATGCCTCTAATTTGTCCTTGTGTGGCCTTACGTTCCAGGGGGACCTCCTATTTGGCAAAATTCTGGAGGATGCTATTCAAAAAGATGCTGATGGGAAAAAAGCATTTTTGCCTCAAGTAAGCAGAAAGAGCTTTTTCTTCCTCCTCCTGGAAGACTAAGCGCTTCAAGGATCGGTCCTTTCGGGACAGCAGAAGCTATAAACCAGGAAGGGAGTATTCCAGAAATTCTTCATGGTAATCCTTCTCACACTCTTCTTCCAATAAGGCTTCCAGAGGAAGAGGAGCTAGAACCTCTGGGAAGAACTTCTGAAGGTCTTCAGGCCCGTTCGGGGACTGTGGGAGGAAGACTGAAGTTCTTCTACCCCGTGTGGGCCAAAAATATTACGGACATGTGGGTCACATCCATCATAAAGGAGGGTTACAGGATAGAATCCTTTCGTCCAAAATCTGCTTTCTTCAAGAAATCCAGGGTGTCGGCAGGCATCAAACGAAGGGCCATGAGGACCTGCATTTCTACTCTCCTGGAACAGAAAGTGGTGGAAGTAGTTCCTTGGGGTTTACTCCACAGTGTTCTTGGCCCCAAAACCCCAGGGAAAGTGGCATCTCATCTTGAACTTGAAGGGTGTGAACTCCATGCTCGATGTAAGAACATTCAAAATGGAATCTTTACAGACCATCTTGAAGAGCCTCAAAAGAGGAGACTGGATGACCTCCATAGACTTGAGCGACGCCTACTATCAAATCCCTATAAACCAAGATCATATGCAGTTTCTCAGGTTCTGGGTGCTAGGAAGGCACTTTCAGTTCCAGGGACTACCGTTTGGCCTCAGCTTGGTGCCAAGAACTTTCTCAAAAGTTCTTGTTACTTTGATAGCCTTCATAAGGGAGAAAGGTATAAAGATCTTCTATTACTTGGACAACATCCTTATTATAGGTCCATCTCAAAGGATAGTAGCAATGGCAATGAACATTCTTCAAGACCATGGTTGGCTTCTGAACGTGGAAAAAAGCTCCCTGATTCCTTCACAGACAATCGTATTCCTCAGAGCAGTGACAAAACACCATATCTGCCCATGTGTTCCTGTCTCCAGAAAGGGTCACAAAAATCAGAGACAAAGTAGGGAAGCTACAAGGTCTCGAGACTGCCTCTGCAAGAGAAGTCATGAGTCTCCTGGGTTCTTTGACATCAACTATAGAGTTGGTACAATGGAAGTTTCGTCTGATCCAGAATTGCTTCCTTCTCCAGTTCAACAGAGTGGGAACAGATTGGGAGCAAAGGATCTCTCTGCCTCTGCCCGTGAGGAAAGGGTTGAACTGGTGGAAGAACAAGAAGAATTTGGCAGCAGGCTTCCCGTTGGAGGAACCTCCTTGGACGGTTATTACAACAGATGCCAGTTCTTTTGGATGGGGTGCTCACTTCAATTCCACATGGACTCAAGGAAAGTGGACCGAGAAGAGAGTCAGCTACACTCAAATCTAAGAGAACTGAGAGATTTTTCCAAGTCCATCTTGGTATTCCTACCAAGGATCTTAAATTCTTGGGTACTGATCAAAATGGACAACCGAGCGGTTGCTTCATATGTGAACAACCAAGGAGGCACAAGAAGCAGATTGCTCTTGAAGGAACTAGCTCCCTTGATGATGAACGCCATGACCAATCTCCAGGGTCTGAAGGCGATCTATCTTCCAGGCTCGGAGAATGTGACTGCAGACTTCCTCAGCAGAAAGGAAATTCTTCCGGGAGAATGGAAACTTCACTGCTTTCACTGGTTCTCAATTACCTAACTGAGGATCTGTTCGTTCCTCTTGAGAGTTTGGATGCAACCCTCCTGACGTATAAAACTTTGTTTTTGGTGGCAATTACTTCTGCAATAAGCATTTTGGAGATTTAAGCATTTTCCACCTTATCTTCTTGTCTACAATTCTATCATGATAGGGTGTGTCTGAAACCAAAACCTGAGTTTCTTCCTAAGGTGGTCTCTCAGTTTCATCTCTCTCAAGAAGTGGTCCTTCCATCGTTCTACCCCAATCCTTCTTCGCAAGAGGAAGTTAGATGGCAACGTTTGGATGTCATGAACTGCCTGTCTATGTACCTTAAGTGTTCTGAGTCTTACAGAAAAACTGACCAACTCTTCGTTTTACCTTCGAGAGCCAGGAGAGGTGAGGTGGCCTCTTTATCTACATTAAAACGTTGGATTTCACTGGTGATAAGGAAGGCATATATCTCTAAAGGTCGATCTCCTCCAATGAAGATAAAAACTCATTCTACTAGAGCATTGTCGACTTCATGGGCTAATTGGGCAGAGGTTCCATACGATGATTTTTGTAGGGCAGCCACCTGGTCTTCCCTGATGATGTTCATAAAACACTACAAACTGGATGTGGACACTCCTTCCACTTCCTTTGGGAAGAGTGTCCTATCTACGTTTTTTTTATCCTGTTGATATTAAATTTCTTTGCAGCATAGAGTCTGTTTAGTGTCTTTTCTCGATTTAGTATTCCCACCCTATAATTCTGTGAGCTTGGGTATTACCCATAAGTGATGCTGCCATGATTAGCCAGGAATAGAGAAAATTTATGACAAACTTACCGTAATTTTCTTTTCCTGGCTATTTCTCACGGCAGCATCAGGATTCCCGCCCATTCTTTTATTTTTCAGCTTTATAATTGGACTGAGGTGTAAGGGGACGAGGGACTCTTTATACCCATCAGTCTAATTAATTAATCTAATTAATTCCTGTCCTGTGACTGCTAAGGGAGGAGCTACCCATAAGTGATGCTGCCATGAGAAATAGCCAGGAAAAGAAAATTACGGTAAGTTTGTCATAAATTTTCTCTATTATAGAACAACATCATAGAGCATCATTAATACATTAACGAACAGTGACCTAAAAAGGTTTACAAATTCAGCTTAGAGTTTTCATAAATATAATACAAACAGAAAAATGCATGAAAGAGTGCATTTCCAGTGGCCCCAGGTAAGAAGTCAAACTGTTAGAAAACAGTTTGACTACTTACATTTGGGGGTGTCTGGGCAGTCCTGGCACCATAACCACTACAGTGTGATGTTGTGGTTATGTTTCTTGCAGTGTACCTTTAAATAAAGGTTTATTCTAATAATAATAATAATAATGTCTAATAATTAATAACTGACAAAAATGAAAACTAGACAATAAAATCAGAGAATATTTGTAGCAAAAGATTTTATCCATTATAAAATAAAAAAATCCGCATTTATTGGATGGATGTACATGTATATTGTACATATATCTGCTTTGACATGTTTTTCCAATTCAGGTTTTTTGATGTAATATTTGAGATTTTTTGCTAAACCGACAGTTAAGTAAATAGTTCTCTTAGTTTGTTTCAACTTTAGTTCCAAAATAGAATATTGGGAAATTTATAAAATAAATAGTAGACAGCCTTTATCGCTGATGTTGTTAGGCACTTAGACCGCTGTGTCATTCTTGAGCGCTACTAAACTGTTTGACTCTAGACACTCCAATTAATGACACAGCTCTAGATAAAACTGTCTTCGGAATCTTCATTATTCCGGGACATTTTACAGAAGTCCATTGGCTGTATCTGATGAAAGATCATACAAAGCCAATGCTCCCATTATCTCTGTGCCCAAACATGGTTTAACTCTTTGGACCTCTTTACCTCTTCAGGACGTGATTAGGTACCAAGTTCCTGTTGTGATAGTGCTGTGGTCTGACCTTCTGATTTCTGTATTCCAGCTTATTTATTGCTTCTTCACGTACCATCCATTGGTGTGGTTACCAATTATTCTGAATTCCGACATCCTGACCTAGGCTTGTCTACGTTTAGGTATATTCCACCTTCTAGAAGAAGTCATTGTTTATATTGAGAACATATAACAAGACCCCAGCCTCTAATTCAAGATGTAGTTTAATGCAAAATTAGCAAGATGAACATGAATTGGCACAAGGTGGATGAAACCCACCAAAAGTCCTGACTTTGGCAATATCAGCTCAGAAAGAGTTTATATAAGCTAATGAATTTCTACATGCCAACAACACACAGTCCCTTCCAGAAGGATCTCACAGCTCAAACATTCATCTTATTTCTATCTGTTCGTACACCTTCCTTCCATAATGTGCTTTGAGACTAGCTACATTTCCTCTGATTGTTCCTCTAGGTCTGAGACTCTAGGTCAAATTCCCAACTGTTAGGTCTCTGTTGTCCCACCCCCACCTTATCTTTATTGCCATTCAGATAAGTATGGGGTGTGATAGAAATACAAAGAAATGCATAATAGACAGACACTACCCTGCAATTACAATGGCCCCATAGTATTAGGAAAAACAATGTGATATATATATCCAACTCTCTAGCAGGTATTCCCAAAACATAGTTTTGTTTATATATATATATATATATATATATATATATATATATATATATATATATATATATATATAAAACAAAACAATAATTTTGAAATACTTGCTAGTGAGTGGGACCATTAGATTCTCCTGTTATTTGTGAATGATGACATCATCTTTCTGGGTATTTTAAAAAATTCTATACGGAGATTCAGAAGAAGATCAAAAGGATAGGGGAGTCGGATGGAAGGGTCGCTGTGCCTTTATTTTTGAATATCCATTAAACAAGGAATTCTCAGGCATTGAGTGGGGGATTTCAAAAAACAGAACAAAATAGCAGAATTAGGATCATTCTATTTATCAAGTAGACATTAAACAATTTAAACATGCTACAAATGAATAGTGCTAGTGCTAAATGAATTAAAGTGTATTTAATTAATCTGATATATGAGCCTTGTAAATATATATCATGCAAGATAATATATAGATAAAAGCACAATTACTCTAATTATTTAGTTATGACACTATTTTTTTATCACATTAATTTTGCATTATATATATTCACAATGCTCTTACAAATCATTAATTCAAATACACGTTAGTTTATTTAGCAGTAGCACTATTTAATTTGTCCCCCATGTTATAATTCGTGTAGGACCCACCGATATTGGGGGTACTGTGACGTAGTGGTGGGCTTAGCACGATATGGCCATATGGTTGAACCGTATCCCCGTATCTATTTGCTGAGATAGGTGATTTTAAGTAGGCTTGTATTAAAACTGTATTTTTGTGAGTACGCTGTTCCTTAATCTGTATTTTACAAGCGTTAACAAAGCATAAAATGGACCTCAATGTTAATCAAATAATTCAATCATGTCTGATAATTGTAACTAATCCCCTAGATGTAACGAAGCAATAAGAAACAAATGAAGTCAAATAAAGTATATGCAATGTAATACATTGGTTAATCTCTGGAAAGTCCTGGTTCTTTCATATTGGTTTCAGGTGCTTAACCCTTAGATTTATAGTACCTGAATTATTTTTCCTACATACATTAATAATTTGGAAATTATGCAGTTCAGATGCCAATGTTAATGTATATGTCCATTTGATGGTCTGAATCTGTAACACAATATTCCATACCACCTCAGTAGTTTATATGACGTCGGTCCCCTTCCAACCCAGTTTCAGAGCTTGCGGATATCCGCAAGCGGCATTGCTTTCTTGTTTTCTCTCAAAATGCTGAATTTGTTAAAGCCCTATATTTAGTATATTATAAACAATAAACGTATAACTTTTAGATTTGTATTCCAGAAAACAATGACTTCTTCATATCTTGGGCTCTTCATTACACCACCTGGATGGCTTGTCCTAACCGTACTGTTAAACACCTGTAACTTTCTATTCTCTATAGGATTTGTGGTTGGACCGCATGACACTTATGACTGCTTACACTTCCTATATCAGTATGGAGCCAAACTTGTTGATTGTTAGATTCATAAATCACGTCTTTTGCATGCTACTGCTGTCTGTCTACGAAAAATATGTATTTGAACTATGTAATATAACGATCATTATTTATTTCTGCAACCAAAATATTTGGAGAAATGTCTGTATAAAACCAGTGATGTAGTGAAAATCAATGTATCACTAATTCATGTAATATTAGTTACTGAGCATTGATATAACATAAAGAAATACTCTAGAGGAAAAATAGATACTTTGATATGTCAACACTGACAATCTGTCATTGCTATGCTGGCACTAAGGCATTTTCGTATACTGATATTGGCAACTAAACAATGGACTAGTGGAGATCAAGATGATGGGCTCATGATTGGAAGTTGAGAATTGAAAGATGAAGTATTGAGGTCAGATGAGTTGGACTGAGTAGGACCAGTGATGATGACGTCAGTTGGGTCAGGTCAGGAATTTAGCTATGGAGGGTCAGAGAGAATATTTGTTAATATGCTGGCTTTCAGTCGCTGGAAATATGTTAGGGAGTGTCGCTGTGCTCGATCGGCACCACAATGTGGTCTCACAAACTTGTAGTGCTTTTTTTCTTTGATCAAGGTTTTGAATAATTCTAAGTTATTCTGCAATTTTGTTTCCATGAGAGAGAACTCTGGATTATTTTGGAAAGTCTTCACTTTGTTAATCTCCCCTTGCAAGTTTTTATTAGTTAGATCCAGCTCTTCTTGTTCCAATTCGAATAGGAATTGCATCAGTTTAGAAGAGCACTCCAATAAGATTATATTCCACCTGGTTAGTTTGTCATCATTGTTTACTTTCACTGGTGTTGATATTTCTGGTCTAAGTCCTCTTGGGACTAATTTTTGTTCTAGATACTGTCCACGTCAGCTACATTGATTAGAATTGTATTCCAGAAATATTTATCAGTATTTAACTGCAGTCGTTATGGATAAATCCTGTCACTAGACGATTATTGGGAATTGCAATCAACACTACTTTGATTTTATGATATTTATTTTTTATTTGATTTATTTTTATTTAGTGTTTCTGTGCTAAGCGTGTATTTTTTGATTGCCCCTGGAAGTAAAGGGCTTTTAGCTACTCGATTAAAAGTGACGTTTTATTTTTTATTTCTTATATTTTTTGGGATCCAGCATCTAAGAGATCCCCTGGTTTTTTTAATGTACTTAGAACTGCTACCTCCAACTCTTCTTCTTTCTACTCCACTGATAACAGGGGTTATCCCCAACACGGAGGTACCAGTCAGTTAAGGCTCTTGCCCTGGGAGGGCTGGAGTGGATTCTCAGTCCCTGGTGGTCAATGGTTGCTGCTGGGATCTATGTGCTCTTCCTGCACAGGTCCCTCACGCGCACTGTAATGACACAGATGCGGGATGACGTCATATAAAAATAACATATATATATATACATATATATTTAAATTCTGCATATATATTTATATAATAGTTTTACATAATTAAGTAATTTAATTAATTACAATTTGAGGGATTTGCCTAACAACCCAGGCAGAAAGTTTAGAAAACTTGGTTAGCAAGCTCTATATTTAACCCTGTAACTTTCCAAGACACTATAAAACCTGTACATGGGGGGTACTGATTTACTCGGGGGACTTCCCTGAACACAGATATTAGTGTTTTAAAACAGTAAAACATTTGTCAACAATGATATCGTCAGTGAAAGTGCAATTTTTTGAATTTTTCACAAAATAAATTCACTGATATAGTTGTTGTGATACGTATTACTGATTTTTCACATTGAATTTTGCTAGATTGGTTATGTTTTATTTGAGACCGTATGGTAGCCCAGGAATGAGAATTACCCTCATGATGGCATACCATTTGCAAAAGTAGACAGCTCAAGGTATTGCAAATGGGGTTTGTTAAGTCTGTTTAAGTAGCCACTTAGTCACAAACACTGGCCAAAATTAGTGTTCAATTTAGTTTTTTGCATTTTTTTCATACAAACAAATATGAACGCTAAGTTTGGCTAGTGTTTGTGACTAAGTGGCTACTAAAAAAGTCTGGACATACCCCATTTGTAATACCTTGTGTTGTCTACTTTTGCAAATGCTATGCCATCATGGAGGTAATTTTCATTCCTGGATACCATATGGTTTCAAAGGCAACATAACCAATCTTGCAAATTTCAAGTGTATATACTGAAAAATGTAACACGCTATATTTGACCCTGTAACTTTCCAAAACACCATAAAACCTGAACACGGGGGGTACTGCTTCACTCGTAAGACATTGCTGAATACAAATATATGTATTTTATTGCAGTAAACGCAAACAGTATTAAGATGTTCACAGTTAAAATGCCATTCAGAACTAAAAAAATAAAAAATCTTAATTTCTCATATTTATTTATATTTCATTCATATTAAACTGT
This sequence comes from Pelobates cultripes, assembly GCA_933207985.1. Taxonomy (NCBI): domain Eukaryota; kingdom Metazoa; phylum Chordata; class Amphibia; order Anura; family Pelobatidae; genus Pelobates; species Pelobates cultripes. The sequence continues at coordinate 16,595,048 of OW240918.1, forward strand.
GTTTCATATATAAATATTGGGTGTGACATGAAAGCCCTATTTCCTGACCAGAATGATATATAATAAGTGTGTGCATTTAATATGAAAGGTGAATTGTGGTTGGACAGACATATAGTGCAAATTCCAGGTTTTGTTTACGTTTTGTTTTGATCACAACTTGGCTCAGTCCTTAACCCCTTAAGGACGGAGCCAAATGTACACGTTGTGAACGAAACAAAATGTAAACAAAACCTGGCATTTGCGCTGTATGTCTGTCCAACCGTAATTCACCTCTTTCATAGTAAATGCACCCACCCTTATTATATATCATTTTATTCAGGGGAAACAGGGCTTTCATTTAATATCAAATATTTAGCTATGAAACATAATTTAATATGAAAAAAATGGGAGAAAATACGATTTTATTGGATTTTTTAGTTCTACATGACAATTAAACGGTCAGTGTCATAATACTGTTTGCTTTTACTGCAATAAAATACACATATTTGTATTCAGCAAAGTCTCACGTGTAAAACAGTACCCCCTATGTACAGGTTTTATGGCGTTTTGGGAAGTTACAGGGTCAAATATAGCACGTTACATTTGAAATTGAAATTCGCCAGATTGGTTACGTTGCCTTTGGCACTTTATAGAAGCCCAGGAATGAAATTTACACCCTTAATGGCATACCATTTGCAATAGTAGACAACCCAAGGTATTGCAAATGGGGTATGTCCAGTCTTTTTTAGTAGTCATTTGGTCACAAACACTGGCCAAAGTTAGCGTTAGTATTTGTTTGTGTGTGTGAAAAATGCAAAAAACGCCAATTTTGGCCAGTGTTTGTGACTACTAAAAAAGACTGGACATACCCTGTTTGCAATACCTTGGGTTGTCTACTACTGGTATGCCATCATAGGGTTAATTTTCATTCTTGGGCTACCATAGGGTCTCAAAGGCAACGTAACCAATCTGGCGAATTTTAATGTGAAAAAAATGAAACGCAAGCCTAATATTTGACACTGTAACTTTTGAAAACACCATAAAACCTGTACATGAGGGGTACTGTTGTACTCGGGAGACTTCGCTGAACACAAATATTCAGGACCTCACTCTCACATGGCCGGGGGGGCTTCCAGGGGGTCGGACATGCCGTGGGGGGCTCCCTGGGAGTCCCCCCAAAATCGATCGCCGGCGTGGGATTGCCGGCGACCGGGTAAGTACAGAAAGACCGGAGGGCGTACTATTACGCCCGGCGGCGTTTAGAGCCGCCTATAATAGGGCGTAATAGTACGCCCCCCGGTCTTAAGGGGTTAAAGGGTTAAATTAGAGGGGCAAAGGTTTAAAAATAATATCAGGAGGTATTACTTTACTGAGAGGGTAGTGGATGCATGGAATAGTCTTCCAGCTGAAATGGTAGAGGTTAACACAGTAAAGGAGTTTAAGCATGCGTGGGATAGGCATAAGGCTATCCTAACTATAAGATAAGGCCAGGGACTAATGAAAGTATTTAGAAAATTGGGCAGACTAGATGGGCGAATGGTTCTTATCTGCCGTCACATTCTATGTTTCTATGTAGCCATTTATGCACATAAGCAGCTGGATACAGAGATGTATGTGCAAACTATCTAAAAAAAAATGAATTTTTTTGTTGTTGATATTTTAATATTTTAAAATAGTATTGATATGAATATATAAAACTAGTAAAATCTATATAATCTAGCCTTTTTAAACATATCTATATGAGTGTGGATAATAAGAGAGTTTGACAGAAACGGTAGAAGGGGTGGGAGATAACCTAAAAATTGAAAGGCTCAATCAAGAAAGCATTATAAATCTATATTATATCATCTCATGACACTCCCCTTCAAACCCCGCCCAGACTTTTTGCGGCTGTCCTATTACCGGTTTCCCACTGCAGTTCATTGAGAAATCTTTTCTTATAAAATTTTCAGAGGATATTGCACACATTTTTTTCAGGAAGTACTCCCACGAGGTTGCTCCAAACCAGGACTCAGGGGAGCTGAAACATTGGCTAAATTTTTGTACTCCACAATAAAGTCTACCTGCTGAATAAACTACTGGGTGTACCCAAACCTACCTTTTTGTTCCAATGAGAAATCTTTGTGAGACAATTGCTGCCTCCTCAGTTTAGTTTCACTGAGCTAACCAAACCAGGAAGTAACAGGACCTGTTATCCGATTGACAACCAAGGGGGTGTAACCAGGTTCATTTATAAAATTTCAAATTTCTATTAAAATCTGCACTTTTTGTAGAATGAACAAAAGAGGACACATAAAGAATTTCAGCAAGCTAATGTGCTACATGTCTCTGGAATGTCCTTTCAAGATTATTTGATAGCATATCAAGTTAAAGGACCACTATAGTGCCAGGAAAACATACTCGTTTTACTGGCACTATAGTGCCCAGAGGGTGCCCCCACCCTCAGGGTCCCACTCCCGTGGCGCTGAAGGGGGAGGAAGGGGTTAATCCCTTAACTTTTCCCCCCCGCTGGGCTCCCTCGACGCTAGGACTCTCCTCCCTCTTCTTCCGTCATCGGCTAAATGCGCATGCGTGGCATTCTACCATTGGCTGTCAAATCAGAGGCACTTCCTCATTAAGAGCTTTGAAAATCAGAGGTCTTTACGAATTACATCATTACGCCTGCTTTGAAGAATGTTAATATATTAGTCGAAGCAATAGAGTGGGTGCTTCTCTATTAGAAGAACCCAGTTGATACAGCGTGGCATTTTCCGTGCATGAACCATAGATCCCAATGCCTGGGCTGATGTGATGTATTTTTGTCTTATCAGTGAACTAAAGATAAGATGATCAAGGCATCTATAAATCATATGACGTGCTATTACAAAAAAAAAATCGGTTATTAAAACATTTTGTATTTATCAATATTTTTTCTATATTTGGATCTGTCTGCGAACCATTTTACATAAATATTACAACTTGAACAGGTAAAGTGACTACAATAAACATCATTGTTCGCTTTTATTTCTAATGCACTCATTTCACTCTAAAAGTGCAGTGACCTTTTGTTCTCCATATGTCTTCATAATGGTGGACCTTGTGCTCCATGATTATAGATTTTTCTTTTATTACCTCTCGTTGCTGTGTGCATTAGGCGGTTACACAACACACTATGGTGTTTTTATTGTGCTTTTAAGGAAATCTGCCTTTCACCTGCTGTACCTCATATAGACCCTTCATAACAATAGCTTCTCAGACAATAAATCTGTCTCTGAGGGCAAGTGATGTTCTACCAAATGGACTTGAGTTAGTAAGAAGTCCTATTGGTACCATAAACCCATGGCTTCAAACACAAGGCATATCAGCAGTGCAGGTTTAGTAAGTATTTCCATAAATAAGTCTTGGACTGTAGGTGAGCCTTGATGATCAGGCTGGGTAATGAATTCCAGCTGCCTGTCCAAGTTCTGGATTTATTGGGTGGTTAACATTGCTTTTAGTCTTCAGTCACCGATTATTGCTTCATTGTTGATGGACTGATTTAAAACAGCATATATTTTGTCATCATCCATTTATAGTGTCTATCATTCACAAATAGGTTTCACCAAGCACCATATATACTAAAAAAGATGGCAGCAGTACATAGCTCAGGTTCAGAATAGAGATATGTGTGTGTGTGTGAGTATACCACGTATGGTAATTACAGTACTACTCAATTCCTATAATGGAATAATATATCTCATAATAATTGAGTATCTATCTATCCATCCATCTATCAAATCCATCCATCCATCCGACAAACCTATCTATCTATCTATCTATCTATCTATCTATCTATCTATCTATCTATCTATCATCCATCCAACAAACCCACCTGTCTGTCTGTCTGTCTATCATCCATCCAACAAACCCACCTGTCTGTCTGTCTGTCTATCATCCATCCAACAAACCCACCTGTCTGTCTGTCTATCATCCATCCAATAAACCCACCTGTCTGTCTGTCTATCTATCATCCATCCAACAAACCCACCTGTCTATCTATCTATATATCTATCATCCATCCAACAAACCCACCAGTCTGTCTGTCTGTCTATCTATCATCCATCCAACAAATCCACCTATCTGTCTGTCTGTTTGTCTGTCTATCTATCATCCATCCAACAAACCCACCTGTCTGTCTGTCTATCTACCTATCATCCATCCAACAAACCCACCTGTCTGTCTGTCTGTCTATCTATCGATCTATCTATCTATCGATCTATCTATCTATCTATCTATCTATCTATCTATCTATCTATCTATCTATCTATCTATCTATCTATCTATCTATCTATCTATCAATCTATCTATCCATGCATCTATCTATCTATCTATCTATCTATCTATCTATCTATCTATCTATCTATCTATCTATCTATCTATCTATCCATGTATCTATCTATCTATCTATCTATCTATCTATCTATCTATCTATCTATCTATCTATCTATCTATCCATGTATCTATCTATCTATTTATCTATCATCCATCCAACAAACCTATCTATCTATCTATCTATCTATCTATCTATCTATCTATCTATCTATCTATCTATCTATCTATCTATCTATCTATCTATCTATCATCCATCCAACAAACCCACCTGTCTGTCTGTCTATCATCCATCCAACAAACCCACCTGTCTGTCTATCATCCATCAAACAAACCCGTCTGTCTGTCTGTCTGTCTCTATCTATCTATCTATCTATCTATCTATCATCCATCCAACAAACCCACCTGTCTGTCTGTCTATCATCCATCCAACAAACCCACCTGTCTGTCTGTCTATCATCCATCAAACAAACCCGTCTGTCTGTCTGTCTGTCTGTCTGTCTATCTATCTATTTATCTATCTATCATCCATCCAACAAACCTATCTATCTATCTATCTATCTATCTATCTATCTATCTATCTATCTATCTATCTATCATCCATCCATCCAACAAACCCACCTGTCTGTCTGTCTATCATCCATCCATCCAACAAACCCGTCTGTCTGTCTGTCTATCATCCATCCAACAAACCCGTCTGTCTGTCTGTCTGTCTCTATCTATCTATCTATGTATTCTCATCAATATTTACCTTTTAAGTTACTAATTTCTTAGTTTTTTCTCCCACAATCATAATGCATCATAATTTCATTGTATTCAATAGCTGATGAAATAAAAAAATTATCTGCTGAAAATTCCGTGAAGGATAGTAAGTTTGCATTGCTGTCACATTGGTGTAGTAGAGTCATGTATTTGCTGTGGGCTCCTAATGATTCCTTTCCTGATACTAATAAACAGTTATTTATTGGTACATCATGCAGCAATTATCGCCTCATTGTGAAATCACTAATTCAACTATTTTTCGCTATCTTTTTATAGCCTGTGTTTGTAATTACTCACAGAGTTTAACAGACCAACCAACACAAAAATCCTGATTAAACATATCTCATATGTAAACATTTTAAACAAAGGTTTATTTACACCTGAAGCAGTTGTGATAAGAAGATTAACTTAGAAAATGTTTAGCCATTTTATCTGTTAGTTTTATCTCTTGTGCAAAGTAAGGGTCAAGGATCATTACTGTAGTTAGCCTTGTTTGCAGAACTAGAACAAAATATTCAGGTGGAAAAAACATAAAAAAACGCAAAAGTTTTTTTTTTAATTTGTATATGTTTTGCAAGTTTGTTTTCAAGTCATGTTAATGCAGCACACGTCACTGCCAAGTGAGTAACCAACAAGGTTAAAAAAGCCCTATGTCAAGCCTGTGCAGAAACGTAGTTTCTTCACCCACTGCATGTCTAAACGTGATGGGAGTACTTTGAGATAATGGTTGATATGAATTAAACAATATATTTATGGATCACCAAAATGTGCTTTGAAGTGCGTCTGTTTTTATTGTGTATTCCCTCTAAGAACTGGTGTCCCACATTAAATCAGTTGGGAAATAAATTGTTTGGCATTCTTATAACAATAAATACATAAATACATTAAAAACATACACACACACACACACGCACGCACTCACGCACATACACTCAGACACTTGTTCAGAAAACACTTGCTTAAACACTACTTACTTAAAATAGATTTTCAAGTGTTTATTTACATGCATCTTTCTTGGTTCAATATATTCTATATTTTATTTTACTTTAATAATCCCCCGGCATCACTGTACTACAAGCATTACAGTTCCTCTCATAATTCTGGTAAATAAAAAAAATATTAGGGAATCATATTTTTTTGTCTATTCATTTATTCGAGGGTAATCACTAACATCTATACCACACAGGAGCTAACTTTAGTCACCTGACCCCAAACTGTCCCTCACCCCTGGGGTCATTTTGTTCACCCCAATTACTGATGTCCTGAAACCAACACAAATGGATTTACTATTATTTGGTATTAATTGAAGTCATGCCCTCTTTCCCCTCCACAAAGACAAAGTTGCTTAATGGAAGTTAAGGCTACCAGAGCGAAAGGGGCTGCATAATCTCTATTGAAAGATTGACTAACCTATGCTGGAACTCAGGGTAGAGTAACAGTGGCCCCACAGGTGTGTGCAAAGAGCATATAGTTGTCCTTGGCACACCATAACACTGGGCCAAATTGTCCTCTCTGTCCTCTGTTTAAGTGTTTATGGAATTAACATTTTGTTGAAATATCAACTATCTTTATATACACTTACACAACATGTAGTTTATAACTTTTGTTTAAATTAGTATTTAAGTAAATTTAGGCAGTATGTTTCTCTGAGAGATCACAATAATGTAAGGCAAAGGGCGGCCCTTGTTTAACTAGGCACCTGAGTGATAGTGGCTTGTTGGGGAGATCTCTGAAGTTATCAGTCCCTTCCAAAGCAGGCCCTGAATGGCCTAGCATCTCTGGCCCATGACAGATTTGCCAGAGTGCTTAAATTGCCTGTCCCCGGTGCCCTAAACACTGCCAAGAGGATGGCACCAGAGATAGAAGTAAATGATACTGGGTCAGCTGGGAAAATCCTAATCCAGGGATAGGCAACCATCGGCACTCCAGGTGTTGTGGACTACATCCCCCATAATGCTATTACACCCATAATGCTGGCAAAGCAGCATGGGAGGTTTAGTTCAAAACAGTGCCAAAGGTTGCCTATGCCCTAATCTGACAAAATGTGATATTTTCATTTGTTTCAGGAACTGAAGCACCATTTCTGAAAGTCACGCCTTTTTAGCTTAATTTAATTGAAAACAATATTATACATATATCTGTTTGCATGATTTCAGAGACATGCTGATATTTTATATTTTATATGTATGAATAGTGCATCAATTCTCTCTTTAATTGAACAACACTATTACATCCTAGGAGTCTATTCATTAAAAGGATGCTGTTAGCACCATAATCACTACAGCTCGTTGTAATCAGAGCTGGATTTACCGGAACGCAGAGGAGATGACTACCTTCCCTGGCACCTTTTAGGGAAGTGTAGCAGATGCATGTTCGGCCACTTTCATTATTAACTGCTGTGTAGCTCTGTTGCAGTTGTTGGAATATCTGAGTAAAATCATGCTGCGCCCTGTATAATATCTGCACAAAGTTACCTCCAAAGTCATTCTATGACACAATTGCCAATCACACATGTCCGTTACACACACATTGGTGTAGCTGCTGTGCTTTCTCTAGAGTTGGGTTACGCAAAGTTCATGGCTTTTGTAGATCCCCACCTGAATGGAAGACTGCCTGATCTGAAAATTCTCACCTTAATGGATATATAAATATGGACCAGACTGCAGTGGGTATGGTTCTATATATAATGATGATAATAATAATAATACTATAATAATAACAACAAAGTATTTAACCAGGAAAGGCACATTCAGATTATTCTGGTTTTCAAGTGCGTCCTGGGAATGTTACCTTAGCCCAACATCCAGCGGTTGTTACTATTACCCAATTTAATGGTACTCATTGTATCTACCTCAGAAGCTTGAAGGTCTGAGCCAACCCTGCCGGGATTCGAACCTGCGACCCAAGGGTTGAACAGATTGTATATGATGTCAATGGATAAAGTCCACTATTTTTTTTCAAATGAAACCTATTTGTAGTGGTTTAACAAAAATGTGGCTCTCGCTGGCAATTATAGTCTACTCCATCTCCCTCAACTGAACTGATAATCTGGAAATTCAAACCTGGTTTTAATTACAGCTTGAGAGTCCAGGTCTCCCCCCCTGTGCCATCAGCCTATTAATGCCATCCAGACAGAAGTATGGTGAGAAAAAATGAACGAACAAGGAAATTTCACGAGTTGCAAATTATCTCTAAATCGTTCACATAAATAATTTTTTTTATGAGAATATTTTAAATTACAAAACTTACAAAAAATCTGTGAATTGCAAAATAACTACATCTATATTTGTTTTATTTAGCTTACACTAAAGTTTCGCTAATTGAGTTTTTTTTTTAAGGTAAGATTTAAAGAAGATGTCTGCGATTGTAAGGCTTTTATTGGTTACGTTTAAGAAGATGCACATTCTTTTTGCTCTAACAATGTGGAACCAGATGGTCTGGAATCTTAGATGCAGCCCATTACGTTGGTGTTCTGCTATTGAATTGCCTTTTAGAAGAGGTAATAAAAGTTAATGTTCCCTTGCTTTAAACCTCTTTACAAAATGGGCAGAATAGATTTTAAAAGGTAAGTGTTTTCTGTCTGATACCGAAGATTGATCAACCGCTCTGTGCAGAGACAATCCAAAAACAAAGATTTTTTTCAGCCATATTACCAAACCTGTTTAGCTTTCTGTGTTGAACTATATAATAATGAACTATGCTAATCAATTATCATCATTTTTTTCCATAAAGAAGTAGCAGTTTTGCATAAAAACAAACTGGCATGCAAAATATTTTCGTTCCCAACTTGTCAGCATTTCATAAAAATAAAGTAAAGCAAATCAAACTACTTGTTTCAGTATCATAGAATATTCAGCAAATTTAAATAAATTAAAAGGTTTTCTGTATGAAAAATAATTTGCAAACATTCAATAAAAATGCATCTCAAACTATTGTAGTGTGTGCGCAATCATATTTTCCATTTATCTAAAAACCTCCAGTATATATAATGATTCGATGTTTCCACACTTTGATGGTAATATCCTGATTCAGAATTTGTAAACACATTGTATCTTTGGATGGCTATACTTCGACTATAACGTAAGTATGTAAGGCTAGGAAACAAATAATTTCATGAAAAAAATTATCTCACAAGTGAAATGGTGACATTATACAAATATGTCCACTGCCTGTATGAACAGCTTTCTAAAACCTGTTCAGTAACAGTACTGTACAAAGTAGATAAGAGCTAATTTAGCCTTGAAGAAAGCCAATTTAGAGGAAGGGGTTCTTCACTGTAAGAACAAAAAGATGTGAAATTCTCTACCTTGAGTGGTTGTTTTTATCAGATTCCTGTGGAGATTTTAAACAATATCTGGATGCTCATTTTGTAGAAGTACAATTTTCAGGGATAAACAGGTAATATGCGTGACTGCTGTTAATCCAACTAGAGATCTGACTGCCATTTTGGAGTCAAGGAGGACTTTTCCCATTTTGGGGTACAACTGGAAAACACTTAAAATGTGGGGTTTTACATACTTTTATATCAATTGGACCTTGAGGGAATCCATTGCCACAAACTTGCTCCCAACCGCAGAGATGCTGTAAACATATTAATGTCACAGATAATTCCATTCACCCAATTCAACCTAAATTGATGCTTCAAGACAGGTGGTGGGGTGGGGGTTAAAAAACTGACTACCACAAGTCTCGTTATTAAAGTAATAATAATATAATTACAAGTCTCGTTATTAAAGTAATAATAATTCTTTATTAAAGTATCAAAAAGAGGGATTTTACTTTTTTATCAACAATGAAACAGAAATATTTGGAAAGCAGAACTTGATGGACTAATTTGTCATACACAGTGATAGTGATAAACGACTTTGGCCATCTAGATGTCTGTGAAATATATTTCCTGCAATCACTGGCTAATATTATATGCTAGATGACCGGATAAAGCTTTTTTTTCTTCAGATTACAACATAAAATGAAGGCCGTGCCTCTCTCAGAACTCCATGGCCTGGCTGTAAAACGAAACCTTTTGCCTGTTCCCTTTACTGTCACCCTTCCAGACGTGACTTTGTGCAGACTTATTACCATTTGTTCTCAGGACTGAATTGCCTTCAATAGCCTTCAGTAAGGGCCACTTTCATCCACCTAGTCTCACTACAAACACAAAATCTCAGTGTAAATAGAAAAGATTGACTTAGATTGTGCGCAGCAATGACAGAATGGTCAGTCACTCATGTGTCAATCAATATTTGGCTATCTACGGACGTGACCGCCACAATTAAGAATTAATTACTAGAGCCTGCGAAATGTCCTACATGTTGTAAATCCTAATGGGTCTGGTCGTAATATGTAAAGGTATTATATTATCTATACAAACACATTATAATAATGCAGCTTCCAAAGGGTTATGTAGTAAAACAAGACGTGGGGCCCCTCCGGGTGCAGAGTTTGAAGTACTAGGGTCCCAAATTGACTAAAGGTGCTGTTTATGTACAGTGGTTCTCAATCACACTAATGCTCAGTTTATATTTAACAGTATTTATTTTTTAATTTGCCAGTTTTTATCAAAACATTACATTTTAATTATACCCTTTGCAAGAAGAGAGATAAAGATAGGATACAATTTAATTTTAGGAATAACATTTGTAAATTAAAAAAACAAACAAAACATATTCTCTATTTATTGAGCTACAGTTAAATATATATATTAATTTATCCTCAATTATAGGTCACCAAAAATCATATTAATACTATTTACTATAATTTATTATAATGCTAATATATTCTGCAAGTCTTTACAACGATATAGTGGAGATATTTGCCAACAAGTAGCTTACGTAAAAAATAACATGACAGGAGGTGAAGAAGGCACTGTTCTAACAATCTTACAATCTATATCCTCTGCTGATAACACTACACTGGCACTAGCACTAAACATTAACCCCTGCAGTACTACACTACACCACTACTACTATTACTAAACATTAACCCCTGCAGTACTACACTACACCACCACTATTACTAAACATTAACCCCTGCAGTACTACACTACACCACTACTACTATTACTAAACAGTAACCTCTGCAGAACTACACTACACCACTACTACTATCACTAAACAGTAACCCCTGCAGTACTACACTACACCACTACTACTATTACTAAACATTAACCCCTGCAGTACTACACTACACCACTACTACTATTACTAAACATTAACCCCTGCAGTACTACACTACACCACTACTACTATTACTAAACATTAACCCCTGCAGTACTACACTACACCACTACTACTATCACTAAACATTAACCCCTGCAGTACTACACTACACCACTACTACTATCACTAAACATTAACCCCTGCAGTACTACACTACACCACTACTACTATTACTAAACATTAACCCCTGCAGTACTACACTACACCACTACTACTATCACTAAACATTAACCCCTGCAGTACTACACTACACCACTACTACTATCACTAAACATTAACCCCTGCAGTACTACACTACACACTACTACTATCACTAAACATTAACCCCTGCAGTACTACACTACACCACTACTACTATCACTAAACATTAACCCCTGCAGTACTACACTACACCACTACTACTATCACTAAACATTAACCCCTGCAGTACTACACTACACCACTGCTACTATTACTAAACATTTACCTCTGCAGAACTACACTACACCACCACTATTACTAAACATTAACCCCTGCAGAACTACACTACACCACTACTACTATTACTAAACATTAACCCCTGCAGAACTACACTACACCACTACTACTATTACTAAACAGTAACCCCTGCAGTACTACACTACACCACTACTACTATTACTAAACATTAACCCCTGCAGTACTACACTACACCACTACTACTATTACTAAACATTAACCCCTGCAGTACTACACTACACCACTACTACTATTACTAAACATTAACCCCTGCAGAACTACACTACACCACCACTATTACTAAACATTAACCCCTGCAGAACTACACTACACCACTACTACTATTACTAAACATTAACCCCTGCAGAACTACACTACACCACCACTATTACTAAACATTAACCCCTGCAGTACTACACTACACCACCACTATTACTAAACATTAACCCCTGCAGTACTACACTACACCACCACTATTACTAAACATTAACCATTATTACTTAACACTAACTCGTCCTCAACCCCCTTTGTTCCTGTGGTCTGATCTCAATTATGTGTCTGTTAGTCCACCCATTGTACAGCACTACGGAATTTGTTGGTGCTATATAAATAATAAAATAATAATAATAATAATAATAATAATAATAATACACTAGATTATCATTAAACATTAACCCCTGCACTACACTAGTATATCACTATCACTAAACATTAATCCCTACACCACTCTACACTATGGCTAACCATTAACCCCTACACTATCACTAAACATTATACTGCCCCAATACTATCACTAAACATTAACCCCTAAACTACACTATCACTAAACATTAACCCCTACACTACACTAAGCATGGTATAAGATTGACAGAAAACCAAGTAACACATAGCACAAGTAATCCACTTCCTATCTGATCATTGTCAGTATCAGCATTCTGACTGCAATCACAATATCCAAGCATATATTCGATAAACATGTGAACCTAGCAACAAGAAGCTGATCTGTCAGAATAGCTAAGTTAGAGTTTCTTCCGGTTTAGTTATTTTTCACGCAGGGCCGTTTTGGCCAAACTTTAGCAATTTGCTTTTATTTATTTCAATTCACCACAATTCATTGTTTGACTATATAACCTACTTCAGGAGTGATGTAACCTGACCTTAATGACTAGAAACCCAACAAAACGCATTGTTTAACCAAACACAAATTCATAGAAGACCCAAACAGGCTTTCTATTCTGTCTCTTCGGCGTAAACAGACACATGAATGGGTAAGTAGCAGATGACAGCGAGCTTTTAAAATTCCCATAGGTAAGTGTGGGACATATGATCTGTGTTTCTTTAAATAATATGTGCAGATAACAACCTTGAAAAAAATGCAGTGATTTTAGTACGAAAAGCATAAGAGGTAGTTAACACAAGGTAATTCTAGCACGATGTTTTGAAAATATTGGAAATGTCAATGATTTTCCAACATTTTTGCCCAATTTATCTTTCACTGTCACAATGGAAGAAGGGAGAATGTTTTACTTGCTGACCCCCTTTAAGTTGTTATTTAATTGTATTACTATGCTACTATGTTGCTATGGAGTTCGAAGGACCTCTAGGCAAACCTTTTGTATTTGTAGCCCACCGCGCATCAGACAGATACAAGAGTGGCAGATTAATTCATGATTAATAAGGGGTGCCTAGGATCCCTGAAATGTGTATTTTTGCTTTAATTTATTTTGTATTTGGGGCAGGGGATAATGTTTACCTCATGCTTCCATAGAATTTATATAAGATAAAATTAGGTAACAGGGCTGCACATGATGACAGTGCACCATCTTAGTAATCCTCGGAGGCATGGAGTGAAGATATATTGCTGACTGGAGGCAGGGAGGCAGACATATTGGTGACTGGAGGGAGGTGGACAGACATATTGGTGACTGGAGGCAGGGAGGCAGACATATTGGATACTGGAGGCCATGAGTGCAGACATATTAGTCACTGTAGACAGGGAGGCAGACACATTGGTCACTGGTGGCAGGGAGTGCAGATGTATTGGTGACTGGAGAAAGGGAGGCAGACACATTGGACATTATAGACAGTGAGGTAGACATATTGATGAATGTAGGCAGGGAGGCAGACATATTTGTTACTGGAGGCAGGTAGGCAGACATATTGGTCACTGGAGCCATGGAGTGCAGATGTATTGGTGACTGAAGACAGACATCTTGGTCACTGGAAGCAGGGAGCCACACACATTGGTCACTGGAGCAGACATATTGGTCACTGGAGGCAGGGAGGCAGACATATTGGTCACTGGAGGCATGGAGTGTAGATGTATTGGTGACTGAAGGCAGACATATTGGTGACTGAAGGCAGACATATTGGTGACTGGAAACAGGGAGGCAGACATATTGATGACTGTAGGCAGTGAGGCAGACATATTGGTTACTGGAGGCAGGTAGGCAGACATTTTGGTCACTGAAGGTAGGGAGGCAGACATATTGGTGACTGGAGGCAGGTAGGCAGACATATTGGTGACTGGAGGCAGGTAGGCAGACATATTGGTCACTGAAGGTAGGGAGGCAGACATATTGGTGACTGGAGGCAGGTAGGCAGACATATTTGTTACTGGAGGCAGGTAGGCAGACATATTGGTGACTGGAGGCAGGTAGGCAGACATATTGGTTACTGAAGGCAGGAAGGCAGACATATTGGTGACTGGAGGCAGGTAGGCAGATATATTGGTCACTGAAGGTAGGGAGGCAGACATATTGGTCAATGGAGGCATGGAGTGCAGCAGTATTGGTGACTGGAGGCAGACATATTGGTGACTGGAGGCAGGTAGGCAGACATATTTGTTACTGGAGGCAGGTAGGCAGACATATTGGTGACTGGAGGCAGGTAGGCAGACATATTGGTCACTGAAGGTAGGGAGGCAGACATATTGGTGACTGGAGGCAAGTAGGCAGACATATTGGTCACTGAAGGTAGGGAGGCAGACATATTGGTGACTGGAGCCAGGGACGCAGACATATTGGTCAATGGAGGCATGGAGTGCAGCAGTATTGGTGACTGGAGGCAGACATATATTATGTGGCAAAATAGTGGTTAGGCAGAGAGTGTGGACATAATGGTGACTGGAAGCAGGGAGTGCTGTAGTGACTCTTTTATCACACAATGAATAAATGATTTCCAATTTTGCTGATTCTGGGAAAAGCTCACTATGAAAGAATAAGCTGAAGCTGATAATATTTATGACAATGATCTCATTCTTTGATTACACAGCTCTGTCCTGTGACAAATTACTTAGTAGTTACTGACATAAATCAGTGATATTTACTTAAGAAGCTGACTCCTTGCTGTGTACACACGCCGCCTGCAAGCACTGCAGAATGCCACAATGTCTGTATTTCTGTAAGCAGCTGCCTATTAGCGAGGGACGAAGGACGCCGCTTGTAAACACCATTGTTTGCTGGTAACAGAATTCTATTCTCTAACAAATGGGAAGTATTTGCATTAAGAGGTCATCTGTCACCCAGGCTTACATTGGTAAACGTGACTGGAGGCCATCTTCCATTCTAATACTAGCAATATTAATAATAATAATTATTATTATATATAAATATATATTCCCACCTAGAAAGGTTAAGGGAGAAAATAGGAGAAATTAATACATCTTGGAAAACACACTAGTTTTTTTTCTTTTTTTTCCTGATTTACGGCAATTTGCTATTTTTACTATAACAATACATAGAATTCATGAACACTGGGCTGTTTATCCTTTCTGTCAACACAGGTTTAGACAATCAATTTCAATATGGGAGACAAAAGGTGCAGAGAGAACTGAGAACGGTAGAACAGGTGTGGCTTAACAGGTAACAGGTCCTCAGCTGTGGTTGAACTGCAACTCTTATAAATCTTAGTCAGCCTGCAGTTCTGCAAATGCTGTAGGCCTCTGCATAGGCGTGCGCAGCCTATTGCATTATGGTGTGCACCCTAAAGCACAAACACACGCCGCGTGTATATGTATGTGTGTATATATATCTGTATATATATATACACACACATACATACACTGCTGTGTGTGTGTGTGCTGTGTGAGGGTTGTTTGAGGGTGTTGTGTGTGTAAGGGTGCTGTGTGTGAGGGTGCTGTTAGTGTGATGTGTGTGTGAGGGTGCTGTTTGTGTGCTGTGTGTGTGTTTGTTAAGGTCCTGTTAGTGTGCTGTGTGTGTGAGGGTGCTGTGTGTGTGTGTTTGTGAGGGTGCTGTTTGTGTGTTTGTGAGGAAGCTGTTTGTGTGCTGTGTGTTTGAGGGTGCTGTGTGTGTGAGGGTGCTTTGTGTGTGACGGTGCTGTGTGTGTGTGGGTGCTGTGTGTGTGTGGGTGCTGTGTGGGTGCTGTGTGTATGTGCGAGCTGTGTGTGTGCCGTATGTGCTGTTTGTGTGCTGTATTTGTGTAGGTGCTGTGTGTGCTGTATGTGTGTGTGTGCTGTGTGTGTGAAGGTGCTGTATGTGTGTGGGTGCTGTGTGGGTGCTGTATGTGTATTTGTGTAGATGCTGTGTGTGTGTGTGCTGTATGTGTGTATGTGTTGTGTGTGTGCTATATGTTTGGGTGATTGTGGGGGGTGGAGGTGGGGGTACATTACTTAATATCCCCCCTCCCTTATTACCTTATGTAGGGAGGGGGAATCGTGCTGCTGCCCTCCCTGGTGGTCCAGTGGAGAGTGAACTCTAGCCTGTCGGGCTAGAGTTCACTCTTGCGAGATCTGAGCGTTGCTGCGGCAACGCTCCGACCTTGCGAGAGGAACCCGGCGGGGCTGCTGGTTGTCCTCTCCTGACTTCCTCCATGCTGCTGTGGGGAGGGAGGCTTAGAGCGGATAGCGCTGGCTCTGCATGAGCTGACAGGGGAGATCTCCCCTGCCGGTCTCAATACATAGGCGTGCCGCGGGGATTAGGGTGTGCCCAGGCACACCCGGCACACCCTGTGCTCACGCCTATGGGCCTCTGTCTAGGCCAACCCTTTTCTAGAGGCTGTAGGTTTCCAAAACTGGAACTATCACTTTTCAGGGATTTGATCAATCCTTTCATTTTAATTTAATCACCCTGCATGGGCCAGTATGGGTGTGTGTGTGGGGGACTCAAAAGAGGACTTGTCATTACATATTTTATAACTTATTAATGCATTCCTCATTCATTTTAATCTATACATATAAACAAGGTGTGGGTGCCAGGGCACTTCTTGCCACTATAGTAACTAAAGCACACTGTAGTGGTTATGGTGCTTTGAATGTTTCTTTCGGAGAAAAATGGTATAACATTTCAATAATTTTCCTGGGCTTCTGTACTAAGCAGTTGTAACAAGGCTAAGAATTTAAATAATTAAATTTATGTGTATTTAAATTTTGCAAAAACTATATTTAATGAATACATGTGACGTATGAATCATTAAACGAAATGTATCAACCCACGCCACTTTATCCTGGGTCTATGTTCCGCCAACCTGTCACCCACGTCGCTTTACCCTGGGTCTGAGTTCCGTCATCCTGTCACCCATGCCGCTTTACCCTGGGTCTGAGTTCCGTCATCCTGCCACCCATGCCGCTTTACCCTGGGTCTGAGTTCAGTCATCCTGTTACCTACGCGACTTTAACCTGGCACTGAGTTCCACCATCCTGTCACCCACACCGCTCTATCCTGGGTCCGAGTTCCGCCATCCTGCCAAATAATTGTTATAAACTGTTATAAGCTCGGTATCTGTCAGGTATAAATTGGACTGCGTTGTCAGTTGCCTAATCTTAAATAAACATTTAAAGGAACATGGAGCATTACATGGAAAAAGGTTAATACCGTGTTATAGGTGATATTCATTGTTTTAGCCAGCGTACATTTCTAGACGTCCTTGAAGGAGCACTATAGGGTCAGGAACACAAACATGTATTCCTGACCCTATAGGGTTAAAACCACCAACTAGCCCCCGTGCCCACTCATGCCTCGCTAAATAGAGTAAAATCTTACTTGTATTCAAGCCTGAAGCTGCAGGCTTTGTCAATGTTTCCTTTTGACCTGCCCACTGCCTGCTGACGTCAGCAGAAGTGGTAGCCTGATCCAATCACAATGCTTCCCCATAGGATTGGCTGAGAATGACAAAGAGGCAGATCAGGGGCAGAGCCAGCATGATTCAAACACAGCCCTGGCCAATCAGCATCTCCTCACAGAGTTACATTGAATCAATTAATCTCTATGAGGAAAGTTCAGTGTCTGCATGCAGAGGGAGGAGATACTGAATGTTTGGATGCATTTTAGGCAGCCATGACCCAGGAAGGATCTCTAACAGCCATCTGAGGAGTGGCCAGTGAAGTTATCGCTAGGCTGTAATGTAAACACTGCATTTTCTACTCACCAGAACAAATTCAATAAGCTGTAGTTGTTCTGGTGACTGTAGTGTCCCTTTAACATCCTTGTGAAACCCACTACCTGAGCTGAAAAAGTGAATGTTATTGAGCTGACATTTAGTTGACGTCTTGGTCTATGAGTTGGAAAACAGTGATTCAGCATCTGAGAGCAATTTTTCTTTGAAATGTAGAAGTATGCTTTCTGTCTCAATTACACATTGTATGCTATGCAGACTCAGAAGAGAAGTTCTTTAGAAGTTATGACACTTCCAGTAGTGGGGAAATTCAGAATGACCTGCTTGCAACATTACTAACTATTTCAAGTGAGATCAACAAAAACACAACAGATTATACTGGAATAACAGATACTCTGTATATTGCTTGTCCATGTGAATTGGAGCTCTATGATTTACTGTGGGTGTAGCATGGGCATAGCAATAAATGACCAGAATAGAAGCAAGGAATAATGGATTGAAGAGTGAATGCAGTGATGGCATTAAAGAAGGCTCTAGGGTGAGGAAGGGGTTAAACTTACCTCTTTCTCCAGTGCCGGGCGGGGAGCTCTCCTCCTCCTCTCCGCCTCCTCTCCTCCTCTTTGGCTGAATGCGCATGCGCGGCAGGAGCAGCGCGCGCATTCAGGCAGTCCATAGGAAAGCATTATCAATGCTTTCCTATGGACGCTGGCGTCTTCTCACTGTGAAAATCACGGTGAGAAGCGCGGAAGCCCTCTAGCGGCTGTCAATGAGACAGCCACTAGAGGCTGGATTAACCAATTTAGAAACATAGCAGTTTCTCTGAAACTGCTATGTTTATAGAAAAAAGGGTTAATCCTAGCTGGACCAGGCACCCAGACCACCTCATTAAGCTGAAGTGGTCTGAGTGCCTATAGTGGTCCTTTAAGATAGAATGCAGAAGCAGGGCAGGTTGGAGAATTGAGAGAATAAAGAGAGACAGACAAGATGTCAGGGGGAGAGAAAGGAGGAGTAGGGGAGAACACAGGAAGAAGCAAAGAATGGAAAAAAAGGCGACATGCAGAATGGGGGGCAAAATTGAGAAAGGCGATAATGGGGGACAGCAAATTAGAAGACAGAGATAATGCAGAACAGAGGGAAGAATGGAAGAAATACATAATAACTAAAAAGTGCAGAATGAAACGAGAGTGCAGAATGGCTGAACGTCAGTGAAAGAGAGCCATAGCAGATTAACCAATAATCCACTTTAAGCAGATGCCTGGTTCTCCGGACAGTAGAAAGAAAGGCAGAGTGGAAGACAGAAGTTAAACAAAATGAAGAGGGGGACATCATTTAAGAGAGAGAGAACGTTGGTGGGTGCAATGAAAGGAGTTAAGATAATAGAGATAAGGTGCAAGGCAGCTAATTCATTTCAGGCATACGGCAAGCCACGGCTAAGATCCAGGTCTATGAAAACACCTGGGGAATGTTGGTGTAAGTGTTTCTGGACACCTAGGAGAACATCACGGCCCTAAACGATGGGATTGCCTGCTTGAAAGCTTTAGAATGCACTGAGCACTAACAAATAAATGAATGCTATCCTAAAGTAGCAAGGGCATTGTTTTCGTATAAACACTTGCGTTTCTTAAGACAGAGGAAGAAATGAAGCATTTGACATTTTTTCACAATCCTTGTCTCGGTTTCCTTCCTTTAGTGTA
Source organism: Pelobates cultripes (assembly GCA_933207985.1). Lineage (NCBI taxonomy): Eukaryota > Metazoa > Chordata > Amphibia > Anura > Pelobatidae > Pelobates > Pelobates cultripes. The sequence goes on from OW240918.1 coordinate 16,614,876, forward strand.
AACAGTGAATGTTGTCTCATACTCATACAATAGTAAACAGGTCTGAGACCAATGAGATTTAACCCTCGCTTTACCAGAGAAGTCTCACCTGGCATACACTCAATGGGTTAACTTTCTACAACATTCTACAACTGACCTTTAATTTCACTAATATTCAATACACAGCAAAGAATTTACCAATGTGAGGTTAAAGGAAAGGGTTAAAGGACAGTAATGCTTCATGAAAGATAATGTTGGATCATTTGCGAATATAGCATGCACGATTTTCCAAATACCTAGAAAATATTTGTAAGTTGGGGAAAAGCATTTTCTTGCACAATTCACCTCCTGTTGTGTTTTCCAGAAGCCACCTGCAGGCTGCAGGAGTGTAATTGAAAAGCAAATTGGCGTAGAAATAGATTTTTCATTTTTACCTTTGTATGCTACAAAACAGATTTAGCTTGTTAGCATGGGTGTAGGAAGCACAAGGGGGACGGAGCGATTGTAGCCCACAATTAACTCTGCTGGCTGGTTCAGAGGGAACACATTCTCCTAGTAATGATGATCTGTTAAGGCTCTATTCTTTAATGCTTAAGCAAGATGGGAAAAAAACCAATACATTTTATTCTTTACTTATCTTTGGAAACAATAACATGTAGGTGAAATAATGTGTGGAAAGTGTGAAAAATATGACATGCTTTATAGGTACAGATACTCTTTGGGTGTGAAATTGCCTGTTTCTGTACTTTCACAGGGTTAGATCAGATTACTTAAATATGCTATTCTATACGCCACTCTTTCTTTTCACAGATCCGGAAGAAAAATATCTATAAAGTAATTAAAACCCACGTTTTTTTTTAACCTGATGTACAAAACTGTACAAAACTGTGTTATGATGAATGCCCTGATGCTTGTTAAATCAGATACGCAGAGTTATTTTTATTGAACCTGTGACATTGTTGCGTCAATCTGGCATCATGTTTGACGTGGTCTTCCACTAATCACAATTTCAGAATTATACCAGCACTGTTTTTGATGCATGCTTGTCAGCAACATTCTGGTGTTAGTTTTAGTACTGTTATGAGACCGGGATGCCCTGCATCATTTCTGACGCTTGCCCACACACAAAATGTGTGCGTCATCGCCTGTGCACCATTTGGTGTCACAGAAATGACACAGTCCGATCAAAATGTTTCTAGGGCTATTTCTTCATGGTGAATTTGATACCGTGTTTATTTATTGTCTTCCAATAATTCCTGGTTATTTGCTCTGGCTTGTATCCGGTCGTTCTCTATGCATGTTGATAGTCATTAAATCACAAAACCGCAGACTATTCAAGAGGCCATTATAAGCCTTCGCATTAACTGAGTGACAGGTAGAGCAGGAGAACCATTCTGCAGTGCATGGCTACAGTAGAAGGAAGGATGAACTGGGAGCTCTTTGTTGGTGGTAGCACTGGTGGAGAAGGACCTTTCTGTGGGTGGTAGCACTGGTGAAGAGATGAGTATTAACTGAAAGTCTCCTAAAGCAATTAAATATATGATTTATCTACATGATAAAGTGTATATTCATTGTATTAGGAGGTGTTCTCCAGACAGATTAACTTAAACATTTGGTCTTTCTCATCACTTGCAACTGTCCCTTTAATGTATAGATCAGATGCTGAGATAAGTTCAGGCTACGTCATGCACTGGTGACTATAGTCACATGTTGCGATGAACAACCAGATTAGAGAAAGTTTGTTTTTCTGCATAAATTTCACTAGTTCAGCACATTACGAACTAAGAACTAAGAAGTTTTTCATGCTAGAGGACTTTGGGTTTCTCATCTCCTCTGCCAATGTTGTGTGCTAGCCACAAAACAGGTGGGTTAGGTTTGTGGGCTGTAACACTGAACATAACACATATTACATATTTCAAATCTTTAATTGTGTTGCCTCTTTTTACAAACATTTATTAAACCTGGCAATTATTTTCAGGATCCATTTAACGAACCATTCTGGGTGGAATATCTTTCTATATTTCTGTTAAACCAAACGAGATAATAAAATAGAAAAGCAAACAGCGGCCAATAAACCCCCACCCACTCCAAAAATTCTGTCCAGTTGTGTTTTGCAAGTACTGTCAGTAAACACTTGGATTCCAAACAAGCTAAGCATTTTACCAACACATTGTCCTGTCAAGGCAGCCCTGTCTCTTGTTAATTCTGTTAGCCCAGTGCTGGGTCCAGCTCAGTCAACCAAAGCTCAGTTCAGTTCTTCAGCATTGTCTCGCCCCATCTCGGATTCCTTTATCACATCCAGTTCATTAATGGGTTGTCCAACCTGTCATCAGAAGAATCTTCATTCACAAGGAAAAGATTAATTCTTCCAGTTCAGTGGCTGGACTAATCATGGAGGTTCACTGATGTGAATTAACATTTAAATATCCACAATGACTCCACGTGTGACAGCTGGCCAAATGGCTATCTGTCAGGACTAATTCTAATCAATCAAGAATATAATCAACTATCGATTGCACTGACTTCCGGTGATCATATAGTTAATACAACCAGTAAATACTTTTAGTTTCTCTAATCAATACATTGTATTTACTTATTTTTCAAAAAAGTTAACCAAATTTTGTTTTACAGGAAATGGTACGTCTGTTCAATCTAATGGTACTGTAAGCCGGTATATGGACACATCTGGCTGCAGCATATGTTCAATAAATGTAATTTTATTTTTTCTGCCATGATTTTATTACAACAAAGTTCCTGTTACTTAAACGCATCTCAGGCATATCAAATTTACAACTTTGCTTAGATCGTTTAAGTAAACAAAAAAAAAATACATTCTTAAAGTAAAACTACATGTGTGCAAGAATTATAAATAAAAAATAAAACTCCACAACCATTTAAATTAATCCATCCAGAGATGGATGAACCATGTCTTTATTCTGAACTAATTTATATTTCAAGGTGATTTTAATAGCATATTAGAGTCCATTATTTCCCAGCATGCACTTGACCTACCTTTCCTGCTTTGCTGTTTGATTTATTTCATGTTCAATCTTAAAAGGATCATTATGAAGACATTTTTCGACTATCCTCTTTTTCATAGCTGTAAACTATTTTAAAATCTGTATGGACCAAAAAAGGTGCAACACAATTATTTTTAATCTTTGCTTCATTGAAGGGACGCTCTAAGAACCTAACTAGTACAGCTTATCGTATTATAACAGCTTGTTGCAGCACCTTTGGGAGTAGTAGTAGCACTGCAGTTAGCGGACCCCTGGAATTGTTCTTCCTGTGATGGCCCAAACGTTGCACTTTGTATAAAACTGTTCTCTACTCAACTTATACCAGTTCACACAATTATATACTCCTCTGTCTAGAACCCAACCTATGATCAATTGCTACATTTTGGCAAATGTTCCTACAAGAGGCCTACAAGACAGTGATTGAAAATATAAATACACATATTAACCATAAAATATATACGGTACAAAACACAAAAACATGCCGTCAATAGTGAAACATACACAGATACAATGAGTGATTAACCCTTTCAGTTTCACACTGAATAGCAGGAGTGACAGTGAAAGAAAAATAAAAACTGTAGATGCTACGACATTATTTGTTTTTTACTAAATGGCATTCATGGGTTGACAAAAAGCCCCTTTTTTGGTGTCTATGTTATACCTAAGGAGCAGAGGTCTCCAGTGAATGATTTTATTTGCCCTTTCTCAGAGCAGATGGGTATGAGGTAGGTCCATAACTGTTGTACAACTGGTGTGATGCTTGGCCAGCAGGTGTGTATTTGTGTCTGTGTGTTTGAATGCAGGGTTGTGTGAATGATAGGGCGTATTTCTATGGAATGCCAGTGGTTATTTGCCCTCTTATCTCTCCCTCTGTACTGTGCAGTCTGCACATATGCATCTCTCCCTCTATCCCGTGCCCAATTGTATCACTACAATTGTTCCGTGCCCACTTGTGTCTCCCCTTCTGTTGTAGGCCAACTAATGTTACCCCAACTTGTGTTTATTCATCTATTTCACCAGTCCTATTTCTACACGTGGCTGGTGCCTCCATTCTGTCCCTGCTACAGCAGGTCACAGGTCCCTGGCTGACTGTGGTTCAGTATTTGGATGGGCGGAGATATTTTGGATGATCCTACCCCAGCCTCTATTCATACATGAGCTCTTGACTTAGAACTTATTATAACTTCTTGGAAAAGCATTGACATCTGCCAGTAGAAACCCATCCCTTCTGTTTGGGAATTCCTGGGATCTACTGCAACACAGTTAGTTCTATCACTGCCCATTGAGAGTAGGGTCTCACTAGGTGATAGGTACCATAAATGTTACTGTTTAACTTATACTAGGCCATATCCTGGCTCTAAAATACACAAAGGGCTAGAGATATGGCCCTTTAAATTAATACATGTCCCTCCACCAGAAAACCCACCATTTAATCATTTATAGGGGAGCTGATCAGCTGTCTTACAGACCCCAGTGTGTATTACTTTATTAAATTTACTTTATAGGGACACTCTAGACCCTCAATGCACCCCTAATAAAAAAGGTGTCTTATTTTTTCATTTTACAAAAAGCATGGATTTAAATACAAATTGGCATTTTTGTAAACTAACAATAAGACAAAACCGGGCCTGTTACTTCCTGATTGTTTCACTCAGTGGGGATAAACTCAATGGGCAGCAATTGCTCAGAGCACCTGCTGTGCAAAGTTTTCTCATTTCTTTCTGCATTGGGAAGACTGTGATTGGACAGTCACAGAGAGTCTGGGTGGAGTTAGAAGGGGAGGGCTTGCAAAGGCTGTAGACAAAAGATCTTGAGCAATTGCAAGCTGCTTTTAGACATAACCCCAATGGAAAATCAATTACATGCACATGTTTTCAATGGGATATATGTACTAAGCAGTGATTTTTTTTTTCGTGGGTGAACAGAGCATTGCAGTACTCTCCAGTCAGCATGGTTAATATGCACACCACCACTCACCTATGCTTAGTATCTTTAGTTATACCATTTATGACAAATAAAAATGGCTTTTTTTCAGCCCAAGAAACCAGTAACTAAGTTAATAAATAGCTTTTACTAACTGTAATAAATTAATGTAATATTGTAATAATAAGAATATTAAGAAGAACAGTTCTGTAGTTCAGAAGGGACATTCATATTTTATAACATTTATATGATTATTTATGTCCCTGAAATAGTCTCAATTAGCGAATGAAATGTGTTGAGTAGGACAAAGCACATACTTTGTATTATTAAGTGTACACTGAATTGTGATAAATTTAAAATCGGATGTAAATATAAAATGCTAAGTGGGACATTTTCTATTTCAGGCAATTTATTTTGGTTTTCATTTTACAAATTTAGTTATAATTTCATTATTTTTTTGTGAATAAACCCCAGGTGTGCTGTTTTAGATTGGGGTACAATATGCTGTTGCAACACTCTGTTAAAGCAGTTATTTTTTCATTTTTTTAAATTTTTATTAACTATTTATGCTGTATTTGTGTAATTAAAGGAAGCCTGTAGTCCTGAAAATAATAGTTGTTTTTGGAGGGACTATAGGTTCCCTTCTATCACTGTCCACAGCCCTTGGCTAGTAAAAATTACTCACCGCGTTTCCATAGCATAGACCAGTGGTTCCCAATTTTTTTAGGTTCAAGGCGCCCTTAATATTTCAATATTTTTCCAAAGCGCCCTAAGTCAAAAATATTTCTAGGTTGTTTACAACAGCATATACTGGGCCCCTGTAACAATCCAGGCACAATAACCACCACAGCACACTGGTGCCCACCCAGGGTAAGCAGTCAAACTGTTTAAGAACAGTTTTATAACTTAACTGTGGTCTGCCAGGATTTATTTATTTACAAAATATTTTACCAGGATGGATACATTGAGATTTCTCTCAATACATTGAGATTTCCCTATCCTAGTAGGGAATATAGACATTGGTGTGTGTGTGTGTGGCACAATGTATGTGTGTGTGTGAGGGGTGCAATGTGTGGGGGCTAAGTGTGTATGTGAGGGGGTGCAGTGAGTGTGTTTGAGGGGTGCAGTGTGTGTGTGTTTGTGTGAGGGGTGCAGTGTGTGTATGGGGGTGCATTGTGTTTGTGAAGGATGTAGTATTTGTGTGTGTGGGAGGGGTGCATTGTGTCTGTGGGTTTGAAGGGTGCAGTGTGTATGTGTGAGGGATACAGTGTGTGCATGAAGGGTGTAGTGTGTGCGTGAGGGGTATAGTGTGTGCATGATGGGGAAGTGTGTGTGTATGAAAGGTCACAGCGTGTGTGGGGGTGCAGTGTGTGTGAGGGGTCAGTGCGTGTGTATGGGGGACAGTGTGTGTATGGGACAGTGTGTCTGGGGGGCAGTGAGTTTGTATAGGGGAGAATTATTGTGTCTCTGTGAGGAGCAAATTAATAAATATATATATTTTTTTAAATTAAAAAATAATAATAATTTTGATATCACCCCTCCCTGCTGACCTTTTCCTGGGAGGGGAACAGTAAAGGCAGTCCCTGGTGGTCCAAGTGGTGAGAGTAAACTCTAGCAGCTTCATGAGCTGCTAGAGTTCACTCTTGCAAGTTTCGGGGCATTGCCGTGGTAACCGAGGCAACGCTTCGAGCTCGCAAGAGGAGAACCTGGTGGAGCTGCATGATAGAGCTTCCCCGGGTCCTGCCAGCTGTCAGTATTACATTGCTAGCTGGAGGGTGAAGGAGATCTCTGATCTTCCCTCTGGTCCTGCAGAGCTGGCAGGACAGAGGGAGGCACGATTCACGATGCTATGACCATAGCAGCAGGAAAGAAATCTTGTGGCGACACTGTGTGTCCATCATGGTGCCCCAGGGCGCCGCAGCACACATTTTGGGAACCACTGGTGTAGACTCCTCTGTGACGCTAATTGCTCTGCCTCTATCTTCAGGCCTGCTGATGTCTTCTGAGATCTCATCCAACCCAATGCTTCTCAGAAAGAAGCAATGGAGGATGAGAAATAAATGTGCGGCCAAACACAGCTCGACTCCAGTGAAAAGCTGCGATGAGCATTTGATTGCAGGACCATGTTCCTGGAGGCGGAAGTGCCTCTAGTGACTGTCAGTAATAGAGCCAATAGAGGTGGGTTTAACCCTTCAATGTAAACATTGCAGTTTCTACAAAACACGGTTAAATGACAGGACCACTGCTCCCAGATCACTTCATTGATATTTAAACCTCTTTATATTTTGCAAACTATAAGGATTTCCCTGGAACCGAACTACAAAAACCAACCAAACAAAAAGAAACACATTACATCATCCTCCTGAGATATTCTATACGTGAGTTCAATATTCCACTTCAACATAATCACATTTCTAACATTTTATTTTATCTTCTCACAAGATATATGCCCCATTCAATAGAAATAAAAAATGCCCCTTAACCTCTGCTTTTAGTATCAGATTGAAGACTAAAAACACAATATTGAATTGCTGCAACATATTGTGTGGCCAAATTCCCAATGGAAAGGAGAAGCCATCATGGGGCAAAGAAAGGTCACTCTTAGGTCAACCCTCTTAGATGAATCCAAAATGGACATAGAGATTAGTCTTCAAAGAGGAAGTCATATCACTTTGTGGGAAATATCACTTTAATAGTGCCTCCTGACAGATGTGATGCAACAAAAACATTTGTCCCTCCTATAATATTTCAACAGTTGGAGGCAAATGTATTTATTGTGTGGTCTGAGGCATCAGAAAGCAGACAGACAGATATTATTGCAGGTGTTACAAATGTATACCATTTTAGAATTCTGAACGTATGTACCTGTCTGTCTGTCCATTTGGCCATCCATCCGTCTGTCTAATTTTACAAACGACTGTTAAAGGGTTACTCAAACAAAAGACAGTGTTTTCATACATGAATGGAGTAACCCTTACTGTCCCCTAAAAGGAAAAGTGATAAAAGATAATCAGTAGAGGGAAAAAGAGGAGAAGCAGGGAAAAATAGATCTATATTTATATTTTTACATCATATATTCATTAAATATACATTGTATAAATATTATTAATAATAATTATGATATAAATATAGATTTCCTTCTATTGTTCACTTCTCACTTGATCTGTGAATAATATCAACATGTTGTGGCTGTTCCCTAGCCCTTGATCATCTTTTCCCCCCATCAATAATTACTTTTATTTGGCGCCAAGGACGGAACATTGAATTAAACAGGTTGCTATAGAATTCTATTAAAACTATTTTGATGTCATTGATTATGACCACTCTATTTATTCCAAACGTTTCAGCTCTAGAAGACACTTGGGGAGATATTTATCAAAATAAAATAGCTTATTTTTTTGGGTGCAAATGGATAAATGTTAAGAGTCACTTTATTGGTTTCTATGGTGATTAGTCCTCATTCGGCACTTGTTTTGCTATGGTCAGCCTCCCTCATTGCTAGTTTTTCATTTTAATTTATTTTCTACACATTGTTTTGTAGCTGGTGTAGTCTTGTGAGTCAGCTTTGTTTTCACACTCTATTACAGCCTGATTAGGTGACATATCCCTCTATTCCTCATCACTATAAATATATCACAGTATATTAAACTGTTAACTAGAAAGCCGCTGTGGATAGGATTCTTGACTCTCAATATAAAAATGGACTGTTTAATGACTATAACCTCATAAACCAAGTCACTTCTCACACAGCATAACGCTATGGTTGAGAACCTATTAAGGGTTTTGTCATCTCCGATAGAGATGTCTTGTTCAAGCTATTTACAGAATTCAGGAAAAATACTGCCACATAAAAGTGATGCATAGTCTTTATCTCACCCAATCTCGCTGCTGCCGGCCTGGTATAACGCAGGGTTGAGATATACAATGTGTGTCATCTTCATAGTTCTGCACTTCTGGGGAACATATTGTAGACAAATCACTGCTTAACTGTGCTTACTCTGTCTGGAGGTAAAGACATCAGATGTTATATCTGCCTTGTGAATCTAATCATTTGTCTTGGTCAGATTAAATTATAAAAGTGACTGAACTAGATTTGAATTTACAATCTTCTTTTCGGTATTGGATGCTCAGTTTATATTAACAGGATTTATTTATTTATGCATCATAAATTATTAAAGAGCTTTAAAAAAGAAATTACTTTTTCCTAGTGTGGTTTGACTTCTCTGTAGATACCTCCAGTACATTAGATTTCATATCTGCTTGGGATCTGCCTATTAGAAACTATAAGCACCACAACAACTTTAGCTTGAGTGATTTGAGTGTATAGATTATGCCCCTGCAGTCTCATGGCTCAATTCTCTGCCATTTAGGAGTATAATCACTTTGTTTATGCAGCCCTGGTCACACCTCCCTGCATGTGACCTTCATAGTCTCCCTACACATTTCCTGTAAAGAGTGATCTAATGTTTAAACTTCCTTTATTGCACAGTTTGTTTAATTAAGGGTTTCATGTCTCCTGCTCTGTTAATAAAGCCAGCAGGAGTCTTCTGTGTTATAAAATTTCAATTAACAAAGCAGAGAAAAAAAAACTTTTAGGGCTGCATACACAAAACAAGAAAACAGAAACAAAACAAAGTGATTTAACTTCCAAATGGCAAAGAATTGAGCAGTGAGACTGCAGAGACATAATCGATACACGAAAACAGCCTCTTTAAGTTAAGGTTGCTATGGTTCTCTGAGTGTCCCTTTAATCATGATAATTAAAGTGCCAATGCTCTATTTTAGAATGATAATGAAGCAACTTTTCTATCAAACTGCCCCCTTTTATTTTTCACTCAGCACAGCTTAATAAGATCATTGTATGGACACCTTGCCCCTGCCTGGTCTTGTGACTAAATTGATGGATTTACTGGTGTTTTGAGCTTCAATTGTGACCTGGTTTTCTGGATAACATTCTGCTCTTACAAGATATGATCTCTACCTTGTTCCGGATTTTATTCTGATTGCTGCCTTAACTCACTTCATGTTTGCTGCTTGGACTGCTTTTTAGCCTCATTACTGTAGTCCTTCTGCTGACTGCCCTGACCCTTGGCCAGCATGCGGAGTATCCCTTTTGTTCTTCACCCTGTATTATAGTATTAGCTTAAATAACATTGAATACTTGTAATACATACAGATATGCTATCTCAGTGATAGTGGTAACGTTACTTCCTGAGTCTGTCATTAGAAAAATTAATACAAAAAAAAAACACAAACATTTTTCAGTATTTCAAAATTCCTTTATCTTTCCTAACCATTTCCATTTACAGCAATTTCAAGTGTGATTAGCCTTATTTAGATGCTATAAATGACACAGCAACAATTCACGTGCTGATAGACCAGGTAAACACTTAGCTAAGTTCATTGAGGTCAAAATGTTGCTGGGTTTACTACTAATGGAGACATTCAGACTGAAACCTGAAAATTAAATTTAGTGCCATTACACAGTCAATTCTGCTTTTACAGATACATGTGAAATTGTTGCAGCAAGGTATATATTTGGTTTATTATTGTCAAACAGGCTGATGTTACTAAATCTGCAACCATTATTGCAGCTTACAACCCTCCAAATCAGTAGAAATAATAAGTAATATTAATTAGCATTATTAGAATTATTCAGTAGAGCTGTATAATGAATACGCAAACCAATCAATCAAATGGAGGACAGAAACAAATATTGACGATGGCCCTCAATGTACAGTTTAAAAAAGACACTGAAATATTAAATATTATCAGGGGGAAACTTGTATCTAACTAAACTAATAAAAAATATAAATTCTAAAAGATGTGCAAGATGTGCCACAGAAGAAGATGATGGATGAGTGAGGAAAGTAAAACAATTATACAATTTTATCCCATAGACTCTGTTGCTAATACTCCGAAAAGTGGTGTTGGCTTTTAAATGCCACCAGTGAGATTTCTGAACACATGTCTTCTGCTCTCATAACCTTTCATGATCAGTACCTGCTGCCTATTTGACAAAAGGCTAATTCAGGCAAATGTCCAATTTATGCGTAAAAAAGCGCCTTGGGGGTCTGTGAAGATGCTCTTAACTCAGTAATGGTAGTAAAAAAAATACCAGAGAATCAGGTAATTTTGATGAATATTCTGACACTTGACAGACAAAGTGAGCTAATGTAAGGGTCTGCAGCATGTTAAAGGCAATTTGTTACACATCACTCTTGCAGTCCATCCCATTAAAACCATGATTGCCACATGTGTCAAAGATAGAATCCAGGATTCCAATAATTGTAGAGGTGCTCAGCGACTGGAGATCTGAAGAAATGGCCATTTGCTTCTTCTAATGGATTTGCTATGATTAATAGATACAATCTATTTGACTAGTTGTTGCTACAAAGATCCTATTACAACTGACACTATGCAATAAAGTTACAAATCATAATAATACTATTAATAATTAGGTCACCAACTTGCAAAACAGAGGCAAAATGAGATTGGGAGTCTGTTGTCCAAAGAGCTCACAAAATAGCACTGGCAGCATATTTAGGAAAGGACGTGTTTGGTATTGTTTGGGTAGCTGTCAACTGTTCACATTTTGAAAGGTTGTTTGTGTACATGTACACTGTATTACAGTTGTAAAGATGTCTGCTTATATAGCAGTAAATTATATCACAATTAGGAAACTGTACATTATATCACAATTAGAAGGAGTATCCTTGTGAAACTGTACATTATATCACAATTAGAAGGAGTATCCTTGTGAAACTGTACATTATATCACAATTAGAAGGAGTATCCTTGTGAAACTGTACATTATATCACTATTAGAAGGAGTATCCTTGTGAAACTGTAAGTTATATCACTATTAGAAGGAGTATCCTTGTGAAACTGTAAGTTATATCACAATTAGAAGGAGTATCCTTGTGAAACTGTAAGTTATATCACAATTAGAAGGAGTATCCTTGTGAAACTGTAAGTTATATCACAGTTAGATGGAGTAACCTTGTGAAACTGTAAGTTATATCACAATTAGAAGGAGTATCCTTGTGAAACTAAGTTATATCACTATTAGAAGGAGTATCCTTGTGAAACTGTAAGTTATATCACTATTAGATGGAGTATCCTTGTGAAACTAAGTTATATCACAATAAGATGGAGTATCCTTGTGAAACTGTAAGTTATATCACAATTAAATCACAATTAGGAGTATCCTTGTTTAACTGTAAGTTATATCACAATTAGATGGAGTATCCCTGTGAAACTGTAAGTTACCGTATTTTTCGCTCCATAAGACGCACCACACCATAAGACGCACCTGGTTTTTAGAGGAGGAAATCCAGAAAAAAAAAATTCTGAACAAACTGTCCCATAGTGTTTCTTAACACCCCCTCTCCCCAGTCCCAAAGTGTTCCTTACTACCCACTCCCCTCTCCTGTCCCATAGTGATCTTTAACCCCCCTTCCCTGTCCCATAGTGATATTTAACCCCCTCCCCTGTCCCATAGTGATTTGTAACCCCTCCTCCCCTGTCCATTAGTGTTCTTTAACCCCCCCCATCCAATAGTGTTCTTTAACATCCCTCTCCCCTTGCCCAATAGTGTTCAATCCCCCCTCTCCTTGTCCAATAGTGTTCTCCTCCCCTCATCCCATAGTGTTCTCCCCCCTACCCTTGTCCCATAGTGTCCCTTAGTTACTTACCTGTATTGTAGCGTGGGACAGCATAACAGCACGCACCGCGGTACAGGAACTTACATTTCGGTTTCAGGCCGGACTGAAAGGAAGTGTGCGCACTTCCTTTCATTCCGTGAGGAAACCAGAAACTGAAATTTAAGTTCTTGTACCTCGGTGCGCGCTGTTATGCCGGTGTTCTATCAGT
>OW240918.1:16627772-16694124 GCA_933207985.1 Pelobates cultripes
TACCAAACTGATAGAACACCGGCCCATGCTACAATACAGGTAAGTAAAGCTTCACATTCGCTCCATAAGACACACAGACATTTCCCCTCACTTTTGAGGGGGGAAAAAGTGCCTCTTATGGAGCGAAAAATACGGTATATCACAATTTAATATTAGTGAATGTTGCTGTAAAGCAAACCACAGGCTTATTTTCATTCAATGCTACATGTAAAATCCTTATAACATGTTTTCACTATCATATATTACATGTATGTTACGTGTGCAATATTGCGAGACTAAAATAAAAGCTAAAGTAAGTAAAAATAAAAAATAAAATACTACTACTACTACCACCGTATGTATTGGTAACCTTAAAACATTGGAGATAGTGTAGAGTTTTATAATCTAAAAATAATGAAAAAGTTCTGTATTAGTGAAGTACCGTAACGCAAAGTGCCGTAATCTTAGATATTACTGTATTAAATATAAATAAATATATTATATAAATTAAATATGGAATGGGGCTGTTCCTAGGATGGAGATGGAGGCAACTAAAAGCTAGTTCTAATGTGAGGTATCTAGCATTTTTTTTTTTATACATTCAAGATTGATGCAAGACAGCTTACAATTCAAAAACGTCTCCTTACAATAATGTTGAAGTAAATGATTAAAAAAAATAATAGTGATTTAATTTATTTTACTTGCTGCTGTGAAAGCTTTAAAAAAATCTCTAAAGAAAGAGGTGGAGTTTTGTAGAAAATAAATTATCGCTAAAATACAGTTTACATAATGAGTGTGACATAGAATTTACTGATGCTTCAGAAATAAACAAATAATGTGTAATTTAATATGTCAGGAGTAAACCTCGACATTCCATTCTCTCTGGGTGAACTAAAGAGGTATTTAATATTGAATACATCGGCTTAAACTTCCAACCAAAGTAGACCATTTATAGTGTTGATGCAGGTGTAGAGTAAATATGAGAGCTTAAAGGAGGTCAAGTGATTTGTCACGGTAGGGTAATGATACGTTCCACCATGGTAACCTCTCGACTGTGAACAGGTGAGAGATCATCGTAACTAATGATTGACTTGAGGCTTTAGCAAATGGGATTTCCACAATTAAGTAGATTAAAAGGACTGTAAAAAGCCAAACTGTCCGGATGACATGCAAGTACAAAATCATGAAACCTTTATCAGATTTGTAAAAGGCTTCGTAGTAAACCGAGAGGTCTGTAGTTATGCCGCCTCTTTAAAACGTTACTTTGAAATCCTATAGCCTGAATGTGAGATCATTCTTTATGGGAGAGGAGGTTATGGGAGTTCGTTTTCAATACAAGCACCTTGAGACCTCATGACAAGATATGAAAAATATAAAAACAAAGTAACTTGTACTATAATGTGAAAATCTGACCCTGATTATTTTTATTTGTCTGAAATAAACTGCTGCACTCTGCAGGTACATTCATACACTGCACATTATTGTGAGTTATTTTGCAATGGAGCTCTGTGATACATTCATTCACATTGCACATAACTGTGAGTTGTTTTGAAATGCAGCTCTGCAGTGCCATCTTAACAACATTATGGGCCCCCGGGCAAAGCAGTGCACTTGGGCCCTGCCTACACAACCCCTTACAGGAATAAAAATGTAAATTATCAATAAATTAAGCTTATATGTATTGGTACCTCCAATAAATGCAATACATTCATACAATACAAACACACAGACTGCTGAATACACACACAGACAGACTGTTGAATGCACACACACGGACTGCTGAGTACACACATAGAATGCAGAATACACACATAGAATGCAGAATACACACAGAATGCAGAATACAAACAGGCTGCCGTAAACACACACAGGCCACTGAATACATACACATATACTGCTGAGTACACACACAGACAACTGAATGCATACACAAACTGCTGAAGACACACAAACGGACTTCTGAATACACACAAACGGACTGCTTGTGTATGTGTGACGGGTGGTGTGTGTGAAGTGTGCTGTGTGTATGTGAGGGTTGCAGTGTGTGTGTGAGGGGTGCTGTGGGTATGTGAGAAGTGCTGTGTGCATGTGAAGGGTGCAGTGTGTGTGTACATGTGATTGGTTCAGTGTGCAAAGACTTCTATGTGTGTGTGTGAGAAGTGCTGTGTGTGTGTGAGGGGTGCTGTGTGTGTGTGTGAGGAGTGCAGTGTGTGTGTGTGTGAGGGGTGCTGTGTGTATATATGAGGCGTACAGTGTGTGAGGTGTGCTGTGTGTGAGCGGTGCTGTGTGTATATGTGAGGGGTGCTATGTGTGTGTCTAAGGGGTGTTGTGTGTATGTGAGGGGTGCTGTTGGTGTATATGAGGGGTGTAATGTTTGTGTGAGAAGAGTGCAATGTGTGTCAGGAGTACTGTGTGTGTGTGTGAGGGGTGTTCTGTGTGTATGTGAGGGGTATTGTGTGTGAGGGCTGTAGTGTGTGTGTGTGAGGGGTGCAGTGTGTGTGAGGTGTGCTGTGTGTCAGGGGTGCTGTGTGTATATGTGAGGGGTGCTGTGTGTGTGTGAGGGGTGCTGTGTATGTGTGTGAAGGGTGCTGTGTGTTTATGTGAGGGGCGCTGTGTGTGAGAGATGCTGTGTGTGACGGATGTTGTGTGTGTGTGTGAGGGGTGCTGTGTATGTGTCTGAGGGGTGCTGTGTATATGTGTGGGGTGCTGTGTGTTATATGAAGTGTGCAATGTGTGTATGTGTTAGGGGTTCCGTGTGCGAGGGCTTCAGTGTGTGTGTGTGTGTGTGAGGGGTGCTGTGTGTGTGTGTGAGAGGGGTGCTGTGTGTGTGTGTGAGGGGTGCAGTGTGTGTGTGAGGGGTGCTGTGGACATGTGAGGGGTCCTGTGTGTGCACATTAGTGTGAGTGTCATTGCTGTGATGATCACCATCACCTTGGGTTTCACACAGACATTTTATTTAGGGCCCTGGACTTTTTTATGTTTTAGTCACCCTGTACCCATTATAGGTGCATGGTGTGTGTCATGTAATTGTTTATAATGTGTGTATACTGTTGAATGTTTTGCCTGTTCTCTGAGGATTGCTATTAACTAGGTGGATTTGGCTATGGAGCCTGTGTAGTGCCCTCTGTTGGTAGCAACAGCAATATACACTACCTGAATAGCAAGGCTGGTTAATTTACATATTTGGTTAAATTACATATTGCTAATTCTGCAGGCAGGATAGATATTTTATGTTAATTATTGCCTTCCCCATCCCTTTATAAATATGTTATTATGCTATTATAATTTCCTGTATATTTTGAGACATGTTTTGGCTATTTGAATATTATTATGTTTGTCACAGCAATCTAAATGTAATGAACATATGGGCTAGTCCCATGAAACAAAATAGTTTTGCTTGTCAGTTCCTTTTGGAACTTGTGTCCTGTGTCGATTTGTAGGGATCCTAGTGACAGAGTCTTCGGACCTGTTTGCTGGTTGCAGGATCCCTCTAGTTTTGGGATAAATCTAAAGGGCTGGGCCTGAGATCCACAATTGCTTTTGTAAAGGCAATAACTATATAACTGTAAGCAGAGCTGCAGCGGAATAGGCAGAGAGGACGATACCTGCCTGGAAGAAGGGCTGCAGCGGAATAGGCAGATGGGATGATACCTGGCTGGAATGAAACTGGCAGCCTGGTCGGGTGCAAAAGCTCCAGAAAAACCACAGCCAAGCTGCGACAACTGGTGCAGAAGTGTTCCAGGGTCCCTGCAAGTGGCTACGAAGTGGACTTGGCGGAGGTACCCAGCCGGGGTACAGGGAGCTCCGTCACTATTGCAGTGGAGCTCATTGATACACACTCATACACACTGCATATTAGTATGTTTTTTTGCAATAGTGCTGTGATACACTCATACACCCTGAACATTGTGGTGAGTTTTATTATTGTGGAGCTCTGTGATATAGCCATACACTCTGCATATTACTATAAGCTTTTTTCTAAGGAGCTCTGTGATTCACTCATATAGACTGCATATTACTACGAACGTAGTGCTGTGATATACGAATACATACTGCAAGTTAACATTAATTTTGTTGATGGGGAGCACTGCAATGTACTCATACACATACCACATACTTGTATTTTAGTTCTGTTGTGAAGTTCTATAATTTATCCATACACTCACATTTTCATAAACTTCATTCTTACACATCCAAACTCACTATTATGAGTTGCATTACCGTTGACCTCTGTGAAAACTCATATATCTCACATACATGCTGATGTGGAGCTCTGTGATTATACATAGCTCACATTTACTGCTACGGAGCTGTGATATAATAAAATATACTGCGCATTACTGTGATTTTTATTAATAGGGTATTCTGTTACACAACACATATTCCTGCTCGTTCTATTGCTCTGGTGCTTTGCAATACATTCACGCACACTGTTCCATACTGCTTGTTTTATTATTGTGGAGCTCCGTGCTTCATGTTCTGCTATGGAGCATTGGCACACACACATACATACTGCACAATACGATCAGTTCTATTGATAGGGAGCTCTGTGATACAAAGCACATGTTCTTGTGAGCTTTATAGCTATGGCGAGCAATTTATACCATACATGCTGAGCTACTGGAAAGGTGGCTACGCCAAAAGAGAGGTACTAGGGATTTATGGGCGATGGGTGATCATGAGAGGGAGCTTAGTCAATCTGACATTACTTCAGATTTCTGATTTCTCACCCCTAGTTGCTTGTTTATCAGTACGATTTGTTATCCAGAAAATTACAGAAGCAAATGTTATTTTTTAACAGATACAGACAAGAGACAAGACGACTGTATGTCAGGCACACCCATAACACCATAACATTATAACATATCACAGACACAGGGCACATGATGTACCGGCTCGTGAAGAACAACACGTTATATTTAGGCGCAATGTCTTCTCTTGTCTTTTATAGTCAGACAGATATCACATCCTCTGTTGTCATTTTATCATATGATACTTTGTTTACATGGGTTTTTCCACCCCGAGAATGTCTGCAATAATGTATCAAAGAGGAAGTCTACGTATATATATTTTTTTATTTAGAAGCACATTTAAAAGTAGCAATAAAAGACTCATAATAAGAACCTAACCATATAAAACAGGAATAGAAAGGGTGAAACTAGCCACTGAGGACTTATTTATGAACTATAAATATTTAATAATATTGGTAAAATGTACAATGAAAAAAACAACCAATACATAGCGAAAATTCATGGCTGACTTTATTCCTTCAGGGGCCCTTAAAATCCTAATAGTGGCAGCCTCTCAATATCAATTTTTAAAATCTTTTTAATGATTTCTTTTTTTATTTTATTATAATAATTAACTACTAAATAATGAGACATATACACATATCTTTTTTTATTCATTGACAATGCTACTTATGGAACAAATAGACACTAATTCACTAATCCTGGTACTTCACCACCCTCACAGACACCCTCACAGACACCCTCACAGACACACTCACAGACACATTCATAGACTCACTCACAGACACACTCATAGACAAACTTACAGACACACTCATACACACACTCATAAACACACTTACAGACACACTCATAAACACACTCATAAACACACTGCCAGACACACAGACAGACACACTTATAGACACACTCACAGACACACTTACAGACATACGTACATACACACTTATAGACATAGTGACAGACACACTCATAGACACACTTACAGACACGTTAATAGACACACTGACAGACATACTTACAGACACACTCATAGACACACTTACAGACACACTTACAGACATACTCATAGACACACTCACATACACACTCATAGACACAGTGACAGACACACTCACAGACACACTTACAGGCACGCTTACATGAGGACACATATGCTTGCTTTCAGACACTCATTGAGACAGACTCACAGTCATAGACTGTATCCCCAAAACAGTCAAATACCCATTCAGAGACACCTACATCTTCACTCAGAGACAGACATACAGATCCCCTCACAGACCAAGTATATATTTTTGGTCCAAGTATAATTTAGCTATTGCCCATTCTTACTTATGGTTATCACAGGGCATTTACACTGCTGCTCATGTAGCTACACACTTACCGCAACCTCACTAACAAAATTAACAAAGTGACATCACAAAGTCAGGGGAACAATTCATTCTAGCACGAAAATCAATCATGGAGATATAGTCCGAGATTGTCTACATGAAAAGCAAGACAAAAGAGAGCAGGCCCTCATAGATGGAGCTTCCAAGTGTCGTCAGGTTTAGACCAAGTGCTCTCAATCTTAGCCCCCACACAAATACTTGTATGTAAAAGCTATTTACCAAGAACAACAGCATGAAACATAACATGCAATGCACTGGCTCAATGTCAATCCATGAAGCCATGATGCTACGTAAGGAGTACATATTGTATAGTGCTACCGAATATGTTGGCGCTATATAAATAATTGTACTTGAGTACGGACCTGATTTATGCCTCACATTGCAAGTAAACCAGCTGGGATAGTACAGGGTTTAGAAACTATAGAATAAATGAAAAGAGTAAAAGAAGAGTGAAAGGGACCTAACGTAAGCATGAGATCTCAGCTAATGTTCTGGGTGAAGGTTTAATGCTGAAGGTTTGGGGTTAAAGTCACTGGTGGAAGGAAAATTCAGCCGGTTTGGGGTGTGAAGGCTATAAATATTGGTTACAAACGTGAATATCATGAAAACATTTTGTGTCATGATGGGATAACTAGAACATGTAATGGTTTAGGGTTGACATCCAAAAATTCTGTATGGCCTAACTGACATACAGTACATACAGACGCATTTCGTCTTTCAAAACTTTATCAAAAGCTGTCTTGAAAGACGAAAATGCTTCGAACTTCATCCCCTGCTAAAAAGGACTTTCAGCACAAGCCATTCTGTATTGGACCCCTACCAAATCTTCTACATAGATGTCCAGATTTCCATCTACTGGTACTGGAAGGAACAATCGACAGCTGTCCATCAGATTGGGGACTAAGCCCTTTTGAGGCTAAATATGCAGGTTTGCACAATTTTTATATATCTTATTGTGCCAATCATTTGTGAGTGTTTTTATTCTGTTAATTTTTTATTCTATGTTTAATAAATTTTGCACTGGGATATTTTCCTTTTAGCTTTACATGTGATCTACTACCTTGTGTTGAGCGGTAACTATGTCATCACACTAGTGATTGTGGCGCCCTGAGCTGTCATTTAACCCCTTAAGGACATATGACGAAAATATTCCGTCATGATTCCCTTTTATTCCAGAAGTTGTGTCCTTAAGGGGTTAAGCCATACAGAATTTTTTGGGTGTTTATATTGCATGAGGTTTGGAGAATGATCCCTTTTCAGTGGCTGGCCTGCACTTAGCTCTATCTATACTTGTGTCTCACCTACCCCTCTGTGTTACGGTATTTGTACTTATGGTTAAGGGTTGGACATTGGATATTGTATTGCGTGAGGTTTTCTGAGAGGCTCAAGTCAAGTCTGATGCGATTGTTGAATGTGTTGCAGTGATGGACTGGGCCCTTAATTGGACTTTGAAAAGTGAAGTGAATAGAATGAGTGAACAAGGGCTTGACGTTGTGCCACAAAATCTATATTTTTGGCTTTTCTTCAACCTCATGGATGTTTGTGGAATCTCTAAAATTTCCACCAATCTTTTTTCATATCTGTCATGTTAATGTTATGGCATCTATTCACTCAGGGAATGTTTAAACAAACACGATGAGTAACGCTCGTGAACGTAGACACTGCCGATGTATCATATGATAACTAATAGCTGTACCATCCCAGTCAGCACAGAGAATCAGAATTAGTAGAATGATGAAAGAATAAACAAAACCAAACGATATTACACTGAGTATTTTTTCCATATGACTTCTCCAATTATATTTTTCATGATAAGCAAATTATAGATTCACAATAGCGCACGTCTCACAAAATGTTTATAAATCATTGGATTAACAGTGTTAATAAATGACGGGGTATACAACATATTATAAATAATGGGGCACACATACTGTAAATAGATCATTGGATATACACAATGATAATAAATAATGGGGTACATCATGTTTATAGATCATTGTATACACACAGTGTTAATAAATAATGGGGTACACATCATGAAATAAATCATTTGATAAACAAAGTGTTAAATAGTGGGGTACACATCATGTCAATAGATCATTGGAATACACAGTGTTAATAAATGATGGAGTACACATCATGTTTATAGATCATTGGATACACACAGTGTTAATACATGACATTGTTAACATCAATAGTGGGTACACATCATGTTTATGGATCATTGGATACACACAGTGTTAATAAATGATTGGATACACATCAATACGGGGGTACAAATCATGTAATAAATCATTGGATACACAGTGTTAATAAATAATGGGGTACACATCATGTTTAAAGATCATTGGACACACACTGTTAATAAATAATGGGGTACACATCATGTTTAAAGATCATTGGACACACACTGTTAATAAATAATGGGGTACACATCATGTTTAAAGATCATTGGACATACATTGTTAATAAATAATGGGGTACACATCATGTTTAAAGATCATTGGACACACACTGTTAATAAATAATGGGGTACACATCATGTTTATAGATCATTGGACACACATTGTTAATAAATGATGGGTACACCATGTTTACAGATCAATAGACACATATTGTTAATAAATGATGGGTACACATCATGTTAATAAATCAATAGGTACCAGTCATATTTATAAACAATAGGGTACATGTTATAATTATACATCATGCAATGTATCCACATACAGGGACTTTGGGTGAGCTGAAAAAACAAATTGTAAAAGCCAAATAGCCATGCTGGTAGACTAGGCTAAAACTTTTTGGGCAAAATATATTAGAATTTATTCTGTTTAAAGGGGAACTAACCTTGGACTGCCGTTATAGTCTGTGAGATCAGTGTGCAGGTTAGCTAGGCAGTTGCAGAGGGCAGTGCTTTGGGAGAGATCCTTGGCACATTGCTTGGACATGTTTTAACAGAAAATGTTTTCCGCTACATTGAACTGTAGTGGTTATGGTGCTTGGGATAGTCCTTTAAGCTTTTCACGGTTTTTCTTTGTGATGCCTGGCTTTTGCAGAAAAGGCAAAAACTACTATTTAATAAATAAATGCTTTTAACTAGAGTTCAGTATAAAAAGGATGTGAAACTGGATGGTGAGAACTAAGGACAGAAATTATCCTTAGTTTAGATGAAATGTGGACATTTGAAAACTGGCAGAGATCCCAAAACTAAGCCCACATTACAAAACAAGCAGTGGAACCAGCGACGGACATCAAAAGATTGCACTTTAATTAATTCGAAAGAAAACATCATTCTTTTCGCTGGGAGACAGGAAACTTCTGAGTTTAACATTATGCAGAAACAATAGAGGCACAACTCGAAGATCTTTAAAATGCATATTAAATGTAACCATTCTTATTCATTACCCCAGGGCGTGAAAGTCACTGTATCTGTGGGAGAATACTTTCTCGGGAAATACACAGAATACACTTAGAAGAAGTAAATCAATATGTATGTCTTTATTTTCAAGAGAATTCTGTAATGTCTGTCTTTGGGATTATATCTGTCAGGCGTGGAGATCTGCTGCACCCAATGATTGTGAAGAGAGTTGGAATAAGGTTGCACATGGCCCTAGGCAGTATGCCAGATTGGGGCCCCCACATAGAGCTCTGGCTCCAACAGTGTCTCTCACTACCATTAGTGATATTGATGCAGGAGCAGTGGTTGCAATGTCCATGTGGTGATCTCCAAAGGATTACCAGGAGGTGGAGAATATATTGTGGGTTGGCCTCCTTGACGTGGTGCTTTGCAGCATCTAGCACAGATGGGGGCAGTCAAATCGATCATAAATGAAAGTAGCAGTTTGGGGGATGGGGTCCTTAACACATGATGCCAATCAATTTTATCAGCACTATGGATAACAAGATCAGCCAGCTGCTTAAAGGGACATTATAGGCATGAAAATTACTTTTAGCATAATGAAGCAGTTTTGGTGTGTAGATCATGCCCCTTCAATCTAACTGTTCAGTTATCTGCCATTTAGGAGTTAAATCACTTTGTTTATGCAGTCACACCTCTCTGCATGTGGCTGACACAGCATTCCTAAACACTTCCTTTGAAGTGAGATCAAATGTTTAAACTACTTTCATGCACAGTCAGTTTAATATAGAATTTTATATCTCTTGCTTTGTTAAAAGCCTTCTAGACCCTGCAGGAGCTTCCTGTGTGATTAAAGTTCAATTTACAGAGCAGGAGATTAAAAACGTCTAAAGCAAGTTAACATCTGCTTTTTTTATGCAGGCTGTTTCAGTCACAGACAATGAGGTGTTGCCAGGGGTAAACAAACTCTAAATGACAAAGAAGTGAGCAGGAACATGATCTATACACATACACTGCTTCACTAAACTTGTCATCTATTGGTTCTGATTGCGGGAATATAAAACCCATAATGTTTGCCATGACTATAAGCTAGGAATACAGGAGAGAATTATGGGGATTGTTTTTCAACAAGAAGGCTGTATTTTAACACCCGTGTCAGATGCCAATAAATATGTATTTTCTCTGCATCACTCCAAGTTGAGTGACTTATAATTTGACATTTTTGCACATTGTGTGACAGCTATTTCATGGCCCATTACAGCAAGTAAGAAAGGGGAGTAAAGAAGAGCACATTCCCAGCTGTGTGATTGACAGCAGTTTGGGTGCAAGCCTTGTATAAGACGAATTATGAAAGTGTTGGTTTTTCTTAAAATTGGCCATTTCATAAAGCAAGAAATTGGGGACTCTCTGTTAACCCCTTTGACGGTTTGGCATGTTCCTGGAAGACACAGATCAATATTGGATACAATAATCTGTTATAGTGTACACAATGTCTTCATCATACTGCTTGTCCACGGGACCAACTTTCCACTGACAGCCTCCCGAGCACATGCCTTCTTAAAATAAACTTTATCTATATGTTAGTATTTATTAGGAGCCAGGCTTTTTCAATTACCTCTCTCCCTGCAGCCTGCAGCAAGTGGAGTTGGCCGGCCTTTTCGTGACTCCCACAGGACCGCTGGGGAGTCTGGGAGAAGAGCAGAGGAAGTCACTCCCCCTCCTCCTGACATCAGGAGAGGCCAACGTCATTGACTGCTTCTGCTCTATGCTGGTTGCTGGTTGCTGATCCTGCTGGCTGTTGCCCACCCCTCCCTGGCCTAAGGTACGACTCAGGGAGGAGGAATACACTTTAGTTTTTTTTAACCCCCTTCCTCAGCCCTTGTCCCCTTGCTCAGCCCCTGTCCCCTTCCTCAGCCTTGTCCCCTTACACACCCCCTGTGTATGCCAGTTTGTCTGTGTGTGTGTGTGTCTGTGTGTGTGTGTGTCAGCCAGTATGTCTATGTGTGTGTGTGTGTCAGTATGCCTGTAACCGTGTGTCTGTCTGTGTGTGTGCGTCAGCCAGTATGTCTATGTGTGTGTGTCAGTATGTCTGTCTGTGTGAGTCAGTATGCCTGTAACAGTGTATCTGTCTGTGTGTGTGTCTGTCAGTGAGTGTGTGTGATATTTTTCATGCAACAAGAAAACGTATGCATTTCTCATAAACACATCAAAGGTTACATCAGGGCAAGAACAGTGAGTTGATGAGTCAAAACAGAGTGATTATTACATTGACAACGAATAACACTTCACTTGATGATAATTTGTAGAAATTTCTCTCAAGATGAGACCATTATTTTGAGTAGCCTTTCCATGCTAAAATCCATCGAAGGGTATGGGTGTTTTCAGTATTATTCAGTTGCATACACAATCCATGGGGCCCCGGTACAAAACTGATCCATGGGGGGGCTGCACACAGGGGTGGGTGAAGGGGCTGCACACAGGGGGGTGAAGGGGCTGCACACAGGGGGCTTTGAACTGTACACAGGGGTGAAGGGGCTGCACATGGAGGGGTGAAGGGGGCACACTGGAAGGGGCACACGGGGAGAAAGGGGCTGCACACAGGGGGGGTGAAGCACACAGGGAAGGGCTGCACACAGGGGTGAAGGCTGCGCCACAAAGTGAAGGGCTGCACACGGGGGTGAAGAGGCTGCACACAGTGGGGGTGAAGGGGCTGCACACGGTGGGGGGGAGGAGGTGAAGAGGCTGCACAGGTATTTGCAGCACAGGTAAACAGTTATGCAGAAACTCTTTTTTCACGCCTCTAATAACAATATAATGTGAAATAACCTAAATAATGCAATGTGTTATGCTACAATATGTCCCCCAAATAAATAATGCTTATTGCAGATACTGTATACAGAAAATGCATTATGATGTTTGTATGCCATAGAATGTATTAAAAAAAAAAAAAAAAAGCTTTGTTTAGGGCAGGATTAACCACATGGTGTGAATTTACCTTGTTGCTGGGCCAGAGAGGGGAGACAATTCCGGACCCACGCGGAATGGTACGCACTTCTGGGACTTGGAGATTTCCTCCTGTCGACCGCCGCGAGCAAGAGGGTTCGTGCTGGGGCCCTCCCCCAGGCAACACATGCCCCGCCCCGTTCCAGGCCCCGCCCCCAGTAAAGAGCAGGCAGACGTGCACTGCAGAATCATTGCAACGGGGCCCGGCGGCGGCCAATGTAACTTCTAAAAAGACCACACACCACTACTGCAGGGGCCAGGGGTCCACAGGCGGCCGGGCCCTCTGGAGTGCCGGGCCCGGTCGCAACTGCGACCCCTGTATGTACGCCACTGATATTATTATAAGCATCTAAATAGCGCCAACATATGCCACAACGCTTTATGATTTTACAGTGAAATATTGAAAAACAAGCATTGACACACAAAGTGTCAAGAATATATACTTATACTACTATAATTTTATTTATGTGCAAGCATGTTGATGCATGACTGTGTATTTGTGTCTTTGGTTATGTCTATGTATCTGTTTGTATCTATGTGTATATATATGTGTGTGTTTGGGTCTATGTGCATTTATGTCTATGTGTCTGTGTGCGTTTGTGTGTTTGCTTGTGTATGCCTGTGTAAGGGTTTGTGAAGGAATAAACTGTGAGATTAAAAACGTTCTGTAAAAGTTTTAACGTATGAGCACTGATACTTCACAAGAAACAACAAGAGAATCTAGCCTCATCATTAATTAAAAATTAAATGAAGGAAAAAAGTTATTCAACTGCTTTCTTTTAGACATGTAAATGCTCATGATTATTATTCAACAAGTCTGCATTCCCTTTCTGCTTCTGTGTATGATTAAGGGGAGATTCCAGTGACTCCATGAGCCATTGCTTCTCTAATTCTACAGTATAGCTAGCTCAGCAACGTCAGAGAGTTTTGTTAAGTTATATTTACTAACGTCTAGCAAACTGGTAACCAAAGCTCCCAATGCTCTGATTACTAAATAGACCACTTAGGGAGACAGAAAGATAAAAACAAATAATAAAAAAAAAACCTAAACATTAATGTTGCACATTTTACTTAATTTTGTATTTAGCACTTGTAGTAAGTCACTAATGAAATATAAACGTTTTTGTAAATCTCATAACTGCACAAATGTATTGACAAATTAGAACAATTTTAGCCAGTTAGCTGATCTCATATAAAAACATTCAGCTTTGTGTCCTTTTAAACATGCTAGTTTGTACAAATGATATTTACCACATGCTTTATTAGCACATCATCACAGTAGTAAAATTATGTTCCCCCTGCATGGTTTTTGGGTGTCAGATGGCAAATGAGGAAACATTAAAAGAATTGCTGGTGAATTTCTACAAATCTGTTCTTCTCAGTTAAATTTAGCAATACAATTCTCAGTTCACTACAACTCCCTGTTGGTAAATAAACTCCTGTCTGTTCAAAAATAGCCATTCTCTCACAATTTTGACTTCCAGAGGATTATGGATTTCCTCAAGATGATGCATAGAACAGACAAATCCAAGATTGTCCAGGAAGCATCGTCTTTGTACACTGAACACAGGTCGCAGTGAATACAATGGCTTATTCGTGATCTAGGATGTCATTGTGAGAGAAATCAAAACATGACTACTGGGTGCATGATATTAAATCTTCAATAAGGATGTAGGAAACTAGAGGGTTCATTTTTAAAGGAAAAGGGGTCAAATGCATTTAAATATCATATATCATTTAATCCCGGCCTCTGGCTCTAAATACTTGTTTGATGCAGGAGTTTAAAGGAAATCTATTATCACGATATAGTACAGTCCAATATACCTTTAATTACTGCTGTTATTGTGTAACATAATCTGTTCCTTCATAAAGGATTTAACGTGTATAATATTTTATATTAATGGCTGCTAAGTATTTGGACTAAAATGATCCACACTACCAAAATTGCAATTCTTAAAGAGACAGTTTCTGTATCAATGGCAAAATAATTAATGAAGATATATATTTTATGACTTATGCATTGTGTTTACCTAAACAAAAATGTTAAATTAGGATTATTTTATGATTCGTGCCTGGTCAGGATCTGCAGATATGTATGTGAAGAGCTTCTGTATGCTTCAAAATAATTAAAAAAGCAATAGAAACGAGTCACATGAAAATAGTGTATTCTATTTGGTGACGTTAGGCTAATTTGCTCTATAAATTTTAGTTTATTTGATTGGCAACAATGATCTGGGGGTGTAAACAAATAAATTACAAAATGAAAAAAAATATACAGAACCATTTAACAGGCATTAGAAATAATTCCTATTTTTGTACTTACCATGTAAACACAATAATAAAATAGAATAATTTCAAAATAATGGTCAAATTTCTTGCTAAATAAATACCAGAGGTTTTTTTTTATTCAATCCACTCACTTATGTGACTATTTCCACTATGGCTCTGATACAAATGCTACAATCAGTTTTGGGGGTAATTAAGAAAGAGAAAATTTAAGAAGGAACTCTCAATATTCCAACTTTTATTTTTTACACAAAGTAAATGTTTCAGGTGTGTGGTTTCTGGGTTTAGCTTGTAATAAGGAAATAGAGAAGGTTTTAGTGAGTACAGAGAATATTTATATAGTTAATAGCCAGGACAATGCTTCTATCTAGAAAATGGACTGATTGCATCACTGTTTAATATGCTACTTACTCTAAACAAGACCAACTTTTCTTTACATTTGTATAATGCATCGGAGCACCTTTTGCTTTAAGACTTGATTGGTATAGTCAATGGTTCAGAGATAATTAGAGAATATTATGTATCGGAGGCCGTCCTCAGAGTCCAGTGAATAAATTGTAGAAATCATTCTAATCTAACAAAAGCCTCTCCAATCCTGTTTTCCCAAGTCAATGTATTTTACCTTCCTGCTAGTATTACTGACCCCATGATTTTTATATTAATTGTATGGCATGACGTTTATGGCAGCCATAACTTTCTCTCTTACTGTGATCCTTTCAATAGAGGAGATTTAAAGCAAACCCTCTTTCTCTGATGGACATCACAGTGGAGCCTAGAAAGGCCTCCTCATTGTGATAGTCTTCATTGGGTTGAAGAAGACTCCAATAAAAAGTTTTCTTTTCAGGACAAAAGGTTTCCTCAGTAAAGTAGTTTACCTAGTGAGCGATTTAACACTCCACTGACAAGCAAAACATCCTGCTTTGCAGAGAAATGAGTCAAGTTGTCTTACACAGTTTGAAATGGTTTGTTTATGGTCCTTCTCTGCCCTGCAGGTGACTTGTGTAAGGAAACTCATAGTCGATGAAGAGCCGGATTGCATTTGTAACATAGAGCATCTAAGTGTTTCAAAGAGTGAACTTTATGATGATCCATTAAAAAACAAAACAAAAAAGAATACACAAAATTAACGTGTGCTGTTTTCATGAAATGATACATTTTCTTGTATTTTAACTTATATTATTTTTACGTATTAAATTGGGATGAATACAAATTCTCTTGAAATTCAATAAAGGTACAGAGCACTAAAGTGAATCCTTTAAGACTTGAACGCAGTGGACAACAGATTCAAAGATATTGCTTTTAATCAGTTTAGTGCTACATGTTATCAACCTTGGAGGGCTGGGTGGCTTTGTCGGCATGGCACATGTGATGCTGACAGTTGAGGAGGTAACACAGTCAGTATAAGAGGGTCTTTCAAGTCTAGGACACACTGTAAATTTTCTCTACATGCTTTCTGGGCCTTCCCTTAAGTTGGTTCCTTATTATTTGTCATTTGAGTTAACTAGCTAATAGACTTGCAAGAAAATGCAGATTGGCCAAAACATTTACCGTATATACTCGAGTATGAGCCGAGTTTTTCGCCACATTTTTTGGCACATTTCCATAATACAGACCAGGACCGCCGGGCTCATTACAAGCCTGGCGGTCCTGTTGGGGGCTGGCAGAGAGCTGTAACTTACCTTTCCTGCAGCTACTGTCAGCTCCCTTCACCTCCGGTCCTGTCAGCTCCCTTCTCCTCCACTGTAAGTCTCGTGAGAGCCGCGGGGCCAGAGCGTTGCCATGGCAACGCTCCGCGCGGCAGTCACACCGCGAGACTTACAGTGGAGCTGACAGGACCGGAGGAGAAGGGAGCTGACAGGAGCTGCAGGAAAGGTAAGTAACAGCTCGCTGCCAGCCCCCCTCCTACACAGCCCATCCGCTGGACCACCAGGGAATGAGAGCCCCCCTCCCTGGCCAGCTAACAAGCAGGGAGGGGGGACGAAAATAAATAAATAAAATTTAAATAATAATAAAATAAAAATATTAATAATATAAAAAAAATGAATAATAATAATAATAAAAAAATAATAAAAATACCCACCCCCCACCAAGGCTCTGCATCACATACACACACTGCATTCATATACACACACTGCATTCATACACACACACACACACACACACACACACTGCATTCATATACACACACTGCATTCATACACACACTGCATTCATACACACACACACACTGCATTCATACACACACACACACACACACTGCATTCATACACACACTGCATTCATATACACACACACACACACACACACACACACTGCATTCATACAAACACACTGCATTATATACACACACACTCTGCATTCATTATATACACACACTGTAAATAAATATTCAATTAATATATATTTTTTTGGATCTAATTTTATTTAGAAATTTACCAGTAGCTGCGGCATTTCCCACCCTAGTCTTATACTCGGGTCAATAAGTTTTCCCAGTTTTTTGGGGTAAAATTAGGGGTCTCGACTTATACTCGGGTAGACTTATACTCGAGTATATAGGGTACCCTAAAAACATGATTTTTGAGGGGGAACATCAGAATTTTGGCTGAATGTCGGTTCAGCTAGACAGGATTTCGGTACCAGAAACCATGTTTGGGATCGAAATCAGATGAACCAAAAGGGTTATAAATAAATAAAAACATAGAATAGATAAAATATATATGTTTTCTGCCTCTGTTACTATTTAAACTGTCACTCTTAAAGGGGAACTTATCTGGGGTTTACAAGATTTAAAGCAAATCTCTGAAAAGCACCTATAACTCGTGTTAACATTTCTTTATTTTTATTTTTTTTACAAAATGCTAAAATTTTCTTTCAGATTTAAACAAGATGTAGCAAATTAGATAATCCAGTTGAGACAAGAAAAAGCCAGGGGAAGATCAAAGCATTGTTTCATTGCTCTTCTTCTCTCTATGCTGAATGCTAGGTGCAAAGGACAGAGCTAATACCAATAATTTTAGGGGACGCTCAGATGGAGGTGCCCAGTTGCTTTATCAGACACTTCATTTTGCTGCCTCTCTTATATATAACCATATGATGCCGGGTAAAGAAGTGTGGATTTCTACATTTAATATTGTTTTTCACTCCTCAAAAATATGCATTTGCTAAATATAGGGATTAAATAAATTAAAATTATCACTCCCAGGCAATGACAGTAGTTCCCCTTTAACTATGTCATACAGCTTACTTATTGGAAATCACCATATTTTAAATTACGTGTCTTTAGGGCTTCAGTTACATAGAAACCACAAATAAATTCACAATAAAAAATCCCCAAGAAATAACCAAGTAGCAAACGGCAATTATCTGCAGTCATAGGAGACTTCTACCTCCTTGAGACATTTATTAACTCATTCATGAAAATTCATTAGAATGGCAGTTTTTTTACAATAATACAATAATTGTTTTTGCTTTTTACCCACAGCTATATTTGATTAAATTTCCACTACTGCATATTCCCTCTGTGTCCTTATTGTCCTTAGTGACGTTGCATAGAATGATGGCATGACAGATGTGTTATTCTGTTGACACCAACTTCAAAACTTATCCTATAATTGTCAAATGGAAACTGGAAGTTGGTTTGAATTTTGACGTCATCCATGACATCACTGGAGGAGAAAGAGGAGTGTGTTTGGGGAAGATATCTGAGGTGTAGTCACATGAAGGTCTGTTTCTGCTGACTTAAGTCAATATGGAATGAATGCAGCAGTAGAATGAAATAGACAAAAAATATTATAGAAAGAAACATGTACGCATAGATCGTGATAGAAGATAAAAAAAACCTATTAATATAGTTTGCTTAAAATTGGCATTTTTTCTGGCACGCAATCTGCTGTTGGGGTTTTATTTGGCGTTTATGGCTGCATCATGTTTCTGAGTTGCTCTTCTACATAAAAGCTGTTATGCCCACGTGCAGATAGCACAGATTATCATACATCTATTATGTAAATGTTCTATGTTGCAACACCAAGCTTCTTAGTATGAGCTATATAACTCTACTTATGCCTTTCTAGCAGAGACCTTGCAAACTTGCAACTTATATTTGGTGGCCAAAATCATTGTCCTCTCCACCAACCGAACCTGGCCAGAACCACCTAGCAGTTTGGTGTCTTGCGTAGGACTAGTCTTCGTGGCATATATCCCACTGTATATTTTGTCACGTAGACTCTACTGGTATTTAAAATCTCAATATTTGCTGTTTTTTTTATGTGACCGGGCTTACATTTTCGACTTCTCTCTTTGATGGCCTTGAACTGTTGACCTTTCTACTGTAAGTTCCCTTATTTCTCGATGTGTCTTACTGCAGCATTACAAGCTTTGGGTAATGGACCCAATTAACGATTGACCTTCCTGGTCTGCTCACCTCTACAAATTTCAGCATAGAGCAATCTACTTCATTTAAACCATTTGCATCATAGTTAGTTCCAACCGACTGTTCTCCTTTAATTTAAAGATATTTATTTTCAGTATAAGTATTCCATTTTATTGTTAAGTTGTCTTGGAATGTAGAAATAAAATAATTTAGACTTAAGAAGACACTCTGAGACAGGGACCATTTCTTACCCAAGAAAATACAATTCATATCTTAGAATATCAGAGAGTTTAATGCTGAGCTAATTCTGGCAACATCTGCTGAAAAATACACTAATTAAAAAAAAAAAAAAAAAACAACAACAATATAAGTCCCCATTTAAACCGTCAGTTTCAGCTCCTTCATTTGAAGTTTGAAATAGGCTTTGCCCAGCAAGCATAACTAGATAAATAAGTCTAAGGGTAAGAAGGACTTAATTTTTATTGTTCAAAACCCCTTCGTTCTATATATGTCCCACTCATTCTAACTGAGAAGAGTTTGTATGCCAGTAGCTGCAATGGATATGTAGTAATGGCAGCAATGGAGCGACTCTTCTGATTGGCTGAAAATCATTATGTCATTGGTATAATTAAAGGACCACTATAGTGCCAGGAAATCAAACTCGTTTTCCTGGCACTATAGAGTCTTTAGGGTCCTACTCCCGCTGGGCTGAAGGTGGCTGAAGGGGTTAAACACTTACCTTTCTCCAGCGCTGGGCTCCCTCTGTGCTGGGGAACTCTCCTCCCTCTGCTGACGTCAGCTCAGAATGCGCATTAGCGTCAAGAGCCATAGGCGCATTCAATCAGTCTATAGGAAAGAATTTCTCAATGTTTTCCTATGGACGTCCAGCGTCTTCTCTCTGTGATTTTCACAGTGAGAAGCGCAAAAGCACCTCTAGCACCTGTCAGTGAGACAGCCACTAGAGGATGGATTAACCCCAGTGTACACATAGCAGTTTCTCTGAAACTGCTATGTTTACAGCTGCAGGGTTAACACTAGATGGACCTGGCACCCAGACCACTTTGTTGAGCTGAAGTCGTCTGGGTGCCTATAGTGGTCCTTTAAGTAATTAAAATAATTATGCTGTTGATATAATTAATTGATTTTATAAAAAGCATAGCACACCCATTGTTAATTTATAATTGTATTGGATATTATATGTGTAATGATAGATCTAAAATTGCATTCTATCTCCTAATCTATGTGTAACAATGTATCTGTAAATGTACCATATGCGTGTTCTATTATATGTGTATTTGTATCTGCTCCCAAGGACAAACTTGAAAAGGAAAGAGATCTCACTGTGTTGTTCCGATTAAACATTTTACAAATAAATATTGTGCAAAGCTATAGAGTAGGGATAATAGGTAAACATAATAAATGTAGGTATTGTTACAAAATAAAAGGCTGTACATTCTAGCATTTATTTGAGTAGTCATAATGGGCATCATGTTACTGTACTACAGTTTATATAAAGCGTTATAGCTGTTATGGCTGGTTTCTGGGATTTGAAGTAATTTGGCGATGGAGGCCCATATTTGACTACCTGTCAGCCATATTTCTTAGAACCTTCTGGGTTTTCTCAGGATACTGCTGGAATGCAAGCTGTTAGACCATCATGTGTTATTTACCCCAACCATTCTCTATCACTTTCAGGTGAATTGACTATTAGACACCTCTTTTTGCTGCTTGTCTTATATATTACCAAAATGATAGCATTGGACATCACAATCTCCTTGCTTTGCTAATCTTCCCAAGTGTCTTGGCCAAGAGGAAATGCGATCCCTAAAGATACTTCAGAGACCACATTTCCAGAATCACTAGAGATCAGCCGATGACAGGCACTTAGGGATGCCATACAGTCAGTGTCAAAGTACCGAAAAGGTTGAGTTGTTTGGAGATTTCCATCTACTTTAAAAAACAAACCAATGGACCCTAAACCGAGAGATGAATGGAATGAAACATAGTGTAATGACCCAAGGCAACAAAGAATAACCCTTTCAGTAAGGGAGAATGATTTTATGAAGTATATGAAAATACACGAGAAAGGGTCCATATTTATTGTATAGTGTCTTCTCGTGTTTATCTCCCTGAACTACTAAAGGTAAAATGCAGATCATATTCTAAAAACCCAAATCTGTTAGAAAAAAAAATCTCAACTACATAACAAGTTCATAGCGTTAACTGCCGCTACACACTGCCTTAATAAATAGTAAGCTTTGTATCATCTTTATCAACAGATTTCTCAATATTTCTTCCTTATCTCTGTATTAACTGCTAGAGTTTAGCAGAGCTTCTGCTTATCT
Organism: Pelobates cultripes; assembly: GCA_933207985.1. Classification (NCBI taxonomy): domain Eukaryota; kingdom Metazoa; phylum Chordata; class Amphibia; order Anura; family Pelobatidae; genus Pelobates; species Pelobates cultripes. The sequence goes on from OW240918.1 coordinate 16,649,255, forward strand.
CATGGGTTAACCAGAGTTCTAAGCAATCCAGATTGTTTTATATTTCTAAGGGTTAGGGATTTTCTCCCTCACCATTATTTCCATCTGACCTTTATTTGCTTCTGTTTAAATTCAGGATAAATCCCATTCAGTTCTCCTCTTTGTCATTTGACCTTTGTCTTTCCTATTAGGACCTCTGAATCCCTATTCACTCACTTTACTGCTTTGTCCCCAGTTTTACTTCTTCCGAGCAGCCAGAATCCTGTTTCCATTGTTATTCTCCCTGGACAATCCATATAGGATTTATTCCCTAAAACCCACTTTGTGGAGGATTGACATTGAATAGTAAATTTTAAGTCAAAGTAGCCGATCTTCAAATATCTGAATTGTCTGATTATTTTCCTTTCAGCTGGCGTATTTTTACAAAGTCAGTTTTCAAGTGCCCGAAGTTAGTTATTATGAATTTTATGTTAGGTCAAAATATATGAACTGGACACTTAGCTGAATTGGAGAATTTTAGAATTTTTGATGTTTTGACTTAAAGTTTTAAAATTCGGCTTTAAGAGCTCACACTTTAGTAAATAACTTGTATGTCGGATTTACAGTTGAACATTAATCAGTTTGCACCTGGAAACTAGACAATGAATTGTTTTGTATTGTTTATATGGGGATAAAAAAGCTGCAATTGGTGTAATAATATACTGCCACCCATGGGTTATTGAATGTTACAACGCTGATCGCAGAAGCCTTCTCATCATGCATATTTGTCCTTTCAATTTAGATTAGCTCACCTTACTTCTGATAACTATTTTAGTATGATTTTACTACTGCGTGTTTTTGGATTGCTGGGTTTTATCCTAATTTTCACTAGCCATTATTTTTATAATGCCATTACACATGTATTTTATGGTTTTATACAGAGATTGGGTAATTTACATGGAACAGGAATCTAATCCCCCAAATTAGTAGTCTTGCACATTATCTAGAGCCACAACAGATGTTCGTGTGCATGTGAGTTCAATCTCTACACATTTATAATCACCAGTTGATACAACAAAGTTAAACCATGATATTTTTCTCATTTTCCCATGTATCTATACATGACTGTATGGGACAGATCAATTTTTAAAGAGTACGAATGAAAAGCTCTCCTGAGTCAGGATTAAGTCTCTTTGTAATGTGAGTTGACATTTTTCTTATACCTATACTTGCTTTTTTTTCATATGGGATTATATCTCGGTTCTATTGTTACTATATGGAACTGGAGGATCAACTCTAGCATTAAGCTCATTAGGGGTATTGAGATGGGAAATGATTAGTAGCCCTCATAACTCCAAGAGAATACAATGAGCCCAAACAATTCCTAGTGGGTACCAAAAGTAGCGTTCAAAGAATGTTTTTAGTCTCACTGCTAATTTTATATGTAATATCTGGGAGGGATAGCAATGTGTATAAAGATGATATACAGCTAATATTTAAGGCAAAACTTGAAAACAGGTTTGTGCCCATCTGTAAGAAGCTCAATTGGTTAATGCACCAACTGCATATCTGGCTAAACATGTAGTCCAAATTATATCAGCGTTAGCTCAGCCTTGTATTTATCTCTGGTTGGTAAAACGATTTCAACTAAATCATGTTTTATTATAAAATCTTAAAAATAATATATATATATAGTTTATATCCATGTATGCATGTGTGAAAAATATTGTGTCCTCTAAACAGTCATTTTGTTCAAAAAATAATGAATACTGCAAAGGAAAACATCTCTCAGTACAAGGAAACCTCAGAATGGCTCTAAAGCTCCATCTACTGGCTAGAAACATAGTGTGCATCCACAGTTTATCACTACACATTTTCCACATTCTGTGCTCATAACATCTTACAGCACATCTTTGATTAAATTATTACATTTTCAAGGCAGTTATGGATACAATTTGTATCGTATGTTTATCATTGCAAGAACACAATGTTCATACAGGTATTATATAAAAAACAATTGTACCCTGACATGTTACAGCGTAACATCTTTTAGTGGCAAGGAAGCATTATACATGGATACATGTTATACAAAGTTGTAAGTACATAAAAAACGTTTAACCATGAAATCTTGTTTGTATCAGTAAAATTAACTATAAAAACTTAAAAAAATATAAAACTCTAATAAATGAAAAGAGTGCAAAGGGTAGAGGTCCATGGGTTAGGGTTGGGGTTGGGGTGGGGTTATACATATTCTGGTAACTGGAGCATAAGAGTATTGTGAATGGTCAGCATACAGAATATCCTGTAGTGTCCTATAGGTCAGACATGAACCCCATGTTTAGCTTATTAACCATTTAGGAGCAGTGTGTGCTCTCAAGAGTAAGAATGGTATCTCTCATGCTTTTGAGTGCCTTTCTTTGGACCTAATTGGGTAGCTATCATGTTTTCGTATGTCTAATTTAAAGTTACTTGGTTGACTTGGTCTTTATAAGCAGGGAGAGACGTAGATTTCCATGAGCGGCTATTATAATGTTGGCTGAGATTAATAGATGATAGAGCACCACTAGAGATTGTTTTGGAAATTCACTGGGTAACATGAACAGTAAGTATGTTTCTGGGGAGGGTGTGAAACGGACAGTCAGTCAATGCAGAGCATATGAGCTTCCTGACCATGGACCAATAAGTTGTAATCTTGGGACACGTCCACCATATGTACAACATTGTCCTCAAAAAAGTTTTACATCTCCAACAGATGTTGGAGGACATAGCTCCAAGTAAACCCCTTGTGGGATACAAAGGATGATTCCCATTTTTTTCTGATCAATATCATGACCTAATTCTCTAGGCCTCCCTAAAGCTCCATTTTGGTGCATAACCATTGCCATTGTGTAAACCATAGCATAAAAGGGAATGCTCTTTTGTTGGGTTTAAGTTGCAAAAACAGTAGATATAGATAGGCAAACAAATAGAAGGATGGGACTGCGCCAATAGACGGAAATGAAAAGTCCTTATTAGAATATGGAAATAGAGTCCAATGTAATAAAAAACTTGTCAACCTGTCTCTAGAATAATTGGATATGTGCATTAGCGGTTGCTAGGAATGATTTCACCTGCGAGTATAAAAAAAGGGTACTGGAAGGTAGATGGAACTGGGTGTGTAGATATTGTAATCAGACATAATTATCGTTATCTCTTATGGCTATAGTTATCTCTTACCATCATCATGAAAAAAATTTTTTTTCTAGATTGACACATAATTAATGTGTTTCAACTGGCCTCACGTGAGACTGGACTATCGTATATCAGTCATGCAAAATGCATCTAATCAAATATCTAAAGTGCTCTGTAGGCTAAAGCTAAATTTTAAGCATGGTAGTCAGTTGCTGCCTGGGAGTTTGACATATTATATTTATATTTTATCTTTTTTTTCTTTTTAAAAATGCATTTAAAAAAAAAAAAGTATGGATTGATTTTTTTTTTCTTTAATCAGTTGAATCCACTTTTCTTTAACTTGGTTTGAAATGATTCCAATCAGATACCTTTAAAATTAACTATATCCACATGTCTGTAACAGAAGAAATCAGGTGTACCCACGTTGAAGCCTTAAAACTGTTGCTGAATAATTTGGCAAAACATCATGTGACTTCTTGAACTACTGCTCTTTTTATAAATTGCAAACTTGTGAACAGGTCCTTGACCAAAGTCTAGCAGAGCAACATGGAAAATGCATATTTATCTGAAGTGCTGAATTTAGCTATTGTTGGCCCTGTCTCCCCTTGACGTACCAGTTTGTCTGTGTCATTGAGTTTGTCTATGTGTCAGTGGGTTTTTCTCTGTGTCACAAAGTTTAAAAACAAAACAAAGTAAGTATTATATCTAGTTTTACGTTAATTGTTGGTTCAGTATGATGACTGTGTTACAATAAACGCTGTCTGTTTCCTAATAATTCTTGGCATGAGTTTGACTTTGGCTCACTTCTCACAGTGTGAAATAAAATACTGCCACCTGCTGACAGATTCACTAATTTGACGTCTTTGTGAAGATATCAGAATATTAATGTTGTATTTTCTGGCTGCCAGTATCGGTTAAGCATTCCCTTTTCTCAGTTAAAAGCCTCTAATGCTAATACTGGTAGGAAATTTCAGTTTCTTAAATCAATCTCCTATTCATTTTTAGTAAGCAAATAGTAGGGATAAATGGACAAATGCTAGACACATTCTCCAAATGTTTGATGGAATGTTCAACAAATGTTTGTTATACATTAGTGCCATGTGATCAGGGACTGCGTTACAATACCTTGAGATTGAAAAAGAACACAAACATGGAGCAGAAAGCAAGCCCACTTTGTGCAACATAAATATAAAATAACACATAGCGTTCCAAGAGTAGAGATATGATTATATCTCAATCTCCTCCTGAATTGAAGAAATTGGGTTCAACAGATATTGGAGAATTCAAGGAATGAGAGTGCGATGTTTGTTTGTACCTACATAAATCAGTTTCTAAGCATACAAAGTATCATTCTGGAATACTATCTGACTGGATTGTAAGCTCTTCCAAGCAAGACTCTCACCATTATTTCTTCTTGTACATCCAGCTTGTTTTGTCGCAGCTACTTGTTACCTCTCTCTGTCTCAAAAATATGATGCACTTTTTGACATTAACATCCAAATATTTTTTAGGTCTTCAGTCCTGCTCTGAAAGGGTGAAGACATGCCCACAATGGTTTTTGCCAGTGATCTGATCTATTTGCCATCAGAGTGGATGCCTCAAAGACAGGATATAATTGCTGTAAAACACGATATATTATTAAGTTAATGAATCATTGGAACTCATGTGTAAATATAAAAAATCAGTACGAATAAATGGACATACATGATATGATTATTGGAAGTCAAGGAATAGTTGGAACTTTTGGCTGCATGTGAAGAGCTAAGCGGTATTCATGGTTTTATATTTTAACCTTTATTTGGTAAATGTTATTCGTACTAGATGATAGGTAGTGAGTTAAGAGTTGGCAAAGACCAGTGGTTTGCTGAGGTGGGTTTATGGGGTTCAATTCTACCAGGCACCTCGGATTTTTGCTGCATGCTGCAGGCATTTGCTATTGGTGCTAATAATGATAGATTTTGGAATTTTAGAGGTTCATATTGCATGCTCAATTATTTTCATTCTCTCTCCACCATCGTACCAACATGCTTGCTTTCTTATAAATCTTCTATTACCCTCAAAAAGGGTACCTGCATCCTTGATAGCGGCTGCTCTTTCAAACCAAGCAGGCCATCATTTTGATCCTAACTGTCTGTCCGAATCCAAGGAACAGAAACGGTGCAAGGAGGTATGAGTTATGGCTGGAGGGGAAAGGAGGGGAAAGGAGAGCAGAAGGAGGTGAAGGATGTGGCCGAAGGGGCGGTCAGAAAATACCCATACTTATACTAAAACAGATTACCATTATGATATATGAGTTGTAAAACCCAAAGAGTGGAAGTCCAAAAATGAAATGCCAATCACGTACCCTGAGCCTCATAGATTCTACAACCCCAAGTGATCATTTCAACCTCGACTCTTATAGTTCTTGTTGGCGAGGTTTAGCTGATACTGCTCCAGGCAACGTGACCAGAGGAACCGTATCTAGATAACAGTTTTAGTTTAAATAAATCTTTCATTGTCGGAGGACTGGGAAACATTTTTATCTATCAAAACTGAAATTTCACACAGTAGCAAATCTTGCAGATTTACGCATTTTCCCTGATGGTCTCTTGCAGATTGAGTTGTTCTGAAAAATGATAAATTAAGTGATAGCACATAGAGTCATGCAGGTACATATTTGCCTTAAAGACAGTTTTCAGGAAAAATGAATCCTTCAAATGCCAGAGAGAAGTATTAAATCATAGACCAGCACTATTTTTGTGACAGTTCAATGTGTTTTACCCCCTTTGTGCCAGGGGGACATACAGTGTATTACACATGATGGTATTATAAGCCCTACAGCTCTCTGATTAAATTGATGCTACTACAAACAGTACAACTTCGGCTTCATTGGCTGCAAGATAAATTTCTGTTCTGATCTTAGAATGCAATGCTCTTTTGGGCAAACAGCATGTCATGATAGAACTGGAAAATGTTCAAAGATAAGCAATAAAATGGAAAATAAAATGGCATTTACAAGACGAGGCTGTTAAATCTGAATTGTTTACATTAGAAAATAGATCCTGGCCCAGCAAGCAGTTCAATAAAATAAAAAGTCTATGCTGTGCCAGAAAATCAGGTCCTGGAACTAGAATATAACAGGTCCATGTTCATTTGTACCTGTCCTTGGTGCACCAGAACATGGTTTAATGAAAGAATGTAGCATTTAATCTGTACATTGTATGGAAAAATTGTATAGATTTTTTTTTAATAATTTTAAATACACACGTGGCACCTCTCTCCCATCTGTGGGTGGGCAAAATGTGATTTGGGTTAGAGCTTTGGATTTCGTATTATGTATCTGGGCTGGTGAATGCTATAGTCATTTCTTCTACCCAAGAGTAGTAGGGGTTTGAGTGCCGGGTTTGAGTGCCGGGCTTGATTTCTGTGTATTTATATTAGCTGCTGTATTACATAGCCATGCTACAGTGCTGCCGCCCCCACACTTTAGGTGCCCTATTAAGGGTCTCATTTGAGATTTTGCCTTTTAGCTGAAAGAAGCAAGGTGGATTGTTGGCGTAGGACTCACCTAAGAGGTTTTGCCTTGACTTGGCAGGTGAGCTTACAGCACGTGTATGTCAATCATGTCAGGCTCTCCCTCTCCTGGCATTTCTGGTAAAGCTGGTAGTGTTACCCCGCATAAAGAAGCATCTCTCCTTGGGTCTGTCTGGCCCCTCTTGCAAATGATGAATTAGAGCAACGCTGGTCACAGTTCCTTGATCAGCAGGTGTATGCTTCATACTAGGGTCTCCATATTGCCTCAGCCAGTCCCAGAAGGCAGAGCATATGTTGTCGAATGCTGCAAGGAAGTCCAATCGAGGCCAACCTTATGGAGTCTTGCTCCGTCGCCATCTTGGATATGAGAACTGACCCCTTTAGATTTTATCAGGGTGTGCACAGGTTAGTCCCAGATGAAAAATGTTAGCTTGAGGTGCCAGGTGTCACATATTCATCCGCTTATAAAAATGTGGTTAATGGCATTTACTGTCCACACAGGAAAAGTTGTGCTGAGCAGCAACCAAATCCACAGAAGGGTTAATGATGAGCAGCAGTTATGCAAATGGGAACCTGGTAACTGCCTTTGGGGTCAAAGGCTGGTTACAGCCTATCAGATCTAGAGGAGGGGTATTTAGGCCCAGTTTTCCTCTTGCTCAGTGCCCTGTCGTGGTTTCCCTTGTGGTTGTCCGAGAGCACGTTATTGATTCTGGCAATTCTGGTTATTTGACTTTGGCATTGTTTTTGACTTCCCTGTTTTCTGGCATCCCTGACTCCTGGCTTTTCCTTATCGTTGTGTCTCTTTTTTGTTTCCCTTGACCTCGGCTATTCCTGACTATTCTTTGGTATGTTAGTCTGGCCATTCTAAAGTTCGGTATATGTTACCTATCAGTCCTCTGTATTACACAATTCTACGTGCTGGATCATTCAGCGGGGGGGGGAGAAAGGGGTACAGCACAAGTTTCCTCTGGGAGATTGAGGGCAAGGGATCGGCCGACTCCCCAGCTCTCACCTCTCAAGGTCGCAGCTAGGCCTCAGGGTTGTCCTGAAAGATAAACAGGCTAATGAAGTAGTGTCAGCTTCCACAAATGGAAATTACCAGTCCAATCTAAGTTGGCAGGCTAGTATCATGTTAGAGTAGCGGTGTAGTGGTAGACTAAAAGGGCTAATCTACAGGGAATCTCCTGGAGCTCTTGTGAAGTGCCTGCTCCCCATGTTGACCAAGCCCCACCCCCCTTTTACTGTTAGTTTTAAAGGCATATTATGTATGTTGAGAATTGACAGACAGGAATGCAGTAGGATAAAGGAGATCCCTCCTTCCCATGGTTTTCCTGCTCTTGTTCACAGCAACTACAATATATATTGACTGATTAGAGCAGAGTTGTGGGCACTGCCTTAGAACCCAGGTTTGAATCCCAATAAGACCACCTCACCACAAAGTGTTCTTGACCAAGACACCTAACAATATATATCCGCCTACCTCAAATCCTCATAGATTATAAGGTTGAGTGAACAGGGCCTTCTTCACCTTTAAATATCCCCTTTCTATAATTGTAAAATGCTGTGGAATGCGTTGGCCCTATATAAATGCTATTAATAATAATACATGTGCTGTAATTGCTTCTTTGGCCATGGGATGGCATCACTCTATGTTGAATCTGTAGCACTAACGCCTGCTTGGGCCCTGGCAAAGAAATATTGGGTGAGCAAATGTTCTCTTGAGCGTTCCTCACTCAGAGCAACATTGGTGTGCGTAGACCTTTCTTTATAGATAGAACATCCAGGCAAACTATGTACATAAATATATAATAAAAAAGAAATGGCAAAACCTATAGCTAACTTTTCCATAGCTACCAGCTTGTGCAAAAGTAGAGTTTATTTTTCCCACTGAGTATAATCGTTGCAGATTTTAAGTAACTCCAAGCTGCAAGCTGGGATAGAAAGAGTATCTGATCATAAATGCCGGTTTTATGTCCGAACTGGATGCTTGTAGATAGTGAGCTTGCTATACTTCTACCGCAGGTTAGCTTTGTTCCAGTGTGATCTGACTGTGTGGCTATACAGCCCACTCACTGTTATTAAATAGCTGACCCGAAGAATTTCCTTTAAGTAATTCCCAGGTCGGCAGCCATTGTATACAGCAATATAAAATATTGAATTCAGATTACCTCTGTGGAATTCTGAAATAATTGTAAAGGCCTTTTTATTTTTTATTTTCTGTCAATGAAGAGGGGATAAGAAAATAGCTGTGATGTTTTATGATTTTAAAACATTGTCCAATTTTTAATGAGAGCGAAAAAAACAAACAAATAAAGCAAGAGTCTAATCTTTGGGGGATTATGTCCTTTAAAACAGTGATGTTGTACATTGAATACAGAGACCCTAGAGGGCTGCCTGGCGGTTATAAATCTGGACTATGAGGTTAATAATGCATCCCTGGAGTCACTAGGGGGCATGATTGTGCACAGCGTAAAAATGAGTACATTGACAGCTGCAAAGAAACGGGCAGAGTGTCCCGGGGCTACACATCAATTCCTCAAAGGGATCTGATAAAGGAATGTCTTTTTAAGTAGAAAAAAATTAAATTATATTTTAGGACTTTCTCAAATGCATCTCAGCCTTAACTGCTGGAGAAACTCAATAGAATAAAATTCATGGTGATTTGCAATTCTGGTCTTCGAGATAGCATCTGACCTCCGTGCACGAGTTTGGGGGAATATTTCCTAAAAACTATGTTGTAATGTGCTATGAAAAAATAGGTAAAAACAGCCTGTGTTAAATATAAAAATGTCTCTCGCGTGAGCTCACTGTTTAGAGAATAGACTGCTAAGTGTTTGAATCCTGCCTATTTACTCAGCAGAATGGTAAGGATTACAGTTTTCCAGATATCTAGGCCAGTGAGACACTTCTGCCCTTCAGGTAAATAGCTACCAGCCAGCCTCTGGCCCTGATTATTTTGTCCGCTTGAATAATTAATATGAAATTGTAACTTGAAGAGTCCAGTAATGACATAGAACAATTGTTGAGCACATCCCGGCGTCCCAGACAGCTTAAAATGCTGCAATATAATCCTGGGCTGTTATTTCTTGACAGATACAGTTTGCTTATGCAAAGAGGAGTCTATTAAAAAAAAGAACTATTTGCCCTTCATGTATCGAATAAAAAAGGTTTAATTATTTTAAAGAAAAAAATAATTATCATACTAATCATAATATTTTCTTGCCATACACCCGTCAAGTAATGTACGACATACAGGAAAGCTGGCGTAATCAATATAAGAATGATTATTTTTAACTCTGTCCTCTCTTTATAGTATATAGTCGGGATTTAACCATGTAGCTCTTCAGTTGACAAGGAGCTAAAATTCCCATGAATTTGCAGTACAGGGAAGTGGAAGAGGCTAAGGTGGGTCTCCTGAATAGAAATAAGAGTACTTTTTATACTCTAATTTCTATAAAATGCTGTGGATTCCACTAATATATCAAGTCATGGCTAGCTCGACCTCCTCCACCCTCCACAATACTAGCCCTCCTCCTTGACACAGGAAATGGAGCTGACTTATGTTCCTTCTTTGGTCAGAAAATGTCAAGTGTAGGAAAAATACACAAGACAAAGTTGTCCCTACTTTATATTATGCTTTAAAGAAAACTAGATTAGAAATAAAGAAAAGAAGAGGAAGAGAAGAGAAAACAATAGGAGAAAGGTAAGTTCGGTGACAGTGCCGCTTTACTGGTCGATTTTAGGTAAACTCCAAGTCTCAAGAAAAAGTTGGGTATCAAAATCCATCTCACAAAAGGATGTATGGATATGTCTTGCCCTAACCTAAATTAGAATTTTTTAGAATTATGTACAAATAATTTTCACTTGCGACAAGCAAATCAAATTCCTCTACACACTACACCCAAATGAATCGATGTAAATCCTGGATAGGTTGATTTGTTTGGGCATAGATGGACAGGAATTTGATTTGTTTGTGCCGGGTAAAAATAATTTGTACACAAGTCTACACTTTTTCTATGATTAATCTGTTAAGTGATCCGTTATAAATGTCATTAATCTCTCTAGCTTTCATGGTGCCTTTTATATTAAGGGGTTAAGATTCCCAAACCTGAATCATCATCAAGCAAGGCTAACACTGACGTGAGAATGTAGCCCTTTATTTAGGTACATATTAACTTATCGATCGCTGGAGAAGATGCCCACATCTATGAAGATAAACATGAAGCTTTTATCGGTGCAGCTTGCATCTAATGAAAATTTCATGCTTCCTTTAGTGAGAGCTCGGAAAATAGACTAATCCCCAGTTTTCGTAACTTTGTTGTGCCTGGCAGACTGATAGAGTTTTTTTTCCGCTATGAAACAGATGGACAGACGGTTATCAAACAAATGTTTCTAAAAAAAAAAAATGTTTCCTAGATTCAGATTTCAAGCAAACACAAACATACCAAAAGGACTGCAAGAAACATCGAACATTCCAAAATATCAAACTCTCTGACTCTGTGAGGCTGGATGAACTCCGGATGTTACTTTATTCTGTAATTCCCTATAGTGTTTAATAACATACAAGGTTAGTCAATAAAACCGAATGTCTCAAGTCCATATAAACAAAAAAAAAAACCTTTAAGACTGTAAAAGCTAGATATTGTTTGCGAGACTATCAATGTCCGTGTTTTGAAACATGACTCTGAATTACCTTGAAAGTAGACCACATTATATCCTGTGTGGATGCACTCAGACAGCTGAAATGCAGAACTGAATGATGGGAATATGCAACCGAAAGTCCAAATACTATGTTGATTAAATAGAAATGGTAGCCTTGGATTTTTTTAGGTTCACCTGAAAAAAGCAAATTTGCCATTTACCAGATTTGTTCATCTTGACTCCATTTTGTTTATGAAAAAGTGAACTTTGTCTATTAATATTATACAGTATTCACGTAGAATTACTGACTTTTTCTTTTTCATTCAAGGTTTTTATTAGTGGTAGACATTACATACAGGTAAAGTTTAGCGTTGACAGATTGGATTGCATTGCTGGGCAGGCCAGCATGGATACAGTTCTAGTTACATTTTACAGATGTACATTTTATGCGTTGCAGATCACATATCTAGCAATATCAGCTGTATCGAACTTTACCTTGGTGTGGGTGTTTTACGGGGTTAGGGTGTGTGGTGAGGGTTAGCCGTGAACAGCGGCATCAATTGAATACACAGTGCTGTTAAAGTGTGGGCTGAGATGTGGAGTGTGCAAGGTGAAACTTGATGCTCAAGGGTAAGGAGGAGAAGCTCGCGGGCAGCAGGGAGACGCAAGCCAGGGGTCCTCCGTGAGTGGGTCTGTTCGGAGTCTGGTAGGTGGGGTCAGGGAGGCGATTGTCGTGAGGGTGGTGTGCAATCTGGCCGGGATGTCTCTCTCTGGGTTACTGTCTCGTGAGTGTGTTGTTTCCGTGCGAGTCGTGGCAGTCATGTCTTCCCTCTCCAGTTGTCCGGAGGGCCCGGTTGTCTGGGCGCTTCGGTCAGATGTGCGGGGCCGTTGGGTGTTGCTGAAGCGTTGTGTGGTCGTCTTGGTTGTTGTTGTTGTCTAGGGTTTGGTGTCGGGGGGGTCACTGTCGGGTGGGGGGCGCTCCGGGTCGTGGGGCATGGCTGGTGTCTTGCATTGTGGTTGGTTCTGTGTGCTGGACTTCCAGGTATCCCAGGAAGGGCAGTTGGTGTGGGCCCATTGTTGTTCGAGCAGTGTAGGGTCACGTGTGTAAGCATGTTGAGCAGATGTGCTTCCTTGTCGATGGGGGTAGGGAGGAGGGTTGTTTGTGTGAGTAGTTCATGTCTCTGTGCTGTTGTGTCGGTGGCGGATTGTGTGTGTTATGAGTTGCAGGGTGGGGGAAGGGGGTGGACAGAGGGAAAGGGGGAGTGGTCCAGTGCGGAGCAAGAGTCTGAAAGATGGAGGAGGATGGGAGCAGGTGCAAAGTCAGTCAGGGGAATGGCTGATATTAAAGCACTCTTCCTGGGTTCAGGTATTGAATGAGATTGCTCAGTTGGCTAATATAAGCAAATTTAAACTGGATTTGAATTTAGTAAAGACAAGAATTGTAATTTCTGTTGAAATCTGTTCTGTTAAGAAATATACATTTTTAATAATCCTAATAAAATTTTTGCTGCTGTGGTCTGCATTGGGTCCTTAGTAAATAGCTCTGTAAAGTGTATTGTTGTAATTTTAAATTTGGATTACAGTATCTAGGATAAAAAAGACATGTTGTGACTAACTGCATTAGATATTTTTTCCAGTTTAGCTACAGTTGCAATCAAACTATTAAACCCTATGGCGTGACTTGGCCAGCATGGCAGACAGACGTGCATAGCATGTGCTCTTCACATAATCCTCAATTATTGTGTTTTAATGTAGGGTTTGCAATCGTCAACCTCATACAAGCAATATTAACCTTATGTTAGCTTAACATAGTCAATCTCTTACCGATGTTGCCTACACAGAATATACCTGAGGGCTCATTTCATTCCTCTTACCTAACACTAGCAATTTATTGTCTAGCAATTTTTTCAAAAGAATGGTCCACAAAATTAAGAGAAGATATCTTCACCCTTCACAACAGGAACAGGATAGCAAAGGCACTGAATGTTCATAGAGACACCATTAAAAAACGTAGTTTGCAAGTTCAAAGTTGGAGGAACAGTGGCTGCACTAGCTGGGTGGAGCAGAAATTAGGAAAATGTAGCCATACTTACCGAAATTTTCTTTTCCTGGATATATCCATGTCAGCTTTACAGTAAATGCAATGCTGCCATAGATTAGCCAGGAAAAGAAAGCTATCAATGGATACGGTCTTCTGAGAATGTATGTTGTGAAAAACTCTTTTTTACTGCAAAAGATCTGCAGCAAGCCTTTGTGGCAACAGGCACTGAGGTTTCAGTGAGCACAGTAAGGCCAGGGCCATTTTTAATAATGACATACAGACACACATATAGACACATATACACATATATACACACAGATTCACATACAGACACATGCACACACAGATAGCTACTCATACAGACACACAGAGGCACACAGACAGGCAAAGAAGCAAAAAGTACATATTTTCAGCCACCCTCCTGTCGCCTACCTTTTAGGTGCATGAGGGTGGCTTCCCTGGGGTCCACTGGCTGACTGATGAAATTGTGAGTCAGAGGCTCTAACTCTGCTTTTTCCTCCATTCTGACATCGTGGCGCTTGGTGTTAGCTGTGAGGAAGTGACCGTATTTCACTTCCTCACAGCACGGAGATCATCACCGGGGCGTGGACATGCTAATAAAGGGCTACAGCGCTGACCGTGCCCCTGATGGCACAATACCATTGGGTGGGCCTAAGTGCATGGGCAACCCGCATTGTCCTCCTCAGTGTGTGGGCTCATAACCCACAATAATTTCTTTTAGATTCCGCAAGTTAAAACGGGACAGCTGCTTTGGGCCCCACAGGAGTAACAGGCATGGGGAGCTGCCTCTTTGCTCCACGTTAGAGACAGCTCTAAGTAAGGTGTATACTAAACGCAAAAGGTTTCCATGCCAGGACTCCAAGACAAACTCTACTACTGAACCAAAAGCACAAGAAAAGTCTGTTCCAACATGTTTAAAATTGTATAAATAAGCCACAGAAGTTTTGGTGTTCTGTTCTGTGGAACGATGAAACATAACTGGAACTTTTTGGCTTAATGGATCAGCAGTATGTCTGGAGTAAGAAGAAAGAAGCATCTGCTGAAAAGAATACTCTGCCTGCAGTTAAGCATGGTGGTGGCTCGGTGACGCTCTGTGGCTTGCTTTACATCTGACACTGGTAATCTGCAGAGTGTGGAAGACAAAATTGTTTTTTTTAAGTATCAGGAAATCCTAGGAAAAATTGTCATGCTGTCTGCGAAGAAGCTGAAGCTTGGGCGGCATTGGACCTTCCAACAAGATCCCAAGCATACCTCAAATTCTGCCAAGGCTTGGTTGGAGAAGAAGTCCTGGAAAATTCTACAGTGGCCATCTCAGTCACCTGACTTAAACCCCATAGAAAATCTCTGGTGGGATTTGAAGAAGGCAGTTGAAGCACACAAACCCAAAAACTCATGAGCAATGGGCTAAGATTCCTCAGGATCACTGCCAGAAGCTGGTGTCTGGCTAATCATCTCGTTTTCCGCTCATAACATTAAAAGGGTGCTCTACTAAGAACTAAAGATGCCTGCCATGAAGGGGTTGAATAATTTTGAGACTGGAAAAGTCATTATAAGTTGCATTTTCAGGCAAATTTGGGGAAACCACTTGAAGCATTTGTTGTGTTTTGTATTGCTTTTTTTTGTTTGATTTGTTCACTGCAAACAGCTAAAAGTCAGTTAATTCTGACAATAAACCTGATTTTCACTGGGTCTTGTATTATTTTTATTGCAACTATATTTGTGCCTACATTTTTCTATCCAGAATTCAGTTTGCTGCAATTTGAAAGCTAGGGAATAACCATTTTAATGCCTTCACTATGGGAATTGTGTATACATGAATTCCAGGGTATGTTCCCATGCAACAAAATGCTAGATGGCTAGTAATGAAATTTGTAGAGCGTCAGTGCTCTGGGATTCTGCTCAAGGCTCGGACAGCTTTTCATTGACCATTGTTAAAGTAATAAAATACTCAGTATATATACAGCAGGCAAATGTTTAATTCACCACCTGTTCAGTACTTGGACTGAAAATTCCAAATTATCAGCTTTAAGCCTTTGACATGAAAACCCCAGGATTCACATGCAACCTTTTAAGATAGGTAACCCCTAAATGGGGAAGCTGCTGTGAATGAACCCCCCCCCCCCCACATTTTCAGCAGTCTCCAACCAACGAGAGAAGGAGTCCTATGGCAATCGTTTGGCTATCTGAGCTTTTTGGAGTTTGGTACAGAACAGGTCGAGTGTAGGAGATAATCGCCCAGGTAAGCCTAGAAATTACAAGTTTAAGATACTTACTGAAACATAATAATCTCTGAAGAATGTATACACAGTGCAAGCAGCATGTTAATTCTACGTTTTCTCCAGGCTCACACTTAGCATAGCAGGAATAAATTATTATTGTAGGCAGCGACTGCACAAAACAAATGAGGGCAGCAATTTAACTAATTATCCAATGAACCAGAGAAAATGGGATCTCTTGTTAATTGTCACTGTTGTTCTGTATTTCACTAGGCGATCCTAATTCAGGTAATAGCCATAAAAATCTGTGCATGCTGTTTATAAAAGGAAAAGGCTATTATAAAAGAAGAAAGGCTATGCCGAAAGATAAGAAACAATTGCTATTCCTAATCTACCCATTATGAATTATCTAATGTGCCAAACAATTGCTTCCCAGTAATGTAACTCCCAACAGTCTTGGCCAGAGTGGGACACATGGATTCAAGGAACCTTAAATGGCCATAGATTGGTTGAGACTTTAACAGGCAAAAGTTGGAAACCGACACATGCCCCAATAACACCACAACGGCACTGTGCTGATACAAACACGTCAAATTCCATCTGTCTCAGGGGAAACCAGTGATGAGTACAGCGCGATGGAATTAGCTTGCGCTATATAATTAAAAAATAATAATAATAATGAGTACTGATCAGAATCAGATTATTTGTCTTACCAGAGATCAAGATCTACAAAATTAAAGAGGAACTGTCACTTCTCTGGAAATGACACCACTGAAAAACCATTGAAGATCACCTACAAAGTCAGTAAATTTTTCCACACGATGCCTCTTGTTCTTCTATAATGCATATTAAAGATTTAGTGATTTCACAATCCAAAATAGTGAAGCAGTGAATATGCAGTAGTAAAGTGTGTGTGGTAGCAAGAATATCTACAAATCACCTAAGTGGAAACCCCTTATACCACTTACACAAAAATATTTATTGAATACATACAATTGGTGGAACACACATCTGATGGTTCTAGAAATTAGAACAAAGTGACATAGTATAATACTGTATAGTATAAATGTATAATAGAAGCAATAGAGCATTAGTACTCACAAGCCCAGAGCCAAATAAACATATGGCTCTCATGGGGAACCTAGCGGGACATTTAATAGGATGTCCCCATCCTTCTTCTTTATCTTCCTTAGATGATTTAGGTAATGGTAAGGTAAAGATGCGATGTTCAAGTGTGTTATTCCAAGAAGAAGAAACTTTATTGATAAAAAGTGCACAAAGCAATGTGGAAAAATTTCCAATAAAAAATAGTAATAAGGATAAAAGTCCTGTATTAACTGTCTGTTCCAAAACGCGTTTCACCCTATAGTGGGGGCTTCCTCAGTTGGTGTCAGTCAATATTTTCTGGGGGGCCTTCTCAGTGTCCATTTATGTCTTCTCTTTGTTTTACTTCCGGGTTTCTGGCTATCTGCATTTGGACGCATGACGCGTTCCACCGCCGGCTACATGCGCTCCACTTCCGGATCGTGTGTTTCAAGTCAGCAGGACGCACAGTAGACGTCACTGGAACGCATAATTTCCAATTTATGCGTTTCACTTCGGGATAATTCAATATTTCCTTCATCTTAAAATGTACATATTCATTTTACATCTTAAAATATATATATTCATTTTACAAATATTTATATAATACATCAGTTCTTACATTGCAATAGTATTAGATACCCATAGAATGGTGTGTACATTTCTCACTATATTTTTTATAAAATTGCCTACAGTATATTTCTGGAAAAAAAAAGGGGAATGTGATCCATGTAATATAATTTTTTAAGGGTGAAATATTAATACTAATAAAATAGGGTTAAAAACTGTTAATATTGGTGATACCAATAATGGTAAAAGAATCTAAATGTAAGAAGAAGTTTATTAAAATAAGGGTGTTAAATTAAATGACAAATTTCAAAACCCGAATTAAGACCATAAGGGATAAGGGTGTTGAAATTAAAAATAAATTTAATCTCTTCTGAACCTATTTTCTTGGTATAATCTCCTCCTCTCCAATCTTTTTTAACTGTTTTTAATGGACAAAAGAAGAGATGATCTGGATTAAGATTATGATTCCTTTTTTAAATGGTTTGAGACACTATGGGTCTCTAAATCTTTTTTAATATTTCTAATATAATCTAAAAACAAAATTGTTTCCTAAGAATATGATCTCAAATGAGATGAGAGCCTTCGAGATGACAGTTATGGCAGAAATAAATAAAGTAAAAAAATTGAATAAATATCAAGACAACATGTCAGTGAAAGAAAGAAACACCTTGAGAAAGATACAAAAAAATGAAAACCTGGTTATTAAACCAGCTTATAAAGGGGGAGGAATTGTGGTCCTCTCCAGAGCGCAATATCTACAAGAATCTGAGAGAATTCTCTCCGATGAGAATACTTATAGAAAATTAAACTCAGATCCGACTAGCAAAGCCGAGGATCTATAGGGCGAAACGTGTTTTGGAACAGACAGTTAATACAGGACTTTTATCCTTAATACTATTTTTTTATTGGAAATTTTTCCACATTGCTTTGTGCACTTTTTATCAATAAAGTTTCTTCTTCTTGGAATAACACACTTGAACATCGCATCTTTACCTTACCATTACCCAAATCATCTAAGGAAGAACAAGAAGAAGGATGGGGACATCCTATTACGAGTCCCGCTACGTTCCCCATGAGTGCCATATGTTAATTTGGCTCTGGGCTTGTGAGTACTAATGCTCTATTGCTTCTATTATACATTTATACTATACAGTATTATACTATGGATATCACAATCCAGTTCAGTCCTGGCACAGCCAAGGCACACAATGCAAATGTGGAGGAGAAGAAAGACAAAGAGAGACGAAGAGAGATATTGTTATAGTTTTTTCTCTTTTTCTAAGTATTTTCAGTGGCAGAAAAGGACATCATTTATAATGATGATTGTTATGTGAATCTCTACATGTAATACATTTTTTTTTTTTAATTCTTTATTTTTGTCGTGCAGGTGATTACAAAGCATAGTCATACGCCACAACAGCATGCTTTTATATTTAAACATAGGCTAAACAGTGGCATGAAGGGTTTGCACATTTTTGTTTTAAAAGAAACATAGTAAGCAAGGCTGATATGTCCAACCCACCATAAACTATTCGCATTAACTACATTGGGTTATCAACAGCATAGTAAGCTGGGCCGATTATGTCTAAGCGATTTTAAACTATTTGCATGCACTACATTGGTTTATCAACAGGCTGTGAAAAAAAAACGAAAAACAAAACAAAACATGGCATAATTAGTAAGGTGTATGCTTTGCCAAGGAGCTCAGTGTGGAGGGATGACTCTGTTGAATTCCTCACCCCCCTCGCATAGCCAGCTCAGAGTACCCAGGAGAGTCCAGAGAGAGCAGGGTCAGCAAGGTAGTGTATTGCAGTGTACTGAGAGTCCGTGTTGAGAGTCCATATTATTGAGTAGGAGCCTTCCAGTGCCTAGTAGAGGTGTCTAGGTCTCTGTCTGCAGCGTCTTCTGCTTTCAGCGGATCTGTTTATAGAACTCCCATGTATGCTTTGGAGGCTTTGTTTGCAAGCGTGGTAAAGTTGGCTGTGTGTGAGCCGCCATCTTGCCTAAGCCTGGACAGGCCCGTGCCGTCGCTTGGTCATGCTTTGTTGTGGGGGTATTCGCCCCCATCGACGATCGGGATATCCCCCGCTGGGGGGGGGGAGGGGGCAGCAGGGCTGTGCTGCATCTAGGCTTGTGTGCAGGATCTGTGCCGAGAGATTGGCTGCCTTCCCCAGGCCTAAGGTTTCGCTCCACCGTAGACCGCATGCTTGGCACGAGTCGTTCCGCATCACTTCAGTGCCGGACCGGTATCATTCTGCTTCTCTTGTATTCATAAGATTGTTTCCGGTCACCTCGTGCGTTAATGGGCCGGTCGGTAGTCGTGTGTTTGTGTTTGAGATTGCTGGAGCTCTCAGATTGTGCGCCTGGCCATCTTGGCTGTCAGGCCCCACCCCCCCCTTAATTTTGTTTATAAGAACTCACGAAAACATATTTGCTAAATCGAGGGAATGGCTAAACAGAATCATACGAGAATAGTACAATTCCTAGGACGCAAGTTCCCCTTTACTGTGTTCCTAATAATTCTCAAGTTCTCAGTATGATCTTTTTATGAGCTACATGAATTTCACTAAAAAATAGAAACTTGAATCATTGTCTATTTTTATTTTGCTGTTCGTTACATATTGCCACAATGAATCTTTTTGTTATCCCACAGTGGAAGTCTCTTAGGACAACGGAGCCATTGCATGCGTCATGTTGCGTTAATCTGAAGCAGAAATCCCAGCAGTTCTGCAGACATCGTTCCTTATCTCCTCTCCCTTGATAGCATGTGTTCTGCTATGCAATAGAAGACATTGAAGCAGACATTTCTCTTCTGCCCTGTTTTACCGTATTAGTTTCTTCAGTTTGATTTTAGAACTGCCATGCTTCCAGATTTCACTGTCTGTTTAAAGCTATAACCATCCAAATAGCAGATCAATTAATGCCTTGCCATTCCTGAATTTAAACTGCTTTATTACTCCTCTAGTTGTGCAACAGTAAGTGCAGAGATCCTATAGTAACAATAAAGGAGTTGCATCTGCCAGAACACAAGATGTCAAGTTCACCCAGGACTGATACAATAATGTTCTAATCAATCATTACCTATCTAAAATAATAATAAAATAAAACACACTCACGCACGCACGCACACACACACACACACACACATACACACACTGTCTAATCAGATAAATCATGTCCATGTAGCTAGAACTTAATGGTTTAACACTTGAGAACATAGCGGAGAGGTTTAGTGCTCAAGAAAGGAAAGAATGACTGTGAAATTATTTTTGGTAGCAAACATGGTGGTTGAGTGTTTTAGAAACTGCAGCCAACTGTATTGTCCGAATTGGGAACTCCTATAAGAGCAAAGTCAGTAGTTTTATTTAAAAGGTTACTCCAACCACCATGACCACTTTCAGTGATTTGAAGTGGTCATGCTGGTAGGCGTATGAATGTGCAATGTTTCAGTTTGAAACAATGCACATACTGAGATATTTACAGTTGTGTGTTAGTGGCTAGTTGGGCCACCAGCACAGGTGACATTGGTAGCCCAGAACATTGTTCAATTCTGTGCATAAAATATATCTGTCATCAGTGCGCACTGCACACTGGCAACAGACGTAAAAAACTTCCCCTTGCAGGCAGAGCTCCCTGTGTGTGCTCCTCCCTGCCTCCCCCCATTGCACATATTAAAAAAAAACAAAAAAACTCAATTCTCTTTCCCACTCCCTCTGCCTCCCTCCCCTCACTGGCCATGCACTGGCATGCACTCTAACCCAGCAATAGGTCCAACGACAGGCTTCTCTATGAGAATAAGTCTTTAATTGGACCACACAAGGTCCCTGTCACATTATAGAGTGCGCGTAAGACAGAGCCGGGATATTCACCCAGCGCTAGATTTAAGGTGAGTAAAAAAATATTATTTTTTAAGATTTTACTCCAGGAATCTCCTTTATAGTGCCCAATAGAGCATTTTATACAGGAAATGCCCTCCCCTCCAAAGGGTTTAAGTTACCCTTCAATGGTGTTAATAGATCATATCATTACATCATTTATTTATTTAACTAAACTATTAAAAGGTTTAAAAAACATAGACAGCATAAAAAGGTTGATTTTGTGAGACAAGTCCCACAGGCTTACAGTCTAGCATACAATACATAGATAACACGAGCATGTGCAGCTACGACTTTTAAAATGCTTTCAATCCTGCTCTACAAATATTTTCCTAATTTTATTGCTGGGAATACCATTGTTTATTTAGGTTTATTTTGTGACTGATGCTTTTAATTTATTGGCAGGATAATTACTGATGTAGCATCAAAAGTTCTCAGTAGTTAAAAAAGTTTTGAATGTTTTTTTAAAATTTCCTCCAGCACTTTGAAGGGACCTGTAAAATGTCAAGGGATAGAAATCTATAACTTTTTTTATTGAGTGTATCTATTTCTCTTATCCCAAAGGGGAAATCTAAATATAAATGTATGCTCCAATTATGCTAATAGCATTTACTGACATTTTACATAAGCTATTTGGCTACAATAGCTCATTAACTTAATGAATAACCCAAAGTAGCTGAGCTTGCTGCCTTAATCCAACTCCCTCCTTGTGCTCCGTGTTCCCTGACTCCTAATGAAGCAACACCAGAGTCAGATATAAGTCCATGCTGCTTTCCTTTCACCTCGGTTTTAACGATCCACTAAAAAATAATATGTCTAGGCAGAAAGTCACTTTAACGGAACATTTTATATCATTAACAGACTCTTGTGTGTTAGCGTAAGAGTAGCAGTTGGTCTATAATTAGTTGGTAAAGAAGGATGGACTAAACTTTGTGCAACTGGTATTAGTCTTTACCTCTGTGTCTCCTTGTTAAGATAACAGCCATCAAAAAAAACTAATTGTTGCTCATTAGCCTTGAGATATTAAGGAAAAATATAATTGATAGACTATGAGCAGAGATTTTCCGATATTGTTCAACGTACAGCTAGCTAGGATAAAAGTGTCTTGAATTAGATTGGCTGAATATACTGTGGCTTATTTACTAAACTCTGAATTATAGCAAATTAAACTGGGAATGGCAAATACACAAGTCTATGTGATGCGGATAAATTCTCCAACTTAATTATAGTTAAAGAGTGATAATTTTTTACGGCGTGGCTAAATTCTGCTATTTAGATTTGAATTCACCATACCTACGAATTTAGTGAGTACGCCCATCTAAGGGTTTTGCATCGTTTGAGCATTCGTTAATTAACCAGGTAAGTCACTAGCGTGGGGATTGTTAGGAATTCTAAGTGAATTTGAAAGTTTAGGTTCAAATAGCTGAATTGGAAAATATCCACAAGGCGGCTAGTTACTGAATACATTAATGGTAATATGGTAATTCTAACCCAAAATTTGAAATATATTTTAACTTTGAATTTCTAATTTGTACTTAAGTGTCGGGGTAGGCAGCCTTCGACACTCCAGATGTAGATTGCATCTCCCATAATGTTCTAACAGCCATTGTAATAGTGTCAAAGAATCAGTGGAGATGTTGTTCACTTCATCTGGAGTGCCGAAGGTTGTCTACCCCTGCTTTAGTGATTAACCCTTAAACTGTACTTCACAAATATTTAAAGGTGCCAAGGGGAAGACCTAAAACAAGTACACTATTAAAGACATTAGGAGCCCCCTCTCTTCCTCCCACGTTCTATAGCAATGTTTGCAAAAAAAAAAAAAAGACAACATTTTGGCAGTCAGAGGTGGGGAATATAATGATGCGGATCTGATCACACTGAGCATGTTATAGTTTTTTTCGCAGGCTGCAATAGCAGTCTACAATACTTTCTATGCAGATGCTCAGTGTAATATACATGAATAAAATCAAACTTAAAATTAGATAATAAAGAGTCCTGGGGTACTCTGTGGTAAGAGTGGTCTGCAATATTCTACAGTAAAGACAGTGTGACAATGTATCTTTATTGTTCAGTAGATGCAACTGTTTCCAAGTGCCTGTTTTGCATATTTGAGCTGTTGTGGGGGATTCTATTCAGGAGTTTTTGACAATAAACCTGATTTTTAATGGGGTTGAATAATTTTGATTACTGTGTCTGTCTATCTGTGTGTCTGTCAAAGCAGATGCCATTTTAAACTTGTGTAAATGTTTATGCTCTTTAAACAGCTGTTCAGAAATAATAAAGAGATTTGAAAAGACATTTTAAAAATATTATTGTTAGTACATTTATTCTATCTATCTATCTATCTATCTATCTATCTATCTATCTATCTATCTATCTATCTATCTATCTATCCATCTATCTTACTTACATAGGCAGGGAGGCTATAATTGTCCCAGAAATGGGTGAGTTTTCTTAGCCCAATTTAATATTTTGGCCATGCATTGAACTGGAACATTATGTGCAAGCTTTTATGAGTGACTGTATAAGACAGGGAACAATACCTTTTCAGAAATATGTCTAGGGACAGCTGATAAAAATGGGCTTCTGGGATACTGTTCTACACAGCTGTACTTTGAGTGTGAATTGTCTTCGAGATGACATTTCACGGTCTGCCTGAATTTTAATAATTTATGTAGGTACAAAAATGCTAAGAATAAGCATGCGAGACGTTTTATTGAGCTCTCGGCTGCTAAGACGATGAACAAACAAGCACAACGAGCTTTTTCCTTAGATTTTTTTTTTTTTGTATAAAGAACATTTCACTTGAACTCCAATAGATTTAACTATTTGTGTTTTGGAATTTTTTCAATACTGGTCCTGGTCTTTAGAGTAGTTCAGTCATTAAGCTGGCCATTCATCTTCTTTCCCAGAAACCAATCTGCAGAATCGATACATTGCAGGTTACATATATTTAATGCATCAAAATAAATGAGAAATGCTCATGCAAGTGATGGGAATATGATACCAAAAACCATTCCCTCGTACAATTGGACCTCATTCAGTTTTTTTATAAAGTTATTGTTACGTAATTGTGTAACAAAATCCAACAAGTCATTGGTAATGGTGGTAAAGATAGTCATATGACTGATGGCTAAAAAAAAGATGAAAGAAGTATCTAGCCGTCTCCAGAAGACACACATAAAGTCAGCAGCCACATTGACCAGTAAAGGGGAAACCACCAGCCAGTAAGACCATGCTTGAAAGCAATGCAATGCTCTGATGTACTATCACATGATGGGCAGATGCTGATTCATTCTTTACTTATTGGATAACTAAACACTTGCAGCCACATTGCACATATGTAAATAGCATTATAACAAGTTAGTGATCGTAATCACATTGTGATATCGGGCACTGATACACACCCACTAATGGAATGGGTGGCCGTGAATTGTCTGTGAGAACTCAGCTATTCCATGGGTGAACCAATCAAAAATCACAGGTCCTCTCAAGTGAATAAAGTTTCAATCATACCGGTACATACTGCCACAGGTGGCCTATTTAATGGTCTGAGGTCTTTGATATTGAACCACTAGAACTGGTTGGTTAGCATTTAATGGAAAGCTGGTAAGAAAGATAACACTCAGTGACTCAGTAACAAACCTGTAGGCTATAACAGAATAATGAGTTGTGAGTTTCAGCTAGGTTAGAAAATAATAGTTCCTCAACACCCTTTTCTTATTAGCTAAATTATAGGGTGTTCACAGACCATGTGTCAAGATGCACCAGCAGGTGATCTGCCATTATAAGCCTAGAGTTTTGAGATCTAATATCCCATGACTGACCTGTTTTCTTCCATATGGAAACAGTGAAGAAAATTGACACCTGAAGCTGAACCCCTGAGAACTAACCCAAACCTCTATAATCACGATGTGTGTAGATTTGTATAAATCTAAAAAATAACAGCATGGTGGGGGGTTGAAAGAAGAAAAACACTAGATATATAATTATTAAAGGGGCACTATAGCCACCAGAACAACTTTAGTTTAATGAAGCAGTTTTGGTGTATAGAGCATGACCTTGCAATCTAACATCTTAATTCTCTGCCATTTAAGAGTTAAATCACGTTGTTTTTGCAGCCCTAGTCACACCTCCCTGCATGTGACTTACAAAGCCTTCCTAAACACTTCCTGTAAAGAGTCATCTAATCTTAACATTTCCTTTATTGCAAATTCTGTTATTCTGTTATCTTAGAAATGTTTGTATCCTGTTCTGTTAATAGCTTGCTAGACCCTGCAGGAGCCACCTGTATGTAATTAAAGTTCAGTTTACAGAGCAAGAGATAAATACTTTCAAAGTAGTAACGTGATTGGAAAGGAAACCATTTTGTTTTCATGCAGACCATGTCAGTCACAGCCAGGGGTGGAGGGGCTAAGGCTGCATAAACAAAAGTTATTTAACTCCTAAATGGCAGTGAATTGAACAGTGATTCGTCAGATTCATTACCTATACACAACAACTGCTTCATTAAGCTGAAATTGTTTTGGTGACTATAGTGTCCCTTTAAATAGTGGATTGTAATGAGTTGAAAATTAAATGACAAATTTTAATCTAAAATAAATAATATGTGTTATGTTATCTGTGGACTCCGAAACTGATAATGATGATTATTTTTTAGAGCTTTGCACACAAAACAACGCACACGCATTAACGCCGCATCCTATAAAAACCAGAAAGCGAAGTCTGAATTTAGAGGAAGGAAAAGTGGTAGAAGAATCCAAAAGAGAAAGGTTAGAAAGACAATAAATCAAACAAATGAGAAAGATCTTGGCATTTTTAACTTATCCCAAAAGGCACTAACATCTACCCAAATATCAGTCCCAACTAAAGGTCTCAAATTCGCTCCTACAAATCCTTTTAAACCTTTTAAAGCTTTTATAGATATTAACAAATTCGTCAGAAAAGCCACTCTTAAAAGGTTTTTTGCTTGTAAGAATGGAGAAATCTCTACCTCACAACCTCTAGCTACCTCACCATCAGGATCACCTAAAATCATCTCTACCTCGTTAAAGAAAAAATCAACTTTCTTTCCTTCTAGTTTCAAATCAGGTCCCTTAGAAGTGTTTGAAAAATTAGTTACAAAAGATCTAGAAAAAATTCATAAAAACAAATTTGATCGAGACAATCTTATACATCTAGAGCGGAAAGCATTGCAACAATTAAAGAGAGATGATAATATTATCATAAAACCCGCAGACAAGGGGGAGGTATAGTTATCTTAACTAAAGATATGTATATAAAAGAAGCCATGAGACAATTAAATGATCTTATTGTCTATGAAAAATTAACACAAGATCCTACATCTAAAATCCAACAAATTTTAATTTCCTTTTTAACCAATGGTCGTGAACAGAACATTTTAAACAAACAGGAATTTGAATATTTAAATGTGTCCCACCCCATTATTCCTGTTATCTACTTCTTACCGAAAATCCATAAAGATATCTCTAACCCTCCAGGTAGGCCTATTGTATCAGGGATCAACTCTATTTTATCTAATTTATCTGAGTACCTGGACATTCTTTTACAGCCTTCAGTGAAGCGTATGAAGTCATATCTTAAAGAATCTATGACCCTACTTCGCTTCTTAAATAATTTTAAATGGAAAAATACATACGTTTTAGTGACATGTGATGTCCAATCTTTATATACCATCATCCCTTACGATAAAGGCTGTTTAGCAGTTGAAAAATTTTTGAAAACCGAAAAGAACATTCCAGACCAACAAGTAGATTTTTTATTATTCAGGGTATCAAAATTATTTTAAACAACAACTACTTTTGGTTTTTAGACTCTTTTTATCTACAAAAACAGGGCAATGCTATGGGGACCAGGTTTGCCCCTAGCTATGCCAACCTTTTTGTGGCAGATTGGGAATCCACTGCCATTCTGGGAGGGCATGGCTGGCAAGCAAACCTGGTTACATATTTTAGATATATAGATGATTTGTTTTTTATCTGGGATGGACCAGAAGACTCTCTTAATCAGTTTTTACAGTATTTAAATCATAATGATAAAGGTATTGTTTTAACCTGGGATTATAGTAAATCCTCTATTCACTTTTTAGACCAAGACATTTTTATTAAGAATGAACAAATTCATACTAAAACTTTAAAAAAAAAAGTATGTACCAATAATGTTATTGCCGTGTCCAGTTGCCATCATAAACCCTGGCTTCAAGGAATACCTAAGAGCCAGTTTCTCCGTTTACGTAGAAAATGCTCCCTCACACAAGATTTTGAGGAACAGTCTCAACTATTGTCCAACAAATTCTTTCAAAAAGTTATCCCAGAAATAATTTAGACCAGATGCTAAAAAATATCAGTGAAATTAATAGATCTGAATTACTAGAATATAAGAGAAATAAAGAAGCTAAAACCGCTCCAGTGTTGCCAATTATTTTCGACTTCAATAACAAAAGTAACGTTATGAAGAAGATTAAAAAGAAACATTGGCATATATTAAAACAGGATGAGACTCTGGCTGGATTTATCCCTGAGAAACCACAAGTTACATTTAGAGGGGCACCCAGCTTTAAGTCTATCCTCACAAGTAATTACACCAAATATAAACATACCCCTTTACCACCCAGCCCCTCCACCTTCTTAACTAAACCTAGCAGTTTCTTTAAATGCAATAGATGTATAGTTTGCAAACGTACTAGTGATATTATTAAATCTAAAACCACATCGTTTCTATCTACAACGACACAGAAAACATATAAAATTAAACATTTTATTCACTGTAATACGAGAAATGTAATTTATCTTCTGGAATGTCCGTGTGGGCTTCAATATATTGGAATGACCACCAGAGACCTAAAAACAAGATTAGCTGAACATTGTAAAATATTTTAAAAGGTTACGAGAATCACTCAGTCTCAAAACATTTTCTACAACACGGAAAAAAATCCAAAATACCTTAAATGTATCGGTATAGACATTTGCAATGTCCCATGGAGAGGTGGAGACATTAAAAAAGTTTTAGGTAAAAAAGAAATGGAATGGTCATTCAATCTAAAAACCCTTGTCCCTACTGGTCTAAATATTGATTTTGATCTTTTTAATTTTCTATAACTAATAATAATTTAATAATTTTTTATAACAAATAATTAATCTCTGACTCTATTCATTTTACCTTTATATTTTTATTATTTTTTACTGTTATTCTGCAAAGTGTTTGTATGTACACAATTTTATTATTCTTATTCTTATGCTTATTGTATTTTTATATGCATTTTACATCATGGTTTTTACTTTATTATAAGCTTGCAAAACTAGCTGTTTTTATCTGTTTTAGTTTTTCCCTATTTCCCATACTGTTAATTTGAGTGTATTGTTTAGAGAGCCTCTGGTGTCCCTCACAGGGTTTGAACCTGTGTGGGGCCAGCTGTCTGCCTGCTTGTGCAGGCAGACAGCAAGCCTTATGTGCTGTAGCTGCGGCTGTCTGCCTGCTTTTGCAGGCGGACAGCCTTATCTTTTGTTCCTCCTGTCTCCCGGTCTGCTCGGGCAGCCCACTCCCCTTACATCATCTTTTGATGATGCGTGCGTTCCACTTAGACGGAACGCATGCGTTCCACCGAGCATCACGTGACGCGGAAGTGTTTTTAATTGTGCGTCACGTGATCACTCTTTTATAAGTTATTATAAATACTTACAACCTTTGTTTTATTATTTTAATCACTGTATCCACTTTATGTCTATTGTATTTATATAAATCTATGTAATAATCATTGTTTTTAACCATATAAAATTAAGATGATTTTGATGACGTCATTTTGGCGGGAATTGTAAATCCATAGTACTACTATACCCTATGTAAACTCTTGTATGTCAGGTGTGCCCCCCTTTTATTATTATCTACTTGAAGAAGCCCGTGAGGTGAAACGCGTTTAGATATTGTTCCTATTATTTCATAATAAAGAAATTTTATTGGCATAAAATACTTTATTGCCAATTTCTTTCTTTTTACCTGACCATACATACACTGCATATTTTACAAGAAGTTCAAAGAATCCACAGGTGGGGATTATACCACCCAAGGGCATACACCGAGCAGTCCAAGCCTGCTCTATATTACGTGAGTAGTATATTTTATACTCTTTTAACTTTGAATTATAATACAGAGAGCACTATATATTTTATTTTCTTCTCCTGGTTCCTATAACACCAATTTGGACGCTGAACCTACGCCAGATATTCACCAATCAAACCTTACTCCGCATATCCTTGAGTGGGGATTATTCCACTTCACGTGCGCAATATCAGAGCTGGATTTTAGCTCTGAAAAGTGTGAGTAAGACTTATTTTATATTTTATTCACCTATATACTGTGCCATTGGAGTCCTGTTTTATTTTCTCTCTCTACATATGCTCTACTGAATTTCAAGCATATAATCGTGAAGACTTGATCCCATTCAACATCCTAAGAATTTCCTTTCTACACGTGGGACCTACCATTACGGATTTTGATAAGTTTTTTGGACTATTGCCAATCACTTATGTTATTTTAATATTATATTTTTATTTATGTAATATATTTTATATGTTATTATTATATATTTTAGGCACACCCTTATTTTATTGTTTGTTTTGTATTCCTTCAACTATGTGTGTTTACATTTTGCAATTCAGTTTTCTGTTCGCTAAAATTAATTGGTTAGTAAATTATTATTATTATTATTATTATTATTATTATTATTGCCACTTATATAGCGTCAACAGATTCCGTAGCACTTTACAATATTATGAGAAGGGGAATTTAACTATAAATAGGACAATTACAAGAAAACTTACAGGAACAATAGGTGGAAGAGGACCCTGCTCAAATGATGAAGATAAACCCTTGTTGACAGCTTGTCATATTATTGCATGTGTAGTGTGCCCTGGTTGAGTTATTATTGCAATTTAATAGAAAACTCATCTTTTGTCCAACATGGTAAATTGTAAACGCTAACCGGTAGTTGGTACCAGTGGAGTCAGACATGAGCAGTATTCATATGTTAAAAACCAGAAATGGACGATGGAAATCTGTTTGTATTTTGTAGGCACGGACATCTACCATCTGTTGGTATTGATAAAACTTAGTGCCTATACTTTACCAGCAAGCCTTATGTTTTCACTTTGGATGTTTTTCCTAAAATTTGTAATTCACCTTGAATTCTCTGTGATTTCCAAGCAGTTCACACTTTTGTGAATAAAGAGTGATCAAAATTATCAAAAAAGCAGAATATTCAGACACAACATAGCTACCTCTCTGGACTATGATATCTGCAAGAAGCTGTGCAACATGCAGAGAAAGCTACGTGTTTCATGTCAGTCCCCCCAAAAATCTATTCCACTCTGACGCTAATAAAGCGTTCTTCATGTTCTGGTTGACATGATAGATCAGTGTTTTGCTTTGCAAATAAACAACGAACAGGAATAGATTGAAAAACACATGTTAGGCGGCAGACTGAATAAATATAGGTGTAGCCCTAATGTTCCCCTAGAACAATAGGTAGAACAGAATAATCTATATATATATATGCTGTCTGCTCAAATATACCTTCTCTGGTGACATATTGCCAAGGATACATCACTCTGCACTACAGCTGCTGTACACCAGGGGCACATGAAAAAAGTCATCCGAAATAAACAAGGATTATTTACTAAACCGGGAACTGTGGACAGCTGGCAAAATAATTGCAAAGTTCAAACTAAAAATGACTGAATTATGAAATGTTCCCAGTTTGCCTTTTCCGGTACAAAACATACAATTTCCTTGTCAATTTGCCATAATTCACTATTTAGTAAAGAGATCTCAATGTTTGTCTAATAATAAATGGTTTTGTTTAGTAAAGAGTGAATTAACCAAACTGGATCAGTTTAACATATTTAGCTAAGCTATATGATATTTTCCCATCTTTGCTACTAAGACCTAATTAACCATTTAATGAGTAAACTGGTCAGAGAGTAGACTGACACTGTTATTTACAAATCATCATTTATTGCATTCATACATCTTGGGTCTACTTCTGTCTCCCAGAAGACTGGCTGGTTACTAGGGCACGTTACTCCAAAGAATCTGTTGTAAAGGCTCATTGCTGCGTGCGCATAATGAGAGTTACAGTTTAGCAGTTGCTATCTCTAACATTTGCATCACAAATTTAAAAACAAATCTCATTAAAGTGCATTGTGTGAAAACTGTTTTGCTCCTTAGGTGTTTGTCAGGGTACCTTTGGTGTCTACCTCGGAGGAGGTTAGACACCTAGACGTCCATCCTCCCAGGGGGGCTGACTCACCCGATCCTTGCACTCCTCCCGGTCGTTTACACGCCGGCCGCGATAGCTCCGCCTCCTTTTATGACGCGGCGCTCAGTAGCCGACGTCATGACGGCAATCACGTTCCGACCCGTCAATCACGGCAACCAAGTGCCGAACAACCAATCAGGACCCGTTGGGGGCGGAGCCAACAGTTAAAGAGCCAAGGTATAAAAAAGGGTTCTGTGGAATGATTCATTGCCCTGTCGTGGTTCTAGCTAGTCTGGTCACTCAGTGCAATTACCTCTATTGTCTTTTGGTTCCTGACTCGGCTTGTATTTTGACCCTGCTTTCCTCTCTTGTCCTTTTGACTCGGCTTGTCTCTCGCTTACCTGATCTCTCGTTCCCTCG
The DNA here is from genome assembly GCA_933207985.1 of Pelobates cultripes. Taxonomy (NCBI): domain Eukaryota; kingdom Metazoa; phylum Chordata; class Amphibia; order Anura; family Pelobatidae; genus Pelobates; species Pelobates cultripes. Next base: position 16,681,037 of record OW240918.1, read on the forward strand.
ACCTCGGCTTGTCTCTGACTATTCTTTTGCTTTCTCCTTACGTTAGTCCGGCCATTCTAAGGTCCGGTATACGTACCTATCCCCTGTTTGTATTCTGCGTGTTGGATCCCTGTCACGATCCTGACATTACGACAGGGCCAATGGATCCTGCAGGTACAAACTCTCAGGTCGGTTCTCCTGACTCTAGATTTGAGGCCATGGATCATAGAATGGACCAGATGGCTCTAGCTCTGCAAGCATTGCTATCTCGTCCTAGTAGTCACTCAGAGGAGATGCGTACCCCATCTATCTCTCCTATAAGTACAGGCCTAGAGGTAGCCACAGTGGCTACTTCTTCCCGTGTTACGTCCCCGTCACGCTATGGCGGCGCTCCTGACACTTGTCGAGGTTTTTTAAACCAGATTGGTATTCATTTTGAATTACAACCCCACGCCTACCCTACTGACAGGGCAAAGGTTGGATTTATAATTACCTTGCTCATTGACAAGGCACTTAGATGGGCTAACCCCCTGTGGGAAAATGATAACCCGTTAGTTTATAATTATAATGCTTTTGTCGCTGCATTTAGGAGAGCTTTTGACCCTCCAGGAAGAAAGGTCAATGCAGCTAGACTACTGTTACGTCTTAGACAGTATAACCGAACCCTAGTGGATTATGCCTTGGAGTTCAGATCCTTGGCGGCAGAGGTCAAGTGGAATGAACAGGCTTATATGGACGTATTTATGAACGGGTTATCTGATGAGATTTTAGATGAGGTGGCCACAAGAGATCTTCCTGAAAATTTGGAGGATCTGATTTCATTTATTTCCCGAATAGATGAACGTATGAGACAGAGGCAGAATATTCGGGATAGAACCCGCAGATCCTCCATAAGACTAGCTCCCTCATTTCAGACTTCTGATTCTACTACTTTAGCTCTCCCAGAACCTATGCAAATAGGTCATACTCGACTCTCAGAGGAGGAAAGACAGTACAGGAGAAGGGAGGGTCTTTGTATGTATTGCGGAATTAGAGGTCACCTACGCCTAAATTGCCCTAACCGGCCGGGAAACGCTCGCACCTAAGTTTCTCAAGAGGACAGGCCTTGGGTGTTTCTATCTTGTCCTCTATTTATGATTATAAAGATCATAGGCTTCTGATACCTGTTTCTTTAGCTTGGGAAAGGGGAGTACTTAATGCTATGGCTTTGATAGATTCCGGAGCAGCTGAAAGCTTTATTGACCAAGCCTTTGTCACTAATCATTCTATCCCATCTCAGCTAAGGGATACACCCTTGGCCGTTGAGGCCATAGATGGTAGACCATTATCTGAACCTGTGATTTTTCGTGAAACCATACCAATTAAGTTAACCACTGGTATCCTTCACGAGGAAAGAATATCCCTCATGCTGATCTCATCTCCTTCAGTTCCTATAGTCTTGGGGTATCCCTGGCTTAAGAAGCATAACCCTATCATTGACTGGGAACTGGGTGAGATAGTCTCCTGGGGTCAGGGTTGCCAGAAAGGATGTGTGCAGAAAGTCTCACCAATTTGCAGGGTTGGCGCCCCGGTTAACTCTTCCCAACCTACAGATTTACAGATACCATCACAGTACCAGGATTTAAAGGCAGTCTTTGACAAAAAGAGGGCTGATACTTTACCTCCACATAGGTCTTTCGACTGTAAAATTAGACTCCTACCTGGTACTATGCCTCCGAGGGGTACGGTATATCCTTTATCCACTAAGGAAAACTTAGTCCTAGAGGAGTACATACGTGAAAACCTAGACAAAGGTTTTATTAGGAGATCATCTTCTCCGGCCGGGGCCGGTTTCTTTTTTGTAGATAAAAAAGACGGCACTCTACGGCCTTGCATTGATTATCGGGGCTTGAATAAGATAACTGTTAGAAATGCTTATCCTATTCCTTTAATTACTGAGCTCTTTGATCGACTGAAAGGCTCCAAGATTTTTACCAAGTTAGATTTGAGGGGAGCTTATAACTTGGTGAGAATTCAGCAGGGAGACGAATGGAAAACAGCTTTCAATACCCGTTATGGCCACTATGAATACACGGTAATGCCCTTCGGGCTTTGCAATGCACCTGCAGTATTCCAGGACCTTATTAATGAGGTTCTTAGGGAATTTCAGCATGAATGCGTTATAGTATATTTGGATGATATACTAATACACTCTAGAGAGATTGAGACTCACCACAGACAAGTCAGAAGGGTACTGCGCAAACTGTTACAACATGGATTGTACTGCAAATTGGAAAAGTGTAGCTTCGACCAATCTCAGATAAACTTTCTTGGCTACGTTATTTCTGGAGACGGATTTAGGATGGACCCCATTAAACTCCAATCGATTTTAGATTGGCCATTGCCCAGGGGACTCAAGGCCATTCAGAGATTTATCGGATTTTCCAATTATTATAGGCGCTTCATTAAAGGTTACTCTTCTATTATTGCTCCTATTACTAATATGACTAGACAGGGGGCTGATACCAAGACTTGGTCCACAGAGGCTCTCTCTGCTTTCAAAACTCTCAAGGAACATTTTGCCTCAGCACCGATATTAGTTCATCCTGACACATCTTTGCCTTTTCTACTCGAGGTTGACGCCTCGGAGACAGGTATAGGCGCTATCTTGTCCCAAAGGCTAGGTTTGGATAAACCGTTACATCCTTGTGGTTTTTTTTTCCAAGAAATTATCTGGGCCTGAAAGTAGATATGACATTGGTGATAGGGAACTGTTAGCGGTCATTATGGCTTTAAAGGAATGGAGACATTTGTTGGAGGGGACATTATACCCGGTTACTATTTTGACTGATCACAAGAATTTGTCTTACATAGGGGAGGCCAAGCGCTTGTCCGCCAGGCAAGCTCGTTGGTCCTTGTTTCTGACACATTTCAATTTCGTGCTCACTTATAGACCTGGTTCTAAGAACTCTAAGGCAGATGCATTGTCCCGTCAACATGAACCCTCTACGGTGTCTGAAGCAGCTTTGTCTTCTATCGTTCCTAAGTGTAATATTATTGCCAACACTTGTGTCAGGATACACTCGCCATTGCTTGCTGAGATCAAGAAAGTACAACATCTAGCTCCCAAACCTGTTCCTGGGGATCGATACTTCGTTCCTCCTGAGCTCCAAGTGGAACTGCTGCATTGCTTTCATGACAGCAAAATTGCTGGGCACCCCGGCACACGCAAAACGTGTTCCCTGATTTCTAAAGATTTCTGGTGGCCTTCCCTTCATAAGGATATAAGGGATTTCGTCAGGGCATGTGCTGTCTGTATGAAGACTAAGCAACCTCACGCGCTCCCTTGTGGACTTTTGCATCCCTTAGAAATTCCCGAGAGACCATGGTCGTGTTTGGCTATGGATTTCATTGTCGATTTGCCTGTTTCTAAAAAACATACTGTTATTCTCACAGTGATTGACAGGTTTACTAAAATGGCTCATTTCGTGCCCTTGCCTAAACTGCCCTCGTCTCCCGAATTAGCTGAGATATTCGCGAGGGAGATTTTTCGTTTACATGGTATTCCCTCTGAAATTGTTTCTGATAGAGGTTCCCAATTTGTTTCCCGCTTTTGGAAGTCTTTCTGTTCTCACTTAGGCATCAAGTTGAATTTCTCCTCTGCCTATCATCCCCAGTCCAACGGAGCTGCCGAACGCACCAACCAAAAGATTGAACAATATTTGCGTTGTTTTGTTTCTGAACACCAGGACGATTGGGTTGGTCTGATTCCTTGGGCAGAGTTTGCACACAACAATCTCGTTTGTGATTCTACTCGTTCTAGCCCCTTTTTCTTGAATTATGGCTTTCATCCTTCCATTCTTCCGTCGGTTTCCCCTTCCCAAGGGGTTCCGTCGGTTGATGTTCATGTCGCCAATCTGAGAAAGTTGTGGGATCAGACTCGACGAATTCTTCTTCAGAATTCCATGGTGTTCAAACGACACGCTGACAAACGGAGACGGGTGGCTCCGGTTTTTGCCCCGGGTGATAGGGTGTGGTTGAGTACCAGAAACATCCGCTTGAAGGTTCCTTCCATGAAATTTGCCCCTCGTTACATAGGCCCTTACAAGGTTCTGTGTCGGATTAACCCGGTTGCATATCGTCTTGCCCTTCCGCCTGCCCTGCGCATCCCTAACTCTTTTCATGTTTCTTTATTGAAGCCTTTGGTTTGCAACAGATTTTCCTCCCCTGAGTTCTCCCCTCTCGCTGTCCAGGTTGAGGGTCAGGAGGAATATGAAATCAAATCCATTCTCGATTCTCGTATTTCTCGGGGGAAGTTGCAATATCTTGTTGACTGGAAGGGGTATGGGCCTGAAGAAAGGTCTTGGGTGGTCCATGAAAATGTGCATGCCCCTCGTCTCCTCCGGGCATTTCATGCTCGTTTTCCGTTCCGCCCCGGTTCCTTCCGCCCGGTGGGCGTTTCTGAGAGGGGGGGTACTGTCAGGGTACCTTTGGTGTCTACCTCGGAGGAGGTTAGACACCTAGGCGTCCATCCTCCCAGGGGGGCTGACTCACCCGATCCTTGCACTCCTCCCGGTCGTTTACACGCCGGCCGCGATAGCTCCGCCTCCTTTTATGACGCGGCGCTCAGTAGCCGACGTCATGACGGCAATCACGTTCCGACCCGTCAATCACAGCAACCAAGTGCCGAACAACGAATCAGGACTCGTTGGGGGCGGAGCCAACAGTTAAAGAGCCAAGGTATAAAAAAGGGTTCTGTGGAATGATTCATTGCCCTGTCGTGGTTCTAGCTAGTCTGGTCACTCAGTGCAAATTACCTCTATTGTCTTTTGGTTCCTGACTCGGCTTGTATTTTGACCCTGCTTTCCTCTCTTGTCCTTTTGTCTCGGCTTGTCTCTCGCTTACCTGATCTCTCGTTCCCTCGACCTCGGCTTGTCTCTGACTATTCTTTTGCTTTCTCCTTACGTTAGTCCGGCCATTCTAAGGTCCGGTATACGTACCTATCCCCTGTTTGTATTCTGCGTGTTGGATCCCTGTCACGATCCTGACAGTGTTAAAGTGAAAACCTTCGACCCGACAAACAGTTGCTTGATTGCTTCCAGCTTGCAAAGGGTAAAATAATTCTTACAATTTTAATCTCTGAATGTGACATTTCTGGAGGATACATCAAGACACAAACTCACAGGAGAGTCGATACTTTAAGAGGCGTTTGCTTGTGGTTTAACATCTTGTGAGAGTCTAAAAATATAAATGTATTTTTGATTAACTGACTGTCAGTCTCATGGTGAAATGCGTCAGGTGGGACACTTGTTTCTTTCATATGTGTTTACTGCTAACCTTGCCAAAATATCTCAATACATAACTTTATCCAGCTAATGCAAAATGGAAATGTGATTTTTTGGTTTATATTCTTTCAATAGAACAACCAGTACAGCCAGTACAGTGAGGTTTGAATCCATGGCGTTGACATCCCAATATGTAATTACTGACTATGTCGATGCTGGGTTGAACACTACGTGGAGAGATCTGTTTTTTTTTAACTTTGTGTCCACTTTGTGTGTGAGCCAAGCTTTGAAGTGAGAGTCTGGATCGGTTATCTCCCGATCCCCATATGAAGAAAGTGAAGAAAATGAAATGAAGAAAATCTAAATGTTTTCAGTGACACTCTGCACTGTTTTATATAACGAATTATTAGCTAGATTACAACAAATTATTGCTGCAATAGTTAGAAGCAGTTTTGCTGCAGTCTCTCTCAAACAGACTGCTGGTGACAGCGCAATCAGTAAGAGGCCTTGTGACAAATCGCTCTTTGCAGAGACAAAGTGATTATCATTCTAACGGCACAGAGCTCTCATGGCTTTATATCTGCCTTACATGTTAAATTTCACACCTTCCTCTAAGCGAATCACAAAATTCTTACAATAAATGACCCATTCTGATGACATCTGACCTCTTTCCAAGAATCAGGAGGAACAATTCACTACATTAAACGTGTTGGAAACTTGATATCGAGGGCCTAGATTGTCAGATGAGCTAACCCTTTCTTTACGTGATCAGTGAATAATGTGTAAAAGGAATCCCCTGTTGTAGAATCCTAATAATCAGTTAAAAAGTAATGTGTTAGTTGTCAGTTTTCAATACAGCCCACTGTGTTTTAAGAAGAATAAAGTAACCAAGGAAAAGTTACGTTTTGAAGGGTTTGGGTTGGGAGACTTAGAGTTAAGGAATCATTAAGGTTAGAAAGGCCACTGGATAGGGGTATCTGATTTAAAGGGGCTATTAACTGTAACACTGATTTATTGGGTAGGTAATACTACAGGTAATGCTAGATGAAAGATGATTTACTATTATATTTGCAGATTCTGAGATTTTTTCACAAATTATCTGCTACAAAATGTTCACAGTGAATTGCCTCACCTTACTATTTCTGTATACAAGGCTGGACTGGATTTAGCAGTAATAATTTGATATAGGTGGGCATTAATTGATTTGAAGTTTTGCTGCTATTTATCATGGTCAGATTTTAAAACATCACTTATATTTGTTATGTCTTTCATTTAATTTTAATTCATGTATTACTTAACTGTAACCTAACCTGCACAGTGCACCTAACGTGTGTGGGAGCCTGGAGTATCCCTTTAATAATATAAACCCACTCAGTATAACTAACTGTAACCTAACCTGCACAGTGCACCTAATGTGTGTGGGAGCCTGGAGTGTCCCTTTAATAATATAAACCCACCCAGTATAACTAACTGTAACCTAACCTACACAGTGCACCTAACGTGTGTGGGAGCCTGGAGTGTCCCTTTAATAATATAAAACCCACCCAGTATAACTAACTGTAACCTAACCTACACAGTGCATCTAACGTGTGTGGGAGCCTGGAGTGTCCCTTTAATAATATAAACCCACCCAGTATTACTAACTGTAACCTAACCTACACAGTGCACCTAACGTGTGTGGGAGCCTGGAGTGTCCCTTTAATAATATAAACCCACCCAGTATAACTAACTGTAACCTACCTACACAGTGCACCTAATGTGTGTGGGAGCCTGGAGTGACCCTTTAATAATATAAACACACCCAGTATAACTAACTGTAACCTAACCTACACAGTGCACCTAACGTGTGTGGGAGCCTGGAGTGTCCGTTTAATAATATAAACCCACCCAATATAACTAACTGTAACCTAACCTACACAGTGCATCTAACGTGTGTGGGAGCCTGGAGTGTCCCTTTAATAATATAAACCCACCCAGTATAACTAACTGTAATCTAACCTACACAGCCTTTAGCATCCTGAGGTTTATTCATTGAAGTCTGTATGGCCCTGGGAATATGTGACCCTCTTAGGAGAATGATAAAGCTGTGTACAGATGGAAAGGTGACAATTTATTGTCTCCAATTGTTGTAATTACCCCAGTGAGCGGCATTGGTTCTAAGTGATTGTGACATCCTCTTTTTTACATTTTTCAAAGACGATTTCTTTTTTCTCTACATCCATCACTAGCCAAGTATCACTATAACCTAACCTACACAGTGTACCTAACATGTGTGGGAGCCTGGAGTGTCCCTTAATTAATATTAACCCACCCAGTATAACTGTAACCTAACCTATACAGGGCACCTAACGTTTGTGGGAGCCTGGAGTGTCCCTTTAATAATATATACCCACCCAGTATAACTAACTGTAATCTAACCTACACAGTGCACCTAATGTGTGTGGGAGCCTGCAGTGTCCCTTTAATAATATAAACCCACTCGGTATAACTAATGGTAACCTAACCTACACAGTGCACCTAATGCGTGTGGGAGCATGGAGTGTCGCTTTAATAATATAAACCCACCTAGTATAACTAACTGTAATCTAACCTACACAGTGCACCTAATCTATAACACGCAATCTATAACAGCTGAGCCTGGAGTGTCCCTTTAATAATATAAACCCACCCGGTATAACTAATGGTAACCTAACCTACACTGCACCTAAAGTGTGTGGGAGCCTGGAGTGTCCCATTAATAATATAAACCCACCCAGTATAACTAATTGTAATCTAACCTACACAGTGCACCTGACGTATGTGGGAGCCTGGAGTGCCCCTTTAATAATATAAACTCACCCAGTATAACTAACTGTAATCTAACCTACACAGGGCACCTAACGTTTGTGGGAGCCTGGAGTGTCCCTTTAATAATATATACCCACCCAGTATAACTAACTGTAATCTAACCTACACAGTGCACCTAATGTGTGTGGGAGCCTGGAGTGTCCCTTTAATAATATAAACCCACTCGGTATAACTAATGGTAACCTAACCTACACAGTGCACCTAATGTGTGTGGGAGCCTGGAGTGTCCCTTTAATAATATAAACCCACCTAGTATAACTAACTGTAATCTAACCTACACAGTGCACCTAATGTGTGTGGGAGCCTGGAGTGTCCCTTTAATAATATAAACCCACCCAGTATAACTAATGGTAACCTAACCTACACTGCACCCAAAGTGTGTGGGAGCCTGGAGTGTCCCTTTAATAATATAAACCCACCCAGTATAACTAATTGTAATCTAACCTACACAGTGCACCTGACGTGTGTGGGAGCCTGGAGTGTCCCCTTAATAATATAAACCCACCCAGTATAACTAACTGTAATCTAACCTACACAGTGCACCTAACGTGTGTGGGAGCCTGGAGTGCCCCTTTAATAATATAAACCCACCAGTATAACTAACTGTAATCTAACCTACACAGTGCACCTAATGTGTGGGAGCCTGGAGTGTCCATTTATTGAAATAAAAAAAAAAACTCCACCTGGTATATAATATGAAAAAAAAAGATTTAAAAAAAATAAAGAAAGAATATTCAGAATAAAAGAAAATACTGGCATAATGTTATCAGAAATACAAACAGCAATTGTTGGCAGAAATTTATATTTTGTCCCATGAGTTTCTGAAACATACAAAATGAGAAATAAGCGACAGCTGAAATAAATGCCATCTGGCCAGTAACATGACATTAGTAATGCGGTCCCTGGAATAGTGATACATCAGCCTCATGTGACAGGGTAACACATCGTTCCACTTGTCCTGTTGGAGAAGGACCTCCCATGGATACATCAATGAAAATATTCCATTATTTCCAACGTAAGAAACAGCGAGAGCTGGAATAAAAAAAATGCAACAGAAATAACTACAAAATCCTTCAAAATAACTAGTATTTATATTGACAGAATTGAAAAAAGTCAGGCCATAGGATTATTGAACACAAAGGTTTATTTTTCCCCAAAATATCTTTGGTGACACATGATCTTTCGAATCTAGGTCATCTTTATAACTGTAAATATTATTTTGTCTTATTTACCCTAATAAAATGTAATCTCTTGCAGCTGCTACAAACAGCTGTAATCTTCCGATATTTCTTGAAAGCTTACAATAAAATAAATCGAACAGAGGAATTTGTAGACCTTAACTGATTGTTGTAATCTCAAGAGAGAAATAAACCATTTTGAGCTATTTACACCGTTGTGATACAGGGGGAACGTAGATGTTTTATAATACTTTATTTTTACTATAACTGTGGAATATCCTTTGCTGTTAATATAAGGACAGGCGAGGGGTGACTCACTAATCCCCACATTTTTGACCAAAATCTAAGCTCTTAACATTTTTTTCAAAATATTCTGGAAGATAATGAAAGTATTATATAATAGTGTAGTTGCAATAAAAATTGTGTTGGGAATTCTGGGGGATTATTTTCCCCACCAAATTAAAAACAAAAAATAATAAAATAAAAAAACAACAAAAATAAAATATATTTTTCAACATACTCAAATTATTTTTACTAGATCATTATCACCCTCTTTGCCGCTTGCGCACAGATTTTGCTTTCCAGTAATTCAAAAAGCCTTTAGCATCCTGAGGTTTATTCATTGAAGTCTATATGGCCCTGGGAATATATGACCCTCTTAGGAGATTGATAAAGCTGTGTACAGATGGAAAGGTGACAATTTATTGTCTCCAATTGTTGTAATTACCCCAGTGAGCTGCATTGGTTCTAAGTGATTGTGACATCCTCTTTTTTACATTTTTCAAAGACGATTTCTTTTTTCTCTACATCCGTCACTAGCCTAACATTACAGCTCATCTAGCATCCTGATGCCACAGAGACAGATAAGTGACTCCAAATATGTCCAAATTGCCGTATACTATTGTACTTGATCTCAGAATGACAAAGGTATTACACTACTTTCAACATCCCTTAAAGATGCAAAGCTTTTGCTTGTTGATGTGCTGTCAGGCGTACACACAAATTGGTAGGTATACTCTGTATCTATTTACACACAGCTATCGATTTTATGTATGTATGTTTTTCAAGCTGAGGGATAGTTCAATAGTTAGTGCTATTACTAAAGTAAAGAAAGTTGTAGATTTGATTCTCAGCACATCAACTAAGTCCGTCATGTTTCTATGTCCTGTCCTAAAGAGCTATAGCTCAGTTTCCTGTAATTAAATAAAATGTATTCTGTAATCACAACCTTTTCTGTAACTCCCAACAAAGTAGATGTCATCGGGGGTCTATAGATTGCACACGTCTAGCAGTATAAACACATATTAGAAATACATGTAATATGCACATTTAAGTTAATCAGTATAAGGAAAAAATTAACATATCATCAGGAATATACAGAGTCTTCAACACGCAATCTATAACAGCTGAGGATAAAAGCATGGATTACTGGTCTTTTGAGGTGTCTAGGCATAATGTATTGGACAGATATAGCCAAATAACAAGCAGGGGTCAAAGGTGTAAAATAGCAACTGGATGTGAGGAACGCCAAGGCCAGAACAGGAGAGATCAGCAAAGTCAACATTTAAGCCAATACCAAACAGGAACTCACTCTCAGGTAACTAAAGACTATGATGGGTCATTGAAGTCTACAAGGTTTAAATAGGGATAGCATCTGACATCATTGCTATTCCAACAGAATGTCATAGAACGGCAACATTGGACTTACAGCATACTGGAATCATTTATACTATAATTTGTTTTAGATTTGTAGTGTTCCATGTAATTTTTACACCACAGTGGCGCACTGCATCCGTATGGAGATGTAGACTCTGTGATGAACCTCTTGCGTCAGTATCTGTGCTTTGGGGTCAAATATCATTTCTGTCATGTCAATAGTCAGAGAATCCTGTGTCAATATTAACACATGAATGGTGCACAGACTAGTTAGTAGTTAGACTGTACCTGATTACAGACCTCTATTTCAACACTGACACATGAGTGGAGCATAGTATTAATTGGCAAGGCAGAATGACACAGTCTAGAGGGAGGTATTCTGACACATCTAGAATAGACAGACTGTCTAAGCAAGCAACTAGATGAATCTTTGTCAACAATTAGCATTGCCCAAACTGGCCTTGATACAGTGAGCTTGTTGAGCCATGCTTGTTGCTGGGTAAATGGGAAAATTGGACTTCTTGGTCTGACCGATCAATGGATTTCATTTTACAACTGAAGGTAGACATTATTTCTCTTTGATGACAAGTGAGAAATACAGTCATGAAAAGCCAAATCTGTAACCTACAACTGAACATGACAATTTTATGACCTTTAATTCTGCACATTGGAAGTAAAAGATCTTTGGAGTTTGTTGTTACATGAAAAGAACCTAGATTTCATCCAAGAACCATAATCTTGGATATCTTCCTCTGTCCATCAGGCTGTCGAAAATTATAGTGAGTTGCCGAGCAATGTTTGTCATACAATCATAAGGTTTGTAATTATTTGGAGGATGACTTGACAGCCACTGAAAATACAACAGGATAATCTGTTTTTCTCTTTAAAATCTTCTTTGTGGTGAACCTTGACAATGGACTCATAATAACTCCAGAATAGTGATGTACCGAACGGTTCGCTGGCGAACGGTTCCTGGCGAACATAGCATGTTCGCGTTCGCCACGGCGGGCGAACATATGCGCGGTTCGACCCGCCCCCTATTCGTCATCATTGAGTAAACTTTGACCCTGTACCTCACAGTCAGCAGACACATTCCAGCCAATTAGCAGCACAGCCTCCCTAGCAGACCCTCCCACCTACTGGACAGCATCCATTTTAGATTCATTCTCAAGCTGCATGCTTAGTAAGAGGAGGGAAAGTGTAGCTGCTGTTCATAAGATAGGGAAAAGCATAGCTAGGTTAGGGATAAGGGTATGCTTTTTTTTTATTTTTTTTTTCTATGTAATGTAAATGCACTTAGTTGTCTGCCACTGCTGCCAGCTTCTGTGTCAGGCTCACAGTGCCCATTTCCCCAGTCACTGCCACCAATTACATCTGGTGTCACAATAGCTTGGATTTAAAAACAAAAAACTTTTTTCACTGTTATAGATTGAATAGCAGTCAGTTGTCTGCCACTGCTGCCAGCTTCTGTGTCAGGCTCACATTGCATACTGTGCCCATTTCCCCAGTCAGTGCCACCAATTACATCTGGTGTCACAATAGCTTGGATTTAAAAACAAAAAACTTTTTTCACTGTTATAGATTGAATAGCAGTCAGTTGTCTGCCACTGCTGCCAGCTTCTGTGTCAGGCTCACAGTGCATACTGTGCCCATTTCCCCAGTCAGTGCCACCAATTACATCTGGTGTCACAATAGCTTGGATTTAAAAACAAAAAACTTTTTTCACTGTTATAGATTGAATAGCAGTCAGTTGTCTGCCACTGCTGCCAGCTTCTGTGTCAGGCTCACAGTGCATACTGTGCCCATTTCCCCAGTCAGTGCCACCAATTACATCTGGTGTCACAATAGCTTGGATTTAAAAACAAAAAACTTTTTTCACTGTTATAGATTGAATAGCAGTCAGTGTCCTTAAAGCGGGTGTGTTACGCTAACAGTGGATACGCTGACAAGTGCTACCAATTAGATCTGGTGACACAAAGCTTGGATTTAAAAAAACAAAACACTTTTTTCACTGTTATAGATTGAATAGCAGTCAGTGTCCTTAAAGCGGGTGTGTTACGCTAACAGTGGATACGCTGACAAGTGCCACTAATTAGATCTGGTGTCACAATAGTTTGGATTTAAAAACAAAATACTTTTTTTACTGTTATATAGATAATAGCAG
>OW240918.1:16694224-17062677 GCA_933207985.1 Pelobates cultripes
CACTGATAGGAGACGCGGAAGGTATTAAACTGATAAAAATAGTACTAAACACACCACTCCTATCTGATGTCACATTAGCTTGACCGCGCAGTGCCCCAAATTTGCAGTAAGAGGACCGACCAAGCCTCTTCTTCCATCTCCCTGTTACAAAATCAATGCCGTGTACACGACCACTGATAGGAGACGCGGAAGGTATTAAACTGATCAGAACAATACTAAACACACCACTCCTATCTGGTGTCACATTAGCTTGACGGCGCAGTGCCCCAAATTTGCAGTAAGAGGACCGACCAAGCCTCTTCTTCCATCTCCCTGTTACAAAAATCAATGCCGTGTACACGACCACTGATAGGAGACGCGGAAGGTATTAAGCTGATCAGAACAATACTAAACACACCACTCCTATCTGGTGGCACATTAGCTTGACCGCGCAGTGCCCCAAATTTGAATTAAGAGGACCGACCAAGCATCTTCTTCCATCTCCCTGTTACAGAAATCACTGCCATATCCATACAAATTGTACAGAATGTCCAGGATAGTTTTTCAGGGACAAATGTTGTCGCCTGTTGAACGAGGTGACCTTGCTCGGGTCCCAGGTGTGCGGTTCCTAAAATGGCTGCCATATACACGTTCACTGATAGGAGACGCGAAAGGTATTAAACTGATCAGAACAATACTAAACACACCACAAATAAGGTTTCTCTCCTGTATGGCTCCTCAAATGATGCTTAAGATTAGAAGTGGCTGAAAAGCATTTCTCACACTCCGAACAAAAATATTTTTTTTTAACATTCTCTCCACTTTGAACGAAATGACGTTTGGGAAGAGATTAACATAATTAAACACAGGCAGTAAAAATACAGTTTTTAGCCATTCCCTGTAACTTTAAAACTATACATCCCATCTTCATAATTACATATTTGGAATCAGCACACTTAAAACATAAACATAACCAAAAATCAGCCAAATCCATCCAGGGGTTAAAAGTTAGCTGGAGGTCCCTTTATGACCGACCGCAAGCACATTTTCCTGCCCAAAACAGTTCCATAGATTTGGGCTGTGAGGTCGGTCTATTTCAGGCTGAAAAAACGACTAAGTCCCATCGCCGAATGGGACTTAGTCTCTACAGCTGAAATAAGGCTGAAAAAAACGGCTGAAAAAAAGACTAAGTCCCATCGCCGAATGGGACTTAGTCTCTGCAGCTGAAATAATTTCCCATTTACTGAACCAAGTGGGAAATAGCAAGGCAGGCACAAGGGGTTTGCACCAGGTCTGGGGACACAGGGGACACCGTCTTAAAGGGGCCGTGTCCCCAACAAGTCTGGGGACACGGCCTTAAAGGGGCAGTGTCCCAATCTTCCTGATGTCCCAAAAAAGGTGTTTAAAGGGCCAGCACCAGTCACATAAAGAGTCCATAAGCCCCAATATGCCCACCGACAGTCTTAAAGGGCCATACACACCAAATAAAGTGCATACATTTTCACAATCTCCCAGGGGCCATAGTCATGCGGGAGGAGGCTGGCAAGTAGGCTTCTCCACAACCCAGGGAAGCAGGGCAATTTGCCATTTAAAGGGCCCGTTACAAATAGCAGTTTGTAACAAGGTGTCAATCCATATCTGCCAAGTGACCCGATGTAGGGGACCAGTCCCTATTCTGCTCTGTGTCAGTGTGTATCAGGGAACCTTAGGACAGGTGTCAATCCATATCTGCCAAGTGACCCGATGTAGGGGGAACAGTCCCAATTCTGCTCTGTGTCAGTGTGTATCAGGGATCCTTAGGACAGGTGTCAATCCATATCTGCCAAGTGACCCTATGTAGGGGGAGCAGTCTCTATTCTGCTCTGTGTCCGTGTGCATCAGGGGCTCTGAGGACAGGTGTCAATCCATATGTCAAGGTGTCAATATGTCAGGTGTCAATCCATATTGATTGTGATTTAGGAATGTTAGGTGATTTCTGCCCTTTATGGATTAAAACCAGACTCTGTATCAACTGTGTAATTTTCCATGGGAGTTTTGCCATGGATCCCCCTCCGGCATGCCACAGTCCAGGTGTTAGTCCCCTTGAAACAACTTTTCCATCCCTATTGTGGCCAGAAAGAGTCCCTGTGTGTTTTAAAATTCGCCTCCCCATTGAAGTCAATGGCGTTTCGGGCGGTTCGCCGGTTCGCGAACATTTGCGGAAGTTCGCGTTCGCCGTTCGCGAACCGAAAATTTCGGGTTCGCGACATCACTACTCCAGAAATGTAATACAGTAGTAGGCTGGAGAGGTGTTTCTTTTCTGTACTTGAAGCACGGTGGTAATAGCTGTCTCTAAGAACCCTTTCCTTTTCAATTGTCTCCGCTCAATCTCCAAGCCATCAGATTAAGAGTTTGTGGAACAGGATACAGCAAGGGTCCTTGATTCAGAAGATCTTCCTTCACTGGCAGGTGCCAGGTTCCTCCCTAAAGAGGTTTAACAATAAAGGAAACCATAGTCTCCTCGGCCAAAATGGAATTACAGCGATCACCTCTGTTCTCACTCTGGACCCTCCTGAGAAGGTTAAAAATCAGGTGAATCAGAGGAAACCCAGAGATGCTGTGGCTGAGATGTTGGTGTTTTATCTATTCCATTCTGTATAACTGCATTGATCTTGCAGTTTTATTTTATTTTTTTAAATAGCATACATAACAAAGCATACACACTTGTGGTTTTCTTTAACTGTGTTTTCAGGTATAAACCGTTTGGGACATCTAAGTTACATTAAACTTTTACTAATGGTTAGATGACTTTCATGCCTATGTTTTTTTTTTTTTTTTACTTCCCACGCAACTTCCTTAAAGTGTGTTGTAAATCTAAGAAGTATTTATTGTGTCATTTTATATTTTGATACATATTGAAGGTGCCATATTACTAAACAATTACGTAGACTTCCCCACCAGTGTGATCTATTTGTTATCACCATCGATAAGCCTCAGACGTGGTATCCATTTAAGTTTCTTTGTGTCTTAGAAAAGTTCTGGATCCTTGGAATGTCGAGTATGGAATGGCTTGATAATGACTGTTCACACTCCCCTCCCAGTGCCTTGTGTGCAATATAATGTATTAGTAACACGCTAGCTACAAAATATTGAAATATTGACATGACACACCCCTCTAATGTGTCTTTATTTTCCTTCTACCACCTGTCTCTTGTGCCGGAGGTTAGCTCTGTTTTTTCGTATTGGATACAAGAAATGCATTCAATACCAATATTCAGAGATACAATCCAATTTGTCCTCGTTCAATAATTCTTAGTATAAAAAAAAAAATCCATTTTCTGTTTTGACAAATGACCTCTAAGCTGGAGTCCTGAATGTATTCTGAGATACATGTACATATTCTCTGGAATTATTTATCGGTTTTCCCATAACCTTTGCAAGGCCAGTTTCTCAATGCTATGCTTTTCACGCAGAAATTCATCTGTAAAGCAAGTTCGCGGAAAAAAGGGTTAGTGAAAGAACATGTTTCATGAATAATTCTGGCAGAACCCAATTTCTTCATAAAACATAAATTGTATCAAGAGTAACGTACATTATTCTCTCTCAGAGAAAATTTCTGCAATGGCGTGTTCCTTATTGTAGTCAGCAATCCTGGGATCATTTGAGATATAAACATAACATGTGTGTTGGAGGGACAGGGGTTGTTCAGTAAACCTCCCACTCCTATTATAATCATCTCCCTGGGGATTCACAAAAAATTAGGCTGCAGAGATTTTTTCGTTTATTATTTTTTTTTTAATGGAAACACACATTTACCTCTCTACTTTGATTTTAACCCATTCACCACCAAGTTTATTTAAAATAAAAATCGTATAATATTCTTTGAAACCATGGAATGCCTTGTTACATTGCACAAATGTAAGATAAAACATTAATTTTGTGTATGACCAGTTTTGTATATAAAAAAAAAAATCTAAATGTGAACAGATGGAGCAATTTAAATTTTTTATTAGTTTGCTACTTTTTTAAAAAAAAATATAGGAGTTTTCTTGCATATATTTGTGCAATTTTGTGGGAAAAAAAGTAATTGAAAACCCCTTCCACCTAAAGTCAGTGGATAGTAAATACATTTTCAAAACAGATCTGCACACACCAGTCAAGCCATACGATTTGGTTTTCCAACAGAAATCTCACATTTGCAGTGCTGTTCCTACTGCAAGGGATTTTGGGTTGGCAAATGCAAATTAGTTCCACAAACTTTGTTGAACTCATTTGCGTATGCCCACCCATAATCCCTTGCGGCAGTAACAGCACT
Organism: Pelobates cultripes; assembly: GCA_933207985.1. Lineage (NCBI taxonomy): Eukaryota > Metazoa > Chordata > Amphibia > Anura > Pelobatidae > Pelobates > Pelobates cultripes. Next base: position 16,698,498 of record OW240918.1, read on the forward strand.
GCAAATAGGAAATTTCAATGGGAAAACCACAATTTATGGCTTGACTGGTGTGTGCAGATCTGTTTTGAAAATGTATTTACCATCCACTGACTTTAGATGGAAGGGGCTTTCAATTACTTTTATTCCCACCATAACGCTATTGTTTTGTGCTTCTCAAATATATTTGATATCTTACAAAAAGCTAATCATGTAAACTTGCAAATTGCACAAATTCAGACATGTTCTCCAGCTGGTCTACAAAAACAGCTGCTATATTTCCTTCACCAGTGTGTCTTCCTCGTGTCTCTAGAAGAGATCCCCAATAAGACACGGTCAATAGCTTAGGGATATAATGACAAAAAACAAGCAGCACGTCACATATGTCATTACAATATTTATCATCTGTACATAATTATTTAATATAGAATGTCAAGGTTCTTGTTTTGCACCGAGTCTCCTCCGTTAACTTTCTCCTTTAATTACCTGCTCTACTTCACTGACCTTGATGATGATTTAGAAGCAAAATTGTTATTCAGTCTACCAGTCGTCTGCCTTGACAATGGCATATTCATCATTAACTTTTTATTCATCCTGTAATTTTACTGGTTCCCATCAGCAATTTAAAGAGGATCCATCATTTTCCTAGATCCTAAATGTCACAATAAAATGTAGCTATTAAACCCGTAGAATGATGTTCAGAGATTAAAATAACTATTATATACATGGCAATATTTAATCCTTCGTAATTCCCTAAACCATCAGTAGAAGAATGAGTGGATCAATAAAAAGATGGGGATTTCGGGCATAACAATTTCAAGAGTCCCCACAAAATAAAGACAGATAGATAAACCGACAGACAGACAGACAGATAGACAGACAGATAGACAGATCGACAGGTGATATATAGCAATAGTAAATGTAGATACCTAATGATACATAATGACAGAGAATGGATAGATAATGTATCACTGTATGTGTTATAAATCTAAGAAAAAAGGTAAAATCCATCTATTACAGACTGCTGCGTATAATAGTGAGCCGTAGAGAAGCATTTTTTTCATACAATTATATGGATCGCAATTAGAGAAAGGTTACCAGCACAAGTGGAATATTTCTATGATGAGTAATACAAAGAATACTTGATTTTTTTATTGCGCATGGTTTCATACAAAGTGAATTTAAACAAGCAATATATCTACCATAGATTGGCTCTGCTATTCAGGTGGTCACAATGTTTCTTAGCTGGAAAATTATTCAAATTAAGTAGAAGCGACATATGTATTGGATTTCTATAGGGCAAACTCTTTTCTAGAGGCTTTACTTCAGTTACTAAAAGGTATACTGTAGAGCCAGGAATGCAAAGCTGTAGTCCTGACACTACCGCTCCCCCTGCCTACCCACTCCTTTGTGCTACACTCTCCACGGTAAATAAAGGGTTAAAACCCTTTATTTACTTACCTTTTCCCAGTGCCGATGCCCCTCGGTGCTGGGTCGATCCTTTGCCACCTCCTCCATCCCGCAATGAGCGGGGTCTAATGCGCATGTGCGGCATTAGACCTCCCCACAGGAAAGCATTGAATTGAATGTCGTAAAATCTGATGCTGGAGGTCCACATGCAGGACGTCCAGTGTCAGATATCGGACCAAAGGTTCAGGAATTCAGGAAACCCTCTAGTGGGTGTCTGGTTAACAGCCACTGAGAGCAAACTTAGAACTGCAATGTAAACATTGCAGTTTCCATGAAACTGCAATGTTTTACATTGCAGCACTAAGTGCAAAACGAACACTGCACCCAGACCACTTCAATTAGCTGAAATGGTCTGGGTGCCTACAGTGTCCCTTTAAGTTAATGCATGCATCAGTTTGAGACATTTTCATTCAAAAGCTTTTTTTGTTTTGAATGAGACAGTTGCCTCACTGCAGGCTGAAAAAAAGGAGGTAAATATGAAAAATAAATTAAAGGTACCCGCTTCTCTGGGGGGAGGAAGGGGGAGAGACACTGATCTAACCAATCAATATCCTATCCCTAGGAATGCTGGAAAAGTGCATTGGGCATGCTTGACAGATTTACACATGTGCAGTTGGAAGATCTCTGCACCTTGCAAAATTCTGACAGAAGGTGAAGGAGAAGAAAGGGAGTCTGATCATTGTGATTCATGCAGACTAGGCTCTGGCTTTGGGTTTCTCTCTCCTGCAGCGCCACTATGATGCCCTGTGTAACAGATCACCTGGCACCCCGACTGGGTACCTCCGTTGAAGGATGCTCCTAGCGCTTCCTGAGGACTCCAAGCACTGCAGCAGACACCACAGCCACCGAACTGGAGAAGCATATGAATGCTCTCAAACATATGAATGCTGTATACAGCCGAATAGGAAAAAACATGAGAATAGGTTTACACTCCTAGCAGTCAAACTGGAACAGCATACAATAAATCCTCCCCCAATAATGAGACAACACTTCACTTTGAGGGTTAAGCAAGAACTGACTGGACTGGCACATACAGCCTCTTTTATTCCCAATCCACAAACTTAGTACTGCCCACAGGGTTTTACAGAACAACCAATAACACGTACAATACACTCAGACACTCCCACACAAAATCCTCCCCTCTGCCTGTGATACAATTACCTTACACAATGGGTAATCTAATTATCACAGGCAGAGAAATACAGTTTCATAAAACACATCACATTATTCATAACTTGAAAAGTATGCATCACATTCACATAAAACTTAAATTTTCAGAATCAGCATACTCCAAATACAAACACACGTCAAAATCATCCAAATTGGTCCAGTGGTTCAAAAGATAGATCGTAGTCCTTTGTGACCAAAGGAAGCATGGCTTTTCTGCCCAAAACCAGTTTCACAGAGTCTTCTATCCTGGAGATAATTGTGAAGTAATCCAATTATCTCCAAGGACAGAGGCAAAACTCCATTGAACACATGGCAGCAAAAGACAATAAAATACATAAAAATATATAACTGTGCAACCATTGCACAAAACAGGTACATTCAACATATCCCCAGACATCTCAGATCTGAGCGCACATTATTACTGAATTGCGCTCAGAGCACACACATACAGTTCAATTGCAATGGAGCCAAAGTCTTTCCCATAGTCTTCCATTATGCGAATGGGCTCCATGGTACAGCTATCTGGGGTATCATCGCTCAAACAGGGCAAACAGGGCTTTCGTGTCTTCGCAGGGGAAAATCAAGCGTTTCAACATAGGACCATTGTCTAAAGGCAGCAGGCGGGCAACCAGGCTTCTCCAGTGCATAGTGGTGAGGTTGGTTCCGCCACACCCTGTTTTTGTCATTAGTGGACTGCTCTAAAACTGAGCTGGGGAGGATGAAGAAACTTACCTAGCTTAGACTCATACCCAAAGTAACGAACCCTGCATTGGTAGCTAGGGGTTCATATGATTTGAGCCGAACGGCCAAGAGCCTGAGTGATTATAGCTCGGTTCCTCTGTTTGGTAGTTAAATCCCCAAAACATGAAATCCTCTAGTGTAGCTTTCCCAAGTAGCAATCAGACACCCAAACACCAGCCGAAACATGATGAAGGGTGTAACAAGAATGGTGTTTATTGAGACCACACAGGCTTTTATGGAGCTCTCCCTGCAAGAGGACCTCCCACAGTACACAAACAAAATAGCCAATCATAATGTACAGTTGCAATTAAACACTCCCTCTCTCCGCCTGGGAGATAATGATATAAGTTAAGGAATAACCCAATTATCTCCAGGCGAAGTGCACACATTTTCCCCAAAACACAGAACACCCCTTTACATTTAAGGTATCCCCACAAATGACATATCCGCTGATAGCCCCGATCTGGGAGAACAACATATTAAAATTTCACCCAGATCGGTTCAGGGGTTCTTAAAAAGTGTGGAAGTCTTAAGTTACCAACCGCACATGAGGCTCCTGCCCAAAATAGTTCCACGAATTCAGTGTGTGCAGTCGGTCAATTTCGAAAATGTCAAATAACGAAATAATCCATGAATGGAGCCTCCTGGCTCATAGGAGCGATTGTTCCCCTCATACAAATGCACCAAAGTACCGAACAGCGCTTTCCTAGCTGTTCGTGAAATGAAGATCCAGCATTCGTATGTTTGGGACTGGTGTTCGGGAAGTCGAGTGTCCGATTTTAGTTCCAGACACTCGACGACCTAGTCCCGCTGTCTTTGTCCGAACAAACAAGATGGCCGCCGTTTTCTCAGCCACATGGCATTTGGATATATGTCGGCCACACTGAGAGAGCGCTTAATTGACGGGCTCCTTTGAAGTCAATGAGCCAGAGGGTGGTCGGTGTTCGGTAGTTTTAATCTACCGAACCAAGGTTGCATAAAATAATTGAATGAGGTAAAATAAACGAATGTTCAGAGAAAACCACAAAATCCCGGCTGGTTTTCTCACACCCAACAATGCAATCTGACCAAGTTTATAGTTTATAAAAGTTTTTAAAAGTTTTTAAAAGTTTATAAACGTTTATTAAATATTTTATAAAGTTATTCTTTATTTATATTGGTGTTTGTATATTGTCTAAATGTGCTTCCTGGTTAAAAAAGGTAATTGTCAAGTGATGCATGTCCCTTTAAGCACATTTCTTAATAATGACATTGTATCCCTGGTGTCAAATCTGACTCCTTCTAGGACTAACAGCACTTTAGATTAGGGTAGGGGTAAGCAACCTTCGGCATTCCAGATATTGTGGACTACATCTCCTACAATGCTTATACAGTCAAAATGCTGGCAAAGCATCAGGGGAGATGTAGTCCACTACATCTGGAGTGCTGAAGGTTTCCTACCCCTGCTATAGGATTACTTACACTTTAATGAAAAACTTAGTGACTGATTGACAAAGATTTCCATTATAACCTTATAAAAGTCTCCTTTATTTAGCAAAATATGACAGCCCTCACCAGCATTGCAGGTGATGCTAGTCTGGGGAAATAGCTCAGTAGGAGGACATTCTGACAGTTGATATATCTGCCGTGTGACAGTCTTGGTTTATATCCCACAGGTAAATTACCCCTTTTCTGCCATCTTTGTATCCTTGTTCATATCGGTCTTGTGATTGACTCAACTATAACTTCCTGTTATAACAGAACTTGGAGCTACTGGCAACTGTGTCTTATAATCCGCACGAGCATCGATCCAAGGTGCTTTAAAAGTTTACTTGTGTTAATCAAGCATTTCGATGACCCTGTGAGGTGTATGCTGCTGGCTTCCTGGACAGAACTCTGGGGTGTAAGGTGCTATGTAATTCTCCTGATTCAGCACTTTGATCCAGAGTATCACCTGCTTTAATCCTTAATAAATAAGGCCTACACAATAGCTAAAGAAATATAAAGATTCTGTTTTATTCACTTCCATGACTTATATATGAGTCCCTTATTGCCTGAAACCATAAACGGTCAAGAGGCAGCCAAGAAAATGTCTGAATCTTAGAATGAACAGCGGTAGAGAATAAACCTATGTCTTGTCTATAAAAGAAAGGGATAAGCAGGAAGGATGAAGATCCAGAGAACCTTGAAGTGTCTTTTTGTATAGATCTGTTTTATGTTTCCAGCCAGTCGGCAGCGTTACTGAAGCATTGCTTTCTTACCAGCGGCTTTATACACATCGCTACATTTACTTTGCTAAGCACTAAGCTGTTCCACGGCAACTTCACTACACAAATAATAATAATAATAATAATAGAAAATAAATATGAAATTATTTTATTATGCCATGAAACATAAAATAGTTTATGCAGCTTTTGTTAATGTGTCTAAATTAATGAAAAAGATAGATAAATCAATAGATAGATAAATCAATAGATATATGTGGATAGATAGACAGACAGACAGATAGATAGAAGGATAGATAGATCAATAGATAAATGATAGATAGATAAATACTTGGATAGATCGATACATAGATGGATGGATGGATAATGAAGGAACCTTAACATAATATTGATACACACACATGCACGCACCCACATACTTGCACATTGGAAAGAATAGTACCAAATAAAAAAAATCTATAGGAGTCAGAACAATTTTTCTCTGGAGCCCAATAATATTTGTGCACCTGCTGCTGAGCTGTCAGTAAAATGTGGAGTATCATTTCCATTTGCATATGGGTATGTCTAATGGATGTTTCAGTAAAAATTATTTTAAAGGTTTAAAGGGCAATGAATAGTCTGTTACATCCTGGATCAAAGCTCGGATCACCTTCCAATAAGGCACAATAGATTTGAATTGCCACCATGAATGTAGCATTGGGCCTTCAAGGACGTCACACCCCCAGCACGTTGTGGAGGTTTTTTCGGAAATATTTTGTTTAGTCTCGTTGCCACCATAAGAGTTTGCAGTGCTGTTCAAGATGGTTTGAGAATTTTATAATGTAATTCGTTATATTTAATATATGTCCCCATTGTTTTGGGTACATAGAAAAGTTTAAGTCCTGTTCCCAGTAACCTGCAGGTATGGATGTGGAGAAGGGTATGTGGTTAGACAGTAGCCTGTAACACACGGAGATCAGCTTACAGTTTCTGTCTATTAATGCACATTTGTTCCCATACAGTTAAGTTATGCATTGAAGCATTAAGGGCTGCATCTTGCTTTAGGTTTCATCTCAGGAAGGAGCTTAATTGTAAGTACGAGTATTGAGAGGTGTAACGGATCGCCTGGCACCCCGACTGGGTACCTCCGTTGAAGGATGCTCCTAGCGCTTCCTGAGGACTCCAAGCACTCTGGCAGACACCACAATCACCGAACCGGAGAAACAAATAAATCTCCCAAGCATATGAATGCTGTAGACAGTTGAATAGGAACCATACGAATAGGTTTACTCTCCTAGCAGTCAAACTGGAACAGCATACAATGAATCCTTCCCCCAATAATGAGACGACACTTCACTTTGAGGGTTATACGGCTGGGCTCCATGGCATAGCTATCTGGGGTAGCATGGCTTTAACAGTCTACAGAAAGGCATGAATATGCTTTGCAGGGAAAATAAAAGGTTTTAACTGCCGGGCCATAGTCTAAAGGGAGCAGGCGAGCAACCAGGCTCCTCCAGTGGACAGTGGCGAGGCTGGTTTCGCCACAAGAGGTATTAGGCAAGGTGTAGGAAGATTGCAATGTGCGGAAATCAAGAAGAGCATCATTTTGGTAGAGGTGATAAAGAAGTGTGATCCCTCTTTTGTGCCAGGGTGTAGCATGGAAGGTCGGGATATAATACGGTAGGGCTAATAGCGGGGTAGCAAGTGAAAATCCGCTTTCCCAACTCAACTTGGGTTACATAGAAACATAGAATGTGACGGCAGATAAGAACCATTCGGCCCATCTAGTCTGCCCAATTTTCTAAATACTTTCATTAGTCCCTAGCCTTATCTTATTGTTAGGATAGCCTTATGCCTATCCCACGCATGCTTAAACTCCTTTACTGTGTTAACCTCTACCACTTCAGCTGGAAGGCTATTCCATGCATCCACTACCCTCTCAGTAAAGTAATACTTCCTGATATTATTTTTAAACCTTTGTCCCTCTAATTTAAGACTATGTCCTCTTGTTGTGGTAGTTTTTCTTCTTTTAAATATAGTCTCCTCCTTTACTGTGTTGATTCCCTTTATATATTTAAATGTTTCTATCATATCCCCCCTGTCTCGTCTTTCCTCCAAGCTATACATGTTAAGATCCTTTAACCTTTCCTGGTAAGTTTTATCCCGCAATCCATGAACCAGTTTAGTAGCCCTTCTCTGAACCCTCTCTAAAGTATCAATATCCTTCTGAAGATACGGTCTCCAGTACTGTGTACAATACTCCAAGTGAGGTCTCACCAGTGTTCTGTACAATGGCATGAGCACTTCCCTCTTTCTACTGCTAATACCTCTCCCTATACAACCAAGCATTCTGCTAGCATTTCCTGCTGCTCTATTACATTGTCTGCCTACCTTTAAGTCATCAGAAATAATCACCCCTAAATCCCTTTCCTCATATGTTGAGGTTAGGACTCTATCAAATATTCTGTACTCTGCCCTTGGGTTTTTACGTCCAAGATGCATTATCTTGCACTTATCCACATTAAATGTCAGTTGCCACAATTCTGACCAGTTTATATTTATCCCGTGTTTTAAGAAACAGTGAGAATATATTTTTACTCGAATTAGTAGATGCAGAATTTTGACAAGTTTTCAGTTCTTTATGTGCATTTATCTGCAATGAATGAAGTCAAAATATGCTCTACAATTATCTTAAAATTAAACTGTATCATCACATTATGTCCTGACACATTAATATCAAATTATTTAGATGTATTTTTAAAAATCTATGTAACATTAAAATAATATACATTTTGGCTCAGATATATACAATATGCCCCTATGTGTAAGTAATTCTTATTAAGGTAATTGTCATGATTACTGATCGGCAGCTACACTTCCTGGTTCACTGATCATGCCCCGCCAATGCTTCTGATGTCACCCACATCTGTGTTAAAAGGAAGCTGCATGTAATCTCAAGTGCTTAGTCAATCTGTTTCATTTTGTTACCAACTGCCATCTGACCTACCTGTGTTATCATTATGTGCACCAAACCTCTGGACTTCCAAACCGACCTTGCTGAACTCTGTACTCCCTGGACACAGAACGGACTCTGACTCCTCCACCTCGGCAGTACTAAACTGATTTTGCTGAATGCCATACTCCTTGAACACTGAAAAGACTCATTCTATTCACCAACCTCCTCAAACAAGCTAAGTTTTTCTGTTATAAATGGAATTGCTACTTTGTTCAATACATTCCGTTTAATCATTCCAAGGGGTGATCTCAAGTCAATTCACTGTGCTTCCAATCATACCTGTATTTAAATTGCATATTGAATATATCCTGCACAACTCCTGCATTATTCATTCTTGTTTAAACACTGCATATATTACTTATTGGAACTTTGTTTTAAGTATTCAACTAAGAATTTGCATACTTCCTCTGGAGTTATCCTTGGAAATTGAATTGCTGCTGAAAGCTATTCTGATCTGTCAGGACCTAATCAATAAAAATCCCATTTTATTTTTCTGAAAGTGACAGTACATCTTTTCTTCTAATCTGCAATTGAGTTCCAACTACCTTTATTCCTACGTATTACAGTAATGCATAACCCTGTTTTCATCAATGTTGAACCTCTTCTGCTGTTTCCTTGCTCAATCCTCCACCTGAAACAAGCTTGAAGTTCTAAATCTACAATGTTACAAACTTTGTCATCATTTGAAGATATGGAGACTGATATTTCAATGTCATCTTATAGTCATTAATAAACAGATGAAAACGTTTTACATCTGTAATTACACCCTGCTGTCCTCTCCTTTCAACTATAATAGCATCTAAAAAGTAACTTTCTGCTGAGCCATCTGCTCCTTATCTTTTACCAGTTTTATACCCGAACAGAAATGCTATCTCCAAGGATTAATCTGTCTGTTTTATAGCCAAACCTTCTGCACAGCAAAGGACCAAATAATTAAGCTAAATCTAACAAGACAACTATAACTACTGCATTGTTTGAAAACCCAAGGACGCTTTACAAACTAGCTACAATAAAAAATTTTATAGGACAAAAAATGCATAATGAATATAAATGTATATAATTTCACCTATAATAATTATGAAGAAATATATAAACATATAAAATATTCACAATTCAAAGCACTTTTTCTGAAAGCAGAGGATGAAAGATATGTACAAAATATATCACAAGAAGAAAAAACAAATTTCTTTTTGCAACTAACCGAATGGATTTCTGATGTAGTAGAACAGATGTGAAGGGCAGCCGTGCATCAGACAGCCCTGGGGTTTCATTAGGCAGACTAGTGATCTAGAGAGAGTGCCTTATTCTGAAGGTCATCACAGATCATGTGGCTCAGTTAATATGACCAGCTTGACAGCAGTACTGCATTGCTATATACACCTAACGGGATTAAACACATTACTTTTTACTTTCCAAGTTTTGCTATCTGATTGGTTGCACAGTGCCATTACAGGCCATTAACAGCCAATTAAAACTAATATGTAAAATCTACTACAGGTATAAATAAAGAGTGTTGGTTCTTCTACACAGTTTTGCATGTGAGATTTAACACAGAAACATTCTGCAGTTTCCATTAAAACATAATATTCTTAATGAAAACTTCAGTGAGTGTAGTTTTTACCCCAGACATTGAAGGGACGCTATAGGCACCCAGACGACTTCAGCTCATGGAAGTGGCCTGGGTACAGTGTCCCTATTGCCCTTAGTGCTAAAATGTTAAACATTGCAATTTCATAGAAACGGCAATGTTTACACTGCAGCACTAAGTCTGGCCTCAGTGGCTGCCTTCCAGACTAGAGGTGCTTTGATTTGGTCTGGTAACCGACGCTGGACATCCTCACGCTCTCCCTGAGGACATATAGCGTCAGATTTTCCACCATGGAAAAGCATTGATTCAATGCTTTCCTATAAGGAGGTCAAATATGCTTGCGGGATGGAGGAGGTGGTGGAGCCACAACCCAGCGTCGAGGGAAATCGGCTCTTGGATCAGATAAGTAAATATAGGGTTTTTAACCCTTTATTTACTGCAGGGAGCATTAGGTAAGGGAGAGGCAGAGGGAGTTATAGTGTCATGAATACAGCTTTGAATTCCTGACATTTATAGTATCCCTTTAAATGTTCCTCTAAAACGGTTGCTGAGTATAAGGAGTTTCTATCTAACAAGACCGAAGCCTATCTGACGGCTACGTACGATGGTAAGCAATTCCATTTTTGGGCACCTTTGACTCAAATCTTGTAATATGCCCTGTGATTAATATAGTTATTTAAACCATAATAGCACTTTTAAGTTGCAAATGCTAAAAGTAATCGAGGGATTTCCAGAGGCTGCAAGAAAGAACTGTGTCATATGATTGTCAAACACAACAAGGTAAATATCTGTGGAGAGTTACTGAGTTATAAGTCGTGTCAGTAAAATGTTACATATAGAATGTGATCGGGATGAAAGAATTAAGTAAAAAATCTTGAGACGTTGATACAGAGCAGTAGATTAAATGCTGTCATTAACAACTGAAAGAAATCTTAAAGTAGATCTTCCAGAATTTTTTAAATTTTTTTTATAAACAATGCTGGAACTGGTAAGGGCGCTAGTTGCATGACCAATTTGTTCTACTTATCCTTTGGGTGTCAGTAGGATGAATAAAATGTTGCACTCAAATTATTAAACTGTGATTCAAACAGAGAGACTTGATGGCTGGCCTCAGAATTCACAACCATTGATACCAAAAGACACACCTCGCAAACTTCCATTTATAAAAAAAAAAAAAAATTGTGAGTAGACAAGCTACAAAATACTGCAAAATATTTATTTTTAAAGTGTGCAGAAATAAAGTTGTTTTTTTTACATACAAAAGCAATATCTCTGAATTCAAAAACTAATTCTAAAGCTTTGTTTCTTGTAGAACACACTTAATTTATGCACTTATTTAATATTTGGGCTATATTTCCCATAATTCCTAGTGAACCAACAACTGACGGAAGAAATTCATGTTTTATTAAAGGGACACTATAGTCACCAGAACAACTACAGCTTAATGTAATCATTACCTTCAGGCATTTTCATGTAAACACTACCTTTTCAGGGACACCTCCAAGTGGCCACTCATTAGATGGCAAATGGAGAGGCTTCCTGGCTCAGGGCTGCACAGTAAGCAGCCCTGCCGTTCAATGTCCCCACGCTCTGCATGGAGGTCCTGATTGGCCAAAATGGCAGAATGTCGGTTTTAGCCAATCCAATGCTTTCCCTATCAGAAAACATTGGATTGGTTAACAATCGGCCATTTCGATGATGCCACAAAGGGGGCAGAGCCATCACCGACGGACCTGTGGGCGCTGGAAATAAGGTGAGTTTTATACTTTTATAGGGGAGCTAAGGGAGGGCAAGCCACCTAAATGGTGGTTTTAACACTATAGGGTCAGGAATACATGTTTGTGTTCCTGACCTTATAGTGATCCTTTAAACTTTTACTGTTGCAAGGAAAACATATTTACGACTCATTTTATTAGTTTGCAAAAATTAGTGTAAGCAAGAAAAAGATGTATGCTTGTATTCCTGTTACAAAGATCTGTGAGATTTAATTGTGTCGCTTTGGAAAGTAGCAACAGAGATAAGCCAGCCCTCTGCTTGCATAAATTGTAAATGTATTTAATTTCAGAGCATAAATTGCTTAGTCTATTAAATACCAATCTCTGCTACTATTTCTGTGTTTCTCTATGGGAGTTTTTCAACTTGTTTGAAGAGTTTTCTACACCAGGGTAACTGATTAGCTATGGACACTAGTAAAATCAATTTTGATATAAATTTTACCTGGTACTTAGAATTTTTATTGCCAGCTACTAATACATCCAGTGGTTAATTTTTTAATTTTCTTCCTTGTTTCTGTTACCAAAGGTTCCTTAGAAATGACTGCTTGTTTTTTTTTATATTTATTTATTTTTATTTATTTATATATTTCAGAGGACTTGTCTTGTTTTAAAGGTATTTCTGCATCCAGCAGATAAAAGTAGTTATTACTTGTTATTTTCTTATAACTGCATATGGTTCTATTTTATTGAGTAGTAAATATACACTTGGATGTAATGGCTAGGGATGGTAACAAGTCCTGTTTTCATTTTACAGCAATTTTCACCTCTGTATAATCATTTTCCACAAAACCTTCTCACAATTCTTTAGTACGGTAATACTGGCCAAATTACTGTTTTGGATGCATAAAAAAAGATCTTGTGCTTTGGGGATACCTTTGTCTAATTTACTTGAAACATGTGGGGGTGAAAGTGAACAATTTTCCAATGGTTTTTAATCATGAAGCAAAAGAAATCAGATTTTTATGTATGTTGGAGGATTTCATGTAGTTTTGAGCATTTTCTTTGTTCCAACAATTTGATATGACCTAGATTTTAGGTCTTTGTTTCAGAGGTGGAAAGTAAAGTATTCATTTATTGTTTATGATGTTTTTAGTGGAAATGTTGTATCCATAGACACAAACTCCGTCTGAAAAGGTACTGGTAGGGCATTTCATGTAAATTAAAGGAACACTATATTCACCAGAAAAACTACAGCTTAATTGAGTTGTTCTGGTGAGTACAGTGAGTCCCTGCAGGCGTTTTCCTGTAAACACTATTTTTTCAGAGAAAAGGCAGTGTTTACATTACTCCCTAGGGACACCTCCAGTGACCACTCCTTATATGGCTACTTGATGTTCTTCCTGGAGCAGTGCAGCACAGTGTGCAACACTAACATTCAGTGTTTCCACCCTCTGGTGGATACACTGAATTTTCCTCATAGAGATGCATTGACTCAATGCATCTCTATAAGGAGATGTTGATTGGCCAGGACAGCATTTGGCGCTTCCCCCGGACCACATCTTTTGCTGAGATTATCAGAATTGAAAATCTCTGCCAATCCAATGCTTTCCGAAGGAAAAGCATTGTGATTGACTGAGTTCACCACTTCTAATGATGTCAGCAAAGAAGGTAGATCAGGGGCACAGCCAGCAGCAGCAGACTGGAATAAAGGTAAGATTCTACTTTATTTATGGGGGCCAGGGGGCCAAAGGGGACTGAATAGTGTTTTAACACCATAGGGTCAGGAATATATGTTTTGTTTCTGACCCTATAGTATTATTTTAACCTGCTACTTCAATGATTCCAATTTCATCATTCATCCTCTTAAAGTAAGACTATGGAAAAATTGAAAACTGCAACATAAACTCTGAAATTGAGTTCTGGTTGATTCACAGTGAAGTAATCTCTGAGATTTTCCAATTTTTATTATTATGCGTTATATAGCGTCATGATATACTGTAGTGCTTTACAATCATGGAAAGAGGATAATTTAAGGTAAAGAAGGCCCTGCTCAAATGAGCTTACAACTTATGAGGAAGGAAAAGGATATTTTGGAAAGCAAAATAGCTAAATAAAAGAAACAAAGTAGATAAAGATAAAAGGTAAATAGTATAAAATGAATAAAGTGGTAAATGTCAATTTTTCACCATAATCTGAGCCACAGATCGGTGGATAAAATAGCTCTGTGACCGACCAAGTGAAGATGTTCTATTTCATGATCCTTTCATCTATTTTTTAAAATCAGTGATACCTGGCTACAGTATCCCATCCCACCTCAATCATATGTCGTTAGTTAGTTGTTTTTTTTAAAACTATGTCATTTTGATCTGAACTGTCCATACCTTCTCTCCTCCCTTTTCTCTCTCCCCATGTTTTTACCATGCCATCAAAGTACACCGATGTAATTGGCGAATTGTTTCCTCTTGTGTATTTTTTTCCTCTACTAGCAAAATAAAAGAATTTTAAAAAGTAAAGCTATTTCAAATAATAGACTGGAGTTTTTGCTGTTATTCTAGACCCCAGTGAGTACACCTCCTGTTGCTTTGCAAACAAAAAGAAAGAAAAGTGTTTTGCATTATGACCCAAAATTTCACGTTTCAGCAAAATGGTTTTACGTGCAAAGCATGATAAAACGAAACAAACCATAAAAAAAGAACTGTAGTATTTGCTCAAACACAGAGGGTTATCAAATCCCATTATGAACCTTTCTGTTTTGAAACTAAACAAAAATATATTAATAGCTTGGAAATATAGCAACATTAAACAGAATTTCAAACTCTCACAAACCGTTTAGCTTATCTTTGACTCTAAATTAAGATCTCACTGCTTTACGGTATTCCCAAACACTGGAAAAGACATGGTTAGTTTTTGAATCCACTCATTTTCCCCCAGCTACTTATAAAAACAGTAGATGCTGTATATTAGAACCAAGTCATCATTCGCAGCATCTTGCAAAAACATTGCATTTCATGCAGCGTGAAAGACTTTTGTGAAATCGCTTTTCACTGCCTGCGGCTACACTTAATGTTGGATTGCCTTCAAACTATCTGAGGTCCATATGTAATGAATGGATGGATTTAAACCTCAGAGATGGTCTATTTTAAAATATATCTTGAAAGTAGAGAGGAATCACTATACTATCATATATAAAGTGTGATCACAGCTTCACTAGTCATATACTTCAAGCATTTCCCTGCAGGTTTAATTACTCTATCAATTGCTCACATATTTATTTTTAGGTCTGTAATATTTGGTAACAAGGGACTTCCTTAACAGCCTGATTTTCCTCACAATAAAGAAGGAGAACAACATGATTGGATGGGGAAGCCTCTTATCTATGTAAACAAAGATAAAGCACCGCGCTTACAGCAGCAGTGGCTTAGTATCCAACAGCTTAAAATACATAGTAAAAACAAAGAAAAACATTACCTGCGCTCTGGCCTAGATCCCCATGTGCATTTGAACAAAAAAGGAGGCTCTTTAGTTCTATTCTAAATGGCCATTTGAATATGTAAGCTCACCAGCCACGTCAAGGCAAGCCTCAATAGGTGAGTTCCTACACTAGCCATTAGATACGCTGATATCAGCCAAGAGTCTCCAATAAGACAGGAAGGGGTATTTTATAAACCCTTTAACATTTAACCCTTTATAGGGCTTCTGCACATACAATACACTTTGCTGATATCAGACAAAGTGAGACAGAAAGGGGTGTTTTATAAACCCTTTAACATTTAACCCTTTATAGGGCTTCTACACATTCAATAAACTTTGCTGGTATCAGACAAAGTATAAACGTCTCTAATGAGACATGAAAGGGTGTTTTATAAACCCCTACATACTTTACCCTAAATAGGGCTATAACATACAAATCACCTTGCTGGTATCAGCTAAAAGGCAAATTTCTCTGATGAGACAGGAAGGGGTGCTGCCCCTACATACTTATAAAGTCTTAATAAGACAAACGTGGGAAGGCTGGCAGCAATGTAACATAGCTGAGTGATACAAAATTCATATACAAACAAAGATAAAGCACCGCGCTTACAGCAGCAGTGGCTTAGTATCCAACAGCTTAAAATACATAGTAAAAACAAAGAAAAACGTTACCTGCGCTCTGGCCTAGATCCCCATGTGCATTTGAACAAAAAGGAGGCTCTTTAGTTCTATTCTAAATGGCCATTTGAATATGTAAGCTCACCAGCCACGTCAAGGCAAGCCTCAATAGGTGAGTTCCTACACTAGCCATTAGATACGCTGATATCAGCCAAGAGTCTCCAATAAGACAGGAAGGGGTATTTTATAAACCCTTTAACATTTAACCCTTTATAGGGCTTCTGCACATACAATACTCTTTGCTGATATCAGACAAAGTGAGACAGAAAGGGGTGTTTTATAAACCCTTTAACATTTAACCCTTTATAGGGCTTCTACACATTCAATAAACTTTGCTGGTATCAGACAAAGTATAAACGTCTCTAATGAGACATGAAAGGGTGTTTTATAAACCCCTACATACTTTACCCTAAATAGGGCTATAACATACAAATCACCTTGCTGGTATCAGCTAAAAGGCAAATTTCTCTGATGAGACAGGAAGGGGTGCTGCCCCTACATACTTATAAAGTCTTAATAAGACAAACGTGGGAAGGCTGGCAGCAATGTAACATAGCTGAGTGATACAAAATTCATATACAAACAAAGATAAAGCACCGCGCTTACAGCAGCAGTGGCTTAGTATCCAACAGCTTAAAATACATAGTAAAAACAAAGAAAAACGTTACCTGCGCTCTGGCCTAGATCCCCATGTGCATTTGAACAAAAAAGGAGGCTCTTTAGTTCTATTCTAAATGGCCATTTGAATATGTAAGCTCACCAGCCACGTCAAGGCAAGCCTTAATAGGTGAGTTCATAAAACACCCCTTTCTGTCTCACTTTGTCTGATATCAGCAAAGTGTATTGTATGTGCAGAAGCCCTATAAAGGGTTAAATGTTAAAGGGTTTATAAAATACCCCTTCCTGTCTTATTGGAGACTCTTGGCTGATATCAGCGTATCTAATGGCTAGTGTAGGAACTCACCTATTGAGGCTTGCCTTGACGTGGCTGGTGAGCTTACATATTCAAAGAGCCTCCTTTTTTGTTCAAATGCACATGGGGATCTAGGCCAGAGCGCAGGTAACGTTTTTCTTTGTTTTTTCTTATCTATGTAAGACTATATTGGGAGTTCTAATGTTCTTCTGTATAAGATTAGCATAACAAGTCAAGTTTGGCCTGGGGGACTCAAAAAACCACAAGGAAATAAACCAGTGGATCAGTTAAGCCTCAGGGACCATTGAAATCATGGGCCAGGGCCATCAGCCCGAACACCCAACAGGTTTCATGTTAACCCATTGTACGGTCTTGTAAGGTCTTGGCCTGCCATTTTATCTGGTGGTACTGTGGTGACTGATAAGTATATTTAATGAACAGAATAATGGCACCATGAGTTGTGGCACACAATCCCTGTATGTCATTGGCCACCCTGGACAGCTGTCAGTTGATTGATTGGCGCTTATTATGCATTAGTGCATTCCAGAATTTGACTTACAAGTGAATAAGCTGATTTGATTCCCTCGTCATCACATTATCGGGGTTATTCACTTAAGTGAGAATTCAAAATAGATTTGAAGTAAATTTCAAATTTAAGGTCTGTCAGAATATCCAAACTAGATTTCAATGAAGTTTGTTACTTTCTCATGATGATAATGTCAATATAATAATGAAAATGTAGTTGCTTATTATTTCTTAAACGCAACAATTTGGATGAAACACACAGATGATAAAAGGTATCAACACAATACATTCTCTCTTGCTCCTAACATGTACAAGACATTGACATATAGTGTATATGGGGACATATAGTGTAACTTGATATTCTATTAAAATGACTGCCATTGGTGAGATAAAAATATCAAGAAAGGCATCGAGGGAGCTTTGTTGAAAGTAATTCAGATTTCACCAGATTTCAATACAGCTGGGATTAGTAATAAGGAGGAATGATTTATTGCCTAAAAGCAATATGATTTTATCACAAGTTTTAGAGCTTACTCATCAGATAATAAGACATTTTGATTGATACGCTTCATAAATTAAGTGACAAAACATGTTATTAGTTTCACATGAGACCTTTAAGTGAATGCATTGCACAGTGCTATTAAGGAATGGGGGAAACTCTTCAAATTAAGTTCATTTCACAGGAGAATGTAAAGAAACATTGTGACAACAGAACCACAAATAGTGTAGACATGGTGAAGGATTTGCAAATTTTAGACCAAAACACTCACAGGATTATTAACTAAAGTAATGATTGAAAGTAAAATCAAAGGGAACTTTCAATTTAAAGGGACACTCTAAGCACCAAAACAACTTTAGCTTAATGAAGTGGTTTTGGTGTATAGACCATGTCCCTGTAGTCTCACTGCTCAATTCTCTGCCATTTAGGAGTTTTAATCACTTTGTTTATACAGACCTAGCCACAAAGATCAATCTAATTTTTATTGGAGGGAATTATGGTAACTGGTTATCTTCTAATGGAATATGAACCTAAAATGATTGTGTTTGTTGAATTGCTTTTCTGGTTATTATGCAAGCTGGAGAAAGATGATTAATAGTGACCAAACTCTTAAAGGGGTAGCCTCTTTGGTCATAGTCTAATAAGGAAAATTGTATTCTGACCACATTGAAAAAAAAACCCGTTTGAGCTTTTCTCTTGGCTGAACAACTCGTTCTTTGTCTTCCTCTGGAGGTATTTTTTTGCAAGCTCAGTGAAAGGAAAAAACATAAAAATGTCCTAAATACATATGACTTTAATGCTCTATTCATTTATAACTTTTCAGTAAGACACAGAAAACAATCATGTGCAGGCACTTTGTGGAGGTGAAATAGCATCGTTCCAGGGCCATTAGTTTACAGCGTATCAGTCTATATTTTATATGCATGGGGCGAGACGTAGCCCTGATATTTCATGTCACTGGTAAAATGCTTCAGGGCTGCCACATTGCAGCCTCAATGTATTAACTACATTCATTCTGTGGGGTCGGAGAACCTTCCCTTCCATCTGATGAAACAGCCATCACATTTCAGGGAATTTAAATTACATCACTGTCTCTGGGAATCCTGACGAAGATGAACTTCTAGGATATTTGGTTTGTCTAGTTCACTCTAATAGCCAGGTCTCTTCTGTCTTTTTTTATGTGTGTGGTCTGAGAATATTTCACTTAAAAAAATCATGGGATATATATGCCTTTTTTTATCTGTCTTTTCAGCTGTCTTTCTGAATCTCTTTCCTCTCTTCTGTCTATAGTTCTCTGCCTGTCTCTTCCTCTCTTTGTCTCTTCTTTTCTCTACCTGTCACTTTATCTCTTTATCTGTCTCTTCCTTTCTTTGCCTTTTTCGCTCCTCTCTGTCTCTTTCTCACTCTGCCTGTCTCTTCCTCTCTTTGCCTGTCTCTTCTTCTCTTTGCCTGTCTCTTCCTCTCTTTGCCTGTCGCTTCCTCTCTCTGCCTGTCTCTTCCTTTCTTTGCCTGTTGCTTCCTCTCTCTGCCTGTCACTTCCTCTCTCTGCCTGTCGCTTCCTCTCTCTGCCTGTCGCTTCCTCTCTCTGCCTGTCTCTTCATCTCTTTGCCTGTTCGCTTCCTCTCTCTGCCTGTCTCTTTCTCTCTTTCCCTGTCGCTTCCTCTCTCTGTCTGTCTCTTCCTCTCTCTGCCTGTCACTTCCTCTCTCTGCCTGTCGCTTTCTCTCTCTGCCTGTCTCTTCCTCTCTTTGCCTGTCGCTTACTCTCTCTGCCTGTCTCTTTCTCTCTTTCCCTGTCTCTTCCGCTCTCTGACTGTCTCTTCCTCTCTTTGCCCGTCTCTTCCTCTATCTGCCTGTCTCTTCCTCTCTTTCCCTGTATCTCCCTTTCTTTGAATGTCTCTTCCTCTCTTGGTCTGTCTCAGTTTCTTTCCATGTCCGTGTATATATATGTAACACATTTTAAAGACTCACTTGTTCCATTACAACACGATTAAATATGCTGTTCCCCTATATGTAAATAGCAATGGTATCTGTAATCATTTCTCTGTTATTACATCCTATTCAGAACATGCATTTATAATTCATTCGCCGTTAGTCAAAATGCATTCCTTCTGCTGAATATTTCATTTATTGAATTTTTTTTTTCAGTTTGCTTATATCTCATTAAAAGGAATATCAGATTTTGGTTTTACTTAGTACTTTTAGATAAATGTTCCTGTATCAGATGAGACTTACAGCAGATACAATTACCATTTTTTTCTTTATAAAACGCTCAGTGATCTGCGTTCCTCACAAGAACCAGGATTCATTTTACCTCTGTAAGATTAAAGGCAGTTAAGATGTTACATACTCCACTATGTTGAAGTTATGCTGGCAGGTGGAGTTGAAAGTTAAAAAGCTGTAACACTGTTATTGTGAGAATTGAATTGCTTTAAGAATTGAAAAGTCACAATTTTTATCAAGGAAAATAAATAGGATTGTTTTGCAGTTGAAAACAAATGTATTCATTAACAAAGAAAAATAGCTATAGAAGGCACTTGAAAACAATTGTCTAACTTTATCACCGAAACAGTGAGTTGTAGTGACTTCTAGGGTGCATGGCTAAGTTTAAAGTTCTTTGAAAGATCCCAAATTAATTTACAATCACCGTTCGGGTATTTTAACCTAAATTTACGATTTCGTTTTCCTGTTTTCTGAATAAATTTCAGTGAACATTCATCCTAATATGAACACCTAATTGGTTTAGGTTTCACATTGCACTGTGATGCAAAACACAGAGGATTATAATAGACTCTAATTTATTTATTTTATTTCTCTTTTGTTTTGGTTCCAGTTTCAACCCCTTCACTACCAAGCACATTTATTTGAAGTAAGGGATGTATAGATAACAGGGATGTATTTGGCTCGCTGGAGAGCTCTTAGATCAAAGGCGCTGGACTGAATTTAAAATTTAAGATAAAAATAGCTGAACTAAAATAATCCTCTAAGCCAGCTCTGCTTTTAATTTGGCTACGTTGGCCTTAACTTTTAGATTCACATTGAATTTACTTTGAATTTTAACTTTAGTAAATAGCCCTAAGTTTGTGTTTCAGACATCTCACTAAGATGGTCAGCTGTCAATCCACCTGTGAGGAGCAAGGTTTTCCTGCTAATTTTGATTCAGAGGAGAATCCTAAAGAAGGCACAGCTTGCTAAAGTACCATGGAGAGCTCCACAGCAACATCATCAAATACAATATAACGCAAGGCTCTTCCAAATAGATAGATTTATTTCTTTGCATTTTTTCTCAAATGTGGCACCAAAAACAAATACTTTCTATGTTGCAAAAAGCTGACTTTTCTTATTGCTTAAATGGTTGGTACGGAGTTAAAAGCAATAAACGCATTGAGGTAATCAATTTTTTTATTCACATTTGATATATTTTTTTAAATATCATTGTGCTTGACCTGTCTGTTGAACCTCTAAGAACACTCAGTATTAGATAAGACCAATCAGTAGCTCTATTATGTTGCTCAAGACTACACACACTCCAACATTAAGTGCAACAGAACAGTGATGAAGTCCTGCTGATATTGGTGGGGGTATGTTTGATGACATATAGAAATCTTTGTGTATGGCAGATCTCCACATGGTAGGTCTCTATTAGTTGTTGAAATACAACTCTTGTGGTTTATAGCCAAGCCTTGCAATCCATCTTTCATGGTCTTCAGACAACATCTCTTATGATTCAGAGTCAAAAACAAAACACATCTCTTTTGGTCTTCAGCCAAAGCCCAAAATAATTGTCTTAAGGTCTTCAGCCAAATGTCAAAATATATCTCTTATGGTTTGTAGCCAAGTCTTGAACTACAACACTTGTGGTCTCCATCCAGCCTTTGAACTACATATCTTATGTTCTTCAGCCTATCATTGAATACATTACCCAAGTCTTCAAACTAAAATATGTCAATGTAGTAGTTCTACAACAGCCACGTGTTTGTTATATGTGTTTGCAATGTGCTTACTCAAGAATACCCCTGACCAACTACCAGTTGACAATATACAGAAAACAATTTAATTACCAATCTTTTTTTTGTTCTTCTCCAGGACCAAATCACAGCCAAAAAAATCATAGAGAAGTGATTTAATCATATGATCTCCCTAAACAATTATATGGTCATGCAAAAATGTGACAGATTCCAGATAAAAAGTCACTAGAGCTCATTGGTGGTATGCTGGTGTGGTGGCTGAGGTGTGCGATGTGTGTACATTTCTCTGGTGCACATACTTATTTTACACTGCTTCATTGATCCCTGGAGTGCACTGGACAATACTAGATGCAGTGTGATGACACAATGTATCAGTGTGGGACATTACACATCACACAGCAACAGTTTGAGAGATGTTCATACCACACTAATCACACATTTGTCACTGCAACCAATGGTCCATCGGGGCAAAAAGTACTCATTGCTAGGAAACATTAGGAAATGGTGGGGAATTTTTGGATGACATTACTCCCAGATATGATTATTTAAAGGTTTACTACATGAATCATGAACATGACAGCACATTGTATATAGTATTATAGCTGAATGGCAAAACTGATTCTAAAATTGATGATTTAACAAAATTCTCCATATTATCCATAGTCACAACTTTACTAGTTTAGGCTCAATTCTGCCATTCAGATTTAATTCAATCTGTCTGAAATAAATTTCAGAATTGAGTCTGATTTCTCATTATATTCAAGTTGGATCTAACACTAAGCCTATCAGAAGACAGCTGTGAACATTATTTTTATCTAACCTGTCTAAAAGGCAGACTTTCTATCATAATTAATTAGTAAAATATTTATGTGTATTTCTTTCAAGGCTATATTTCCTTACAAGAGTCATTTAAATGAACGCATCAATGCCCATTTAAAAAAATACTGAAATGTTGTGAGTTCTAATAAACAAGCGATGGAATGCGAGCAATTTAAATGACAATATAATTCTATAAATGACAAGCATGTGTCATTACAGTAGAATGTAAACTGGAAGCTGTAGGCATATCATTCATGGAGGGCATTTAATATAGTGTATTTATTTATACATAATAATCCTTCCCACTCTCCGACAAACAAACACTGTCTGCCGCTGTGCCACGCACGCTACATAAACCACCAATGCAATGATGGTTAAACATATAACATACAATAAATCACACACCTGAGCAATTATTAATAAATGTTTGAAAATAACTAACACTCAAATTTAAGTTATCTTAATATACTTTATAGTATTAGCCAGAGCACCCAGCTACTTAAAGCAATAACTTTGTTATCATTCTTTCTCTCTTAATTCGCCATGGCTCTTTCTCCAATTTCATATTGGCTCTCTCAATCTGTCTCTATTTTATTCCTTGGCTTAAGTAATTGAGAATGAAGTGAACATGTTATAGTGAAAATTTCAGTCAGTTTAAAATATTTTGACTAGTGGTTCCATTAGGTTGTATGCTCGATGAATTTACTTTGTTGACTGACAGCTGCAGATTGTGGTCTGTCTTGCAGTCAGTGCAAACACGATTTATCCCTCCAATCTTGCGTTACAGTTTAACGTGATTGTGGCTCCGATAGCATAAACCAAGCTGCAGGTATAGAAGAAAACTACGGTGTAAGGGGCCTTAGTGCAAGAATATTTATTGGTTGCCTCACACCATAAATAAGAGGGCTGATGATAATTGAATCCTTGTATCTTACAAATGTAGCACACCTGGCACATGTGTCATTGAAGAGATAACCTTCTATGAAATATACCTCCAACTGCACCTGATACCCAAGTGATCGGGGCCATGCACAACAGCCACAGTTTCTAGAACAGAACGAATTCTACAGAAAAATTGTCTGTCTCATGTATCCATATATACATGGTCACATTGTGTCGATATGATGTACGCCTTCATGAATACTAAGCCAACACTTGTTGATTTAGCACACTTCAAGCAGCAGATGAATGATTTTACTTTGCAGCAGACCCTCACATATGCTCAATCAGAAATTATAAAAGGAAATTGAAAAATGAAAGACTATTTAAATCAGATGATGCAGAGCCTAGGTAAAGGTGGGGGCTATGCACAGTTTTGAGTCATGTTCACAATTCTGTGGGATTACCATGTAACAACTGTTGTTTTGCTTCCTATGGCACTAATAAATATGTAAAGTTCCTTATACATGCAAAACAAACAAAGTATAAGCGGAGCTCTGTATTACCTGTATAAACAATGGTATATTGAAGATGAATATAATATTATTCAAAATAAGAATCTGTAAATAAATGATCACAGATCTAAGTGCAGACAATAGTCACATAATAATTGACATAAAAAAATTATAAAATCTTTTAGGTGGGTAACTCACAAAGGTGGAGCCAATAATACACCTGGCTCGAGTGGTAAGCGCCTGTGGATCTTCTAGGGGAGATCCACTACCCTCTTTCAGTTCCTCCTGATGTCCTCCTCCTTCAATTTTGGTAGGAATGGAAATGCAGACTCCACAGGACGGTATAATGAAAAATGTATTGGTAAAATTGTAAATTAAAACATCAAAAAACAAAATTGGATCAAAGTATTTGCAATGAGTCCAAAATGTCCCCTTATACATGTCTAGATTAATGGGGGACAGGATCAGATAGCTATATTGAGATTTCCCAGTATTTTTTCTCTGGTGGAGACACTTATGAAAAAAGCAGAAGTAAAATCTCTACTCTCCCCCGATGGGGCTTGATTGTTCTGGAGCCTCCATCCTTATTGGATACCAAGAACTTAGGCATAACTGTGTTCAATAATTGTGTGTTTAATTATGCGTGTATATGAATGGCCAATTAAGGTTGTATATTTTTGTGTAGGTGATTTTAATAAGCTGTACATTAGAGATAAGTGAGCAAAATATTTTCTTAAATAAAGGCCACTTCCTTTGTTATACTCCTGGCTGATGATAGGGAATGTTTGAATCTTACATTATTACTCAGCACAGTGTCTCATTAGATCTCAAGGCAGCACACTGACACATCTTTGGAAGGAGTTGGAACAGGTCAACAAGTTTGTCAAACACGAGATGGCACTCCAAGCACTATAACTACTACAGATCGATACCTCCATGTATCATTTGAAACTTGTTCAACAGGAACACGATCAATAACACATTGTCAGAAAATTTAAATGGACATGTTCACAATGTCTGTGGTCAGTTTGATTTTGAACAGTTGACATCTGTTTGACTATTCTCCATTTGTTTGTTACAATTATCGACATTGTTATATTGTGTACATTTCGTGCAGTGTATTGTTATGAAGATCACTTGTGTACAATTGTATCTATGATCATTTGTATGAATCATACTCTGTGAAACAGAAATCTAAGAGTTGGTAACATAGTGTGATGTATGTTTGCCAAAAGGTCTAATTACAGAGGAAATTGTGTACGAAGCATTGTTGTCATTTTATTTTGAGTGGGTCTATTTTCCTTCATGATCTCATTTTTTTGGCAGCATGATGGGCCTAATTATAGACAGAAATCACCAAAACAGTCGTACCGCCAAGTGCCTTGTTTCTGGTGTAGCTGATGCAGGAGGAAACATTTCCAGGAAGTATGTATAAAAATTCACATACCCTATGCTAATCTTTCATCTCTCAACCAAGCCTTCCTGTCTATTCTACAAGCCCAACAGCACCTCTCACTAATCAAAAACTCTGACTCCTCTCTTCTCAGCACTCACTTGTCTACTACTGTTCTCCCTTTCTTGCTAGCAGACAGAAGCTCCTGGTATGCTTTCTGGGAGAGAAAGAGGTGGATGTAGTGAGTGTAGGGGACATGCCACATTGTTAGAGAGACAAAAGAGCATTTGCACTTTGTACAAAGTTGAGCAGTCCACACCAGGTTTGTTCTCCTGCATCTCTCTTAAATTCTTACTTAATTCAATCTGCTCAAAATTATAGAGAAAGAGCATGTGAAGACTAGCTAAAAAAATATATTTTTTCTTTAACATAGGCCTGGAGCTTCAGCTCCATTAGCCTCTATATTAATCCAGTCCTAAAAGCAAATACCCCTCTACTGATCAGAGAAGTTCTGCTTGTGTTGTTCATGGTGATGCAAATCAAGTTGGTTAATCATTTTTATGTGTCCCAAAATTAACAATCCCAAGAAAATGTCCAAATAGATTAAATTCATATTTTTTATTTTTTTTTACCTCTTAACACTTGAGCTAAGTTTAGAACAAAAATCGTGATTAGTTACATGGATATATGTGAGCGACAGGATGTTATAATTTCACAAGAATATTGCAAATGTTAGATCGCGACTTTCCATTCAGCCTTTAGCCTATTTGCGACGTATTACTTAAATAAATACAAGCTCTAATAGAAGACCTTATAAATCACAATGAATTCCACAGTAAATAAGTAGGTACTCTAAAATCTCTCAAGTCCGTCTTTGTTTTCCTTTATGTTATTGATAAGGTTATACTTTGAGAAAATGGCACACAAATAAACCACTTCCTAATGCATTTCACTATAAAAAAAAGATTGTACCGATGTATTTTGGAGGCACACAGTAAAACCTTTGAAGTCAAAATAAATAAATATTTGTGAGAGATTGCTATTCACCGGTAAATAAAAACTAAACTCTGTAAAAGCAATGAATATGAATCTGTCAACCAGAGTTGTTATTAAGAAAATGTTATATTAACATAAATTGTTTCATTTAAGAACATGTAGAATTTCTATTTGATGCGAAATGGCCCGTTTTGATTTCTGTGTTCTCTTATTTATGACTTGTATTCTATTCCAGATACTTTAAATTCTACATTGGTTTGGTGTTTGTTCTGCTATTTTCTTGTACCCAGAGATGCCTTTCATTCCGTTACGGGATTAGCATTTTAATCTTAAATAAAACATGTGCATTTAACCTTTATTGCTGTTTCCTTTATGTTGCTACAATTCCTATTTATGGAAGAGTTAGCTGTGTGTATCTAGGACAGATGGGATCTATACAAAATGTATTACTCACATGGATAGACAAGGACTGTATTGATTGCATACACTTTCACATAAACATTGTAGGCCTCTATGGAGCAAGTACGGAGCAAATTTCTGCTAAACTTGCTAATAAATGCTCACATTGTCTATGCAAAGAGCACATGCACAAGAGATATCTTCATTGCAGAAAATATAGTCTATTCTAAGGCATTTTTTGCCAGCTTTATCAATGCGATACAAGTGAAATTATGGGTGCAAAGTTCTAAATGATGTGAAACATTCTATTGGTTTCCATAGCGATTGCTCTTAAATCAAAATTTAAAGGTACCTGCTTTTGCCTAGATAACTGCGTCCATTTATGACTTGCTGAAAGTTAACTCCCATCTTTTTCTGTCATCTAACCTTTGTCCAAAATGTAGATGGGGAGGGTCTTGGTAGAATTTGGATGGATAATTTACTAAAGTCAAAATACAACCCAGATAAGCAAAATACACTGCACACACTGATCAGCTACTGACAGATGAAGTGAATAACATTGATTATATAATTACAATGGCACCTGTTAAGTGATGGGATATATTAGGCAGCAAGGGAACAGTCAATTCTTGAATTTCATGTGTTGGAAGTAGGAAAAATGGACAAGCGAAAAGGCCTGAGTGACTTTGATAAGGGCCAAACACTGATGGCTGGACAACTGGATTAGAGCGTCTCCAAAATGCCAAGTCTTGTGTGGTGCTCCGATATGCAGTGGTTAGTACCTACCAAAAGTGTGTTCAAGGAAGGACAACAGGTGAATTGGCATGGCTTTGGTCATAGGCATCCAAAACTCATTGATGTATGTAGACCAAACTCCTGGATCCAGCTCCTAGTGAGAAGACCTCTCCTCCAAGAGAGTACAGCAGTGTAGCTCTTACAAGAGCTGGTGATTATAGCTGGTATAGCCAGTATACCTGGTATAGCTGTGCCCTACAATCACACAAGACGAGGCTCTGTGTTGAGGGTGAAGATGAACTGTTTAATGGCAGCCACAACTGGCCTTATATGCAGGCCCCCATGCAAGGGGCACTCCTCCCTGGACCTGAGAGTAGCCTATAGTAAAAACATACACACAATTACATTGGCTCTCAGGTCCAGGGCACTCCCACATAAAACAAGATAATCCCTCCTCTGTGTCTGGGAGATAATTGAGTCACACACTGTATTACACTCAATTAACTCCAGGCACAGAAAACATACATTTTTACTAAACCCCCAAAATACCTTTAAACACACAAACCCCCCACAAAAGTTACATCCCCTGATATTCCCAATCTGGGTGACCAACATATCCAAAAATCACCCAGATCGGTTCAGTGGTTCAGGAATTTCCTGGAAGTCATAATTTGACCGATCGCACGCATGGTCCCATGCCCAAAACAGTTTCAGAGAATCAGGGCTTGCAGTCGGTCTAGTTCGATAGTTTAAAAAATGAACAAACTACTGAACATAGTCAATGTTCTTACCCTGGAGCTTGTTCATCTTGTGCCATTCTAAGTTGTGTAAAACCGAACGCAGGCGATCCTGGAAGTTCAGCGGTGTTCGGGAGTTTCAGTGTCCGAAAACAGTTCCATGAACTCAACGACCAAACACTGCTGCCTGTGTTTGCGGGAACAAGATAACCGCCACCTCGTGGTTGTTCATGCGAACAGCGGCCACCCAGACAAACAATTAGAACACTGCGATTAGAATCGTTTCAAGGTGTTAACAGGGCTTAACAAGCTCCAGGGTGGTTCGTGCTGCTGTTCGGTTCCCGAACCAAATATAAATTCCCACGAACCAAGTTTGTTTCTATAGTTTTTAAAAGGCTCATAGTCTTTTGGCAGGAGGCTGGCAAGCAGGCCCCTCCAAGAACACGTGGCAGAGGCATTTCGGCCACAGATGGATAGGCAGATAGATAGATAAATAGATAGATAGATAGACATTTATAGATTTTGTTTATTATATGTTTCTTAATGATTTAGAGACATTAACTGAAAGGTGGATTTATAATTTATAGTATATATTTATAAACTAGTTATTTATATTTTAATAGATTTCCTGCATTAAATGGAATGTAACCATATGTTATTAATTTCTTGTTAGAATTAGATTAAAAAGAGGGAGTAATCATTGCATGTTGCTTTAATAATTACTGTGTTTCATTCAGTAAACATTAAGTTGTGGTGATTGGTGGTAATTCGAGAGTTAGTTTACTGTAAAATAAGCTAAAAAAAGTTAAAATCTCAATTTCAGCTGACAGGCACGTCTGCAGTTTTGGCTGAAATCGTTCAAGTCTGTCACCAGAACTTGATTTTTAGTGAATAGAACTATTTAATTTCAAAACTAGACAGTTTTGGAGACATTTACTTTCTCTCATAAAGCTAAGTGAACTTTAAAACTGCTTAGTTAGGGATGAAAGTGTTTTCCCTTGGAACTGATGAATGTATTGACAGGTGCATCACTGCATGAATTGTATGATAACACCAGGGTACATAACATTTGGCCAGCACTGAAACTAATTAGCATCTAATGCCTTTGATTCCTCCAAGGTCTGATAAAAAGGGTAAATATAGCACTAACTTTAAAAGATGACTGTTAAAAAGAAAAAAGGTTTCAGAAAACAAACATCCCTCTCATTGCATATCTCCTGCTACACATTGAGCAATTTTCCTTATCCATTTGAAAACCTTTTTTGAAACAAGGTTATTCATTAAACTTCGGATTATATCAAATTAAACTCTGAATGTAACAACTGAGGCTACAACAACCAAACACAGACCATAGCTAAGTTGGACAATTTTATCATTAAAAGTTTTCTCCAAGTACCATGACCACTTCCGTGATCTGAAGTGGTCATGGTTGAGTCTGTATGTACAATATTTCACTTTGAAACATACAGAGATTGACCCTTAGCTGCTGGAGGTGCAATGTGACAGGCAGCATCATAGGGATTCATCAGCAATGCCAGAACTAAAGTTCCAGGCATGTTAATGTAAATTCTGTGTAATTTTGTTTAAAAGAATGTCAGAGAGTGTTCAGCTGATGCTTTGACAACTGCGGTTTCCGGAAGCACATCACTGGACAGGGAGCTTTAGAATACTGAGATGGACCCAGATAAGGAGGCTAGCAATTGAGAAAATTACCAGGGACCGAGCCAGGATACTCCAGGTATCATAGCCATTAACAGAGGACGGTAGTGTTATTATGGTTGGAGTAACCCTTTGTTTAATCTGTTTTGAAATGCATACAAAACCTGTGAATTAGATATTTACAGGATAATTCAAGAAAGCACGAATTGTTTACAATTTAAAGTGAATTTCAAATTTCATAATTTTAGCGCAAACTAGTTGAACTAGAGATTTTTTTTCCCAATTTGACTACGTATGCCTCGTTTCCACTGAGCAGAATGGTTCGGTATGGTATACTATTTTGAGTGTTTCCATTATGAAAGTGGCCCATACAACCGAACCGAACCGCACCATTCCTGGTCCCCCTTCAGATGAAGGTCCATAGGAAATGGTACGGTACGGTTAGGGCAGAGCTACTAGCGTCACACTATACAATCCATTGATTGGTGGACATGAAAACGCCAATGCTCACGACAAATGACACGCTAGGCATTTGGTCTAAACCCCGCATGCCCCCTAGCGGTCCGACTTGCAGTGGAAACGCTCACCTGAATAGGCTGGACCATTCTAACCCTTCCGAACTTTACTGACCCGAACTGTTCCGCTCAGTGTAAACAAGGCATTCGTTTGCAAGATTTTTTATGTCTGACACGTGCAGGAAAATTACATTTATACAAACATTTTGGAGAAATGCACCAATCAAAATTACAAAACATTATAGAATTTCCAATACTAATTTATGATATTAAAGTCATGTAAAGGCAATCGGTTAAAAAAGAGAAAAATTATATATATTTTATTAAAACATGGTATAACTCAATGTACCTTTCACCCATTATACGTCTAGGTTCAGAGAAAATTAATTTCCAATATAAAAATCCTCTGAGAGAATGAATGATATTTCACAATGATACATTACTTTAGACAGTTCTTAAAGTGTATTAATTTTGCAATAAAAGACATACCCAACTAATTAGTGCCCCAAATAATTAGAGGAAGATGACAATCTATGAACTGTTGAGGGAATGCTTAAATGGACGTTTCAGTTAGCTTGATGAAATTGTTAAAAAAAACTTAAAAAAAACTTAATGAATTCAACTTCAATAACATATCTGGAGGCATGACCAAAAAATGAAAAATAAAAATAAATTAGTTTTACACATAAAGTTTAATTACGTCCCCACAACACATAACACATAGGGTGAACAATGGTTTAAACATGTTCTCCCTCCATAACAATACCCAATCCCTTGATCACCCAATGGCCACAGATTCTTGTCGTTTTCTCAGAGAAATAAGCAACTTTTAATGTTATAATGTGCTTGTGGGAAAATAGGCGAAGAGAGGAGATTGGATAGAATAGGCTAACAAATCACATTGGCCTTCAGCAATGATACACTGGATATATAAAACCCTCTGTGTATAAGAGATTTTTTTCCTCCAGGCTTTACTCTTTTACTTTTGCTATATTTTATCTTGAATCATGGCTTTTAGTATGTTTATTTTTTATTTTTTTTATTTTTTTTAAATGTCCATTCTACCATTATTGCTTGATTGTGCTAGAAAGGATACGTTTAAAAATCTTCAATGCATTTTATCAACGCAAAACGAGATAAGCTGCAATTTTGTGACTTTTTACTACTCGTCCGACTATCTGACTTGATCCCGGACGATAAGAATTTTCCTTGTGTATTTGCTTGATACATTGGTTGTGTGCATAAAATAATCAGATTCTGCATCTATTTTGACCAATGCTTTTTCCTTTACAGTATAGGTTTCTGAAACTCTCCATTTTTGTTTGAAACATTTTTTCCTCCCAGCTTCACATAATGTATTTCTCTCTGCGTGGCCATCTGTGCTCAACTCTTCACAGTGATGCTTGGTTGAAACGTGTAGAGCATAATATGCTATCCTGCTGCAAAAATAAGACATAGCCCAGGGACTCCTACTGCATCAATCTTTTTTTTTTTTAATCAAACCAGTATAATTTGATTAGTTTTACATTTTTCCCTTGATCCCTTTGGTGACGTTAAAGTATATCTGCAATTGGATATGTTTATCACCCCCACTAACATGCATGCAAAATGCACTAGTTTATAATCTAATAATAGGTGTCTCAAAAGTTAGCTTAAGCAGGGTTGTTTCAATAAAGTGATAATTGTCAGGAACCCAAAGAGAATTCTAAGTGAATTTCAAATTAAATGCCAAAGCAGCTGAAGTGACAAATATTCCCTTTGAATTCGCAACAAATCACAGTTTAGTAAATAATCATAAAAGAGTAGCAGGCAAGTTGCGAAGACCTTATCTTTAATAAGACATATATAAAAAGTACGAAAGCTCTTTAAAATTTACAACCTTTTTGGGAACGCTCTGTATTTGCTTCAGAGCTTAGTGGATTGGCAGATCCCTGCTAGACCTCTTCAGACAGAGTGATAAACCCTGAGTGTCTGAATGATATATAGCTTAACCATCAATGTAGGAACCAAAGGATATCTCGAGAGGACCCACCTTTCATAACAACTATTCACCCCTTAGGATCATATGTTAAACCAAGCAATTTTCTGTAGGCAAAATGATGTACTATCACTGGGAAGGTTATTAATATAACGGGATACACATCTATTTAAACTGACTGTGTCTCTTAATATAATTATATTTATACAAAAACAAAAACTGACCGCACTCTCAGGACTTTTGTAGAGTATAATAAAATATAACTTTTAATATACATCATTAAAAAATCATCGATGTTTCAGTCCCATACTTGGGCTTTTGTTTTGTTTTTGCCATCCTGATGAAAGCCCAAGTATAGGACTGAAACGTTGCTGGTTTTTGAATGATGTAACTTAAAAGTTATATTTTATTATACTCTATAAAAGTCCTGAGAGTGTGGTCATTTTTTTGTTTTTCTATATTTTGTTCCTGACCAGCACCGGGCATTGAAACTACATTCCAGGAGTGCTAGCATCTCGATTTTTATATGTATATATATATATATATATATATGCAATTTCTCACAAACAAAAATCAGTTATTCAATAAAGCTCTATAAACTGATATTTTTTGCATCTTCAAGTTGAAATGTAATTATTGTAAAAGCTGTGTGGAAATAACGACTATATTTTTCTTAGTATTTTTACAATTAGAACCTATCGTACTGTTTAAATATCTTATATATCGAATAGATAAAGCTGGATGTTTGCCAACCTATTCATCTTTAGGGTTTATTGCCTATATTTGTAGCTTCTATTGTCTCCCCTCCTGGTTATTGGACACAATCAAACATGGTACTTTTTGGCATCTTCTTTATGCATTTTGCACTAGAAGCCATTTTCTATTAGAAGTGGATTTAACGTTCCTTTCCCCTATCCTCTACTCTTGTGAGATCCATTATTTTCTCTATCCTGGATGCCATGTCTCTGCTTCTTCACATTGGATTCTCTTGTTTCTATTTAATTCATGCTTGCCTTGTTGATCATCTCCCCTTTGTTACCCACAATGTCTTTTAACCCTGTTGAATTATTTTCTTTTAATCGCTGGGTCCTGCTAATGTGCTTGTCTTTCCAATATTAGTGTTATTTTTTGGGGATATTCTATTACCTTCCCCTCTTACAGATGTTATTGACTTTTTATTTCAGTTTTTTTTTCTTGTGTAATTCTGACAAAATTTATTTCTTTATATCTGTGCTTGTAATAATAATAATAATACTTAAAGAACTTTACAAAAAATATGGAGTATCTAGAATTCATGACAAGAGAAATTAATTAATTTAGTCATTATGCCGGTTCCTCTGCATATCTTTCTTTGATTAATTAATTGATATCTCCTGGTAGTTTGGGAATTCTATGTTCTGCTGGAAAGCACTAAGAATATCCTTGATGATACTACATGTACATTGTAGGTGTCTGAGAAGACATGACTTTGGTAGCAGCATTAAAATGGCATTATTGACCCCATCAAAACTGAGTATATAAAAATTAACTTTTTCTTGTTCCATTAGCCTGCCATACCATATTACCACTTAGCTTGACTTCCTCCAATGCTGCTAAAGTTTTTATTTATGGAAAAAAAAATCTTACTGCTTACTTGGATTTCATGTTATCAAGAGAGTGCATGTGCCCGCACACGCACACACACACATACACAGCACCCTCACACACACACACACACATACAGACACACACACACACAGCACCCTCACACACACACACACACACAAACACACACACTGCCTTGTGTGAATACTGCAGGAAGAGAATGCTTTTTGACCCCTCACTTGATTACATTTCTAAAGGTTGTATAATAATTTTCAGTTTCACGTTTTATTATTCAGAAATAAAATCCTCTAATCATATCGGAGAAATTACTTGGAGAGAGATCAGTACTAATTTATGTATTGGCTTTTCTGATTATTGCTTCATGTTCCCTGTCACATAATCACGCTTTGTTATGCTTTCTTTTGGCATGTTACGTTGCAACATGTTGCTTTTGGAATGCTGACTGTTTGAGCAGAGCCAAGTAAATGCTGATTTTACACGACTTGCTTATTCTTTTTCTTCTTCAGGGATATACGGGATAGGAAAGAAGTTCTATTTCAATCTCTTGATGCTCAGCCAGTGACCGATGCATCTCGGAAGTTAGAATCACAGTCCTGGTCAATTTTATGGTAATACCCAGAAGTTCCTGGTCAACCTAGCATCATGGGAAATGTAGAAATTTGGAGTGCTAAGACTGTCTGATGCGGATGGCGTTATCATTTCATATATTTTTATCTTGGAACGCCGTCAATGAACATCTAAAATATGCACAGTGCACATGGTGCAACTTTGTAATTTCTATGTATGTGCCCCTTTCTTGTTCTTAGATATCAGCTATATCAGGCAACAAAAGCTATTACAACTCTCTTTCCATTACTGCAAATAGGATTTTTCTAATTTCAGAAGTCACTGTTTTATCATATTTACAAGCTTTGGGATAAAAGTTCAGCTGAGAAGCCATCGTGTAAAGTAATCATATCGTACTTTGTAGATATCTTTTAGAACCAAGCACACCTCAAACAGTTACAGCTAAAAGACACGTGTTGCAATCATTCAATATTTCAAGCACACACATGTTTAAATGGAGGTTTTATTGAAATAGGCCAAATATATACATTAAAAGAGAAAATACCAAAAGAAAATGTATTGCTTAACCCTTTCCCTGCCTCCACAAGTCAGTATGGTGTCTGTCTGTGTAATGGAATACCTTATACCCACCAGCAGCAGAAAGATTCTGTAAACCTGAGAAGAACAGGATGGAGATTGAAAATAAAAATAAAAACAAGGAAACTGAAGGAGGATAATCACATAACACATAGGAGAATAGGAAATGGACGGAGGGAGAAGAATCACAGACAATTTGGGAAACAGAAAAAGGATAGAAGGAGGAACTGAATCTAACAGAAACTGTAAAGTGGAAGAGAGGAGGGTCTGAGGTAGGGTAGTCACAAAACAAATGGGAGCAGAGGGAGGACTTAGTGAGGGGAACCACATTAAAATTGGACAGGGGAACTAAGGGAGAGGAATCACAAAATAAATTACAAAACAAATAGGGAAACAGAAGAGAAACACAAGGAGGAACATAACACATCCAGGCTAAGAGATGGGGTATCGAGGGAGGGGGTCACAAAACATGCTAGCTTGAGAACAGGAGATAGATTAAGGAAACTCAAATACAATTAAAAATACAATGAAAGCAGTGGTGTGATTTCATTTTACACATTTCTCGCCATCCTATATTGCCATGCCATATTTTACCAACTATGTCTTTTTCTCTCATGGGAGTTAGTGATCTGACAGTGGAGGTCTGGTTTCTAACAGGAAGTGTGCTTGACAAAGATCTTACAGGTCGAAATGTTGTGATTGGCGGTGGGTTTAATAAATTGCCTCCTTTGAATCCTGGAGTGCCTGGACCTTTTTCAATTTTTTTTTGTTCTATCAAGTAATTGGTCCTTGGTACTGGGGCTGGCCTGGTTGCACTCAGATGCATATTACTGTGGATTGAGTGCAGTTCCACATCCCTGTTTCTTAGTTCTAACAGGAAGTGTGACATTCACATGGAAATGGTTGAAAAAGATTATTTACTCAAATGTGAGTGTCAAAACAGACCTATGCATGCATACACACACACGCATCTTATACAGGTCTGGCCTAACTAAGGGAAGGCCTCGATTTTGTAACTTTTTTCAAAATATTAAAGTATTAAAAAATATATTAGTATATCAAAAAATATAAAAATAGTAAAAAAATAAATGTTTTTCATAAAGTGCATCCAAAAATATTAAGTCAGCGATGTTAATGAAATAAATAATAATACTAATTAAATCATTTGAAAAGCTCATCCAACAATATTTAATTGAAGCCACAGTGTCACACTCACGAAAGAATCATTATTTGCTCAAGTACAAAATGTGAACGCAACAAAACAGAGTTGCATATACACACACAAAAAAATATATAAATACATCATATACAAAGAGCAAACCGCTAGTGCTATATACTCGCTGTGCTAATATGCATGCACTCTGAGCAGGTACAGTTAGATAACTATGGATGATTCGAACATTTGCTCAGAGCACATGTGAGTGCAGTGGAGAGGACAGTTTGTGTCCGCATGTACAGACAAGTATCACAGAGATTTTAAGATCAGGAGTCTGTCTATCATGACATAAGTAGGCAGTGTGTGCTTGGATCGCTGAATAGAAAGCAATGCCTTGCTACATTAAGTTAGATGGTAGCTGTTGGGGTTTTAGTGCTTGGGATTTAAAGAAATATTTTTAAAAAAACCTCCTAATTAAATCATAGCCACCAACATATGCTGTAGTGTTCTTGTGGTAGATTTATTTTAGTATAAGAGATAATGCTGCTGCAGTGTTTTAATGCAATAAAAAATGTAACTATAACTTTCTGTGTTTAATTATTTAAAATTTGCATCTGATTCTTAAACACAAATCGCAGAATATTTCACAGTCGGCATTCACACTTTCAGAAAAACTCATTTAGTTCCCCACTGTTAATAATTAACGTATTTTAACGTATTTTTACAACTTCATTGGAACTCCTTCTGTTTTAACAACTCATACACTGCACGTAAAAGAGAAAATATGTTCCTTAATATTTACCTATAGATATTCAAGTAACACTTAAGCTGTTACATTTCACAGAGACCTCCTTACAAATACAAACCCGAATCAGAAGTATGAAAATATGACTTGTCACTTTGTATTTCACTACAGTAGCTTGCACATTCAGGCCTTAAACATGGTTATTCAATAAAGTGTAAGAATTCAGAGTGAATACAAAGTGAGTTGTGACATTTCACATCAAAACCGGCATATTCGAAACATTCTCCAACTCACCTGTTATTTATGTTTAGTCATTTGGCCTAAAATATTAAATTCACTTTGAATAATTTTCTCATCCTTCCCGGAGCTAAAAGGTATGAGTGGTTATGGCCATATCTTTAAGTACTGACACATATATAACATACAGATGGCCTGAAACGTGTGTCCTGACATTCATATGAGTTAAGATTACAATCATTTAAATGCACATAATCCGGCCTAAATCACACTCAGAAAGGATGTTTTTTCGGTGTTGATGTGTCCCCAAACTGATAACTAGATGCCATATTACAGTGCTTGTTGGCATGAAACTTATAACGAGAGAATGTCAAAGTCAATGCTTGTTTTACCTGTTTCCATATTTCTTTAAGATCATTAACTTGAAAACGAGAGAAATCTTAATGTATCCATCCTGGTAAAATATTTTATAAATAAAATAAAATAAATTAAGATGGTGACCAAGAACAGGTAAAAAATACAGATAAAAACAGACTGCGCCAAATAAGAAATACTAGATAATATTATACAGATATATATATATATATACAATATTATATATACAAATATTGAGATATAAGAATAATAAAGAGGGGGCGTGGCCACGCAACGATCCAAGATGGACGCGTAAGCCACGAGCTCCTGCATACGGGACCCATATCCAGCGAACAGCACAGCACACAGAGCCACATAAACGACCCTACCTGGGTGCAGGGCAAGCATGGCACAACGCTCGACGAAAAAACCGAGGCAGAGAGCCGCGGATCTGCAAATCACAGCCCGCACCTCGCCGCAAATGAAATTCCAAGATGGCGCCGACGGCCCGTCTTCACCGGCATCCTGCTCCGATAAGAGCGACGGTACATCCGTCTCCCTACTAACCTCTGCACCAGCCACAGACTCCTCAATCCAGAGGATGCTAGCAGACCTCAAAAGCTCCATGCAGGTAGAATTTACAAAATTGGCGAGGGACATTAAAGCAGATATTCAGGCCATAGGTGAGCGTACCGCCCATTTAGAGGACAAAACAGACGAGATCATCACAGCACATAACACATTAGCAGATGCTCACGCAGACATGGCTGCCAGACTTGACCTACTCACTGACAAAGTGGCAGACCACGAAGACAGAGACAGGAGGAGCAATATCCGCCTGAGAGGCATTCCGGAAGATGTGGCCCCGCAAGACCTGGCATCCTATGCTGCAGACCTCTTCCAAGCAATATCCCCAGATCTATCTAAATCAGACCTCCTCCTAGATAGGATCCACCGCCTTCCACGACCAAGAAATCTGCCGCCATCTCTCCCACGTGACACTCTAGCCAAGTTTCACTATTTCTCGTCAAAAGACAAGATTATGAGAGCCTCAAGGCTTCTCCCCGAATTGCCGGGCAGATTTGCTAAGATACAGCTCTACATCGATCTTTCAGCTGCTACGCTTCTCAAAAGGAAAACGTTAGCACCCATAACAACAGCCCTGCGAGACGCGGATATTCACTACAAGTGGGGATTTCCAGCACGGCTGATCATTCGTCGCAACGGAGTAGAAAAACATATCACCTCGATAGAAGAAGGCCAAAGAATGCTTAAAGAATGGAATATCCCTTTCAGAGTACCTTCGGACAACACTACGCTAAACCTGTCCCAGCGCTCCTCGACACAGGTCTCCAGAGACTGGAATACCACTTCCACAGCTAAATGACTTTGGCATCTAATACCCACTATGATATAATGCTCCACCCTAAACCCGATTCCACGGACTGGTAACGTTATCAAAAGCTCTCCACGTACTGCCATAGCACATAATATGTACTTTCCTGTTTTACTATTCCCAGAGTCCTTAGGCTGTTTTACCGCCCATTTTGATTTCTTTCTCTTTATATACAATCGTGGGTATATAGTGAACCCCAGCAGCTTCATGACCCGGTATAGAGAAACACGACACGTCCTAACAACCATACACAGGCATCTGTGCCGAGACCCCACCGACGGGCCCTGTGGTGTCACATAAGTCCCCTGCAGGGCAATTCACTGACCCCCCACCATTAGGCCACTACTGGCCTCCTCACCGCCGTCTGTATGCTTTGGTACGGCTTCTGACGGCCCTCTGTATATAGTTATACCGTTTTTACTGTTTTTCTGTATTTACAAGTTTTCACTGGTGTCACCTACCGCAATATTGACCCATCCACGGGACACACAATGCCCATACAAACTAGGTGTACCACCTCACTCCCCTCTAGGGTACACACCTTTATGGTGCCTCACGTGCCTTGCAAGGCCCCATCTTTGCTTAACTGTCAAACATCCATAGCCCAACTCGGAGGTACTGACAAGATATATGACTTACAGACTGTCCTAGTAGCGAAAAACGAGATCAGACACAAATTGTCTCGAATAGCAACCTCACCTAAACCTACTACATGACTCTCACAATCTTATCGTTAAACACCAAGGGTCTTAACACGCCTCATAAGAGACGACTGGCGCTGGCAGAAGCTAAGAAACACAAAGCTCTGGTAGTCTTTTACCAAGAAACTCACTTCAAATGGGGGCATAGACCGAAATTCAATTCCACTCTTTACCCCATAGACTTCCATTCGTGCTACAAAACAAAAAAACGAGGGGTGTCCACTCTGATCAGCAAAGACGTATCCTTCACACTCGTTAAAAAAATAGGAGATAAACACGGTAGATATTTAATCATCCAATGCTACATAAACAATAACCCATACACATTGGTAAACATGTATGGACCGAATGAGAACCAACATGAGTATATGATCAAAGTCTTTGGGCTAATCTCTTTGTACCGGTTTGGAGTTGTACTTCTGGGAGGTGATACTAACTGCCTATTAGACGCTTCCTCAGATACCTCCTCCAAACACTCACAACGCACTAAAACGGCAAACAAACTAACGACCCTAACCTCTAAAATAACACACACTATCCTCTCCCACGACTTCGTGGATCCCTGGAGGATACTCCACCCCACGGCCATAGATTATACCTTCCACTCATCAGTGCACAACACGTACACGAGAATCGACCGATTTTTGATACCGGCCAACTACATGGAAAAAATCCAACAGGCAACAATAGGCCCTATTACGTGGTCAGACCACGCGCCCATCTCCTTAATTATCCATGAACAACACTCATCCACAGGAAAGGGCACCTGGAGACTTAATGACACTTTACTTACCAACAAAGACACAGTAGCAGCAATCCAGAAAGACATAGAACACTATTTCACTGAAAACCCCACAGAAGACACGAGCATTGAAACAGTATGGCAAGCACACAAGGCTGTCATCAGGGGCACAATCATTAAAATAGCTAGCTATCAACATAAGCAACGTAAATTACGCTACACGAAACTTATACAAGATATCACAGAACTAACACATAAAAACAAGCAACAACCGTCAAAAGACACACAACAGCATCTAGCCGCACTGCAAAAAGAACTTCACCACTATGAACTAGCAAAAACTACCCATATCCTACAGAGATGCAAACACAAATTCTTTACTAAAGGTAATAAAGCAGGGGCTTTGCTAGCCGCACAACTTAAAACCCGCTCACAGCAAACAAAAATTGCACACATCCAAACTCCTCAAGGTAAAAAATTGATAAATCCACAAGAAATAGTGGATGAATTCGCACTCTATTACAGCTCCCTCTACAATCTTAAAGACAGTACAGACATAGTACCACCCTCCCCGCACTCCATCACCCACTTCTTACAATCTGTCAACGTCCCCAAACTGCAAGACTCAGACATTGCGACTCTCACCTCACCATTTACGATGGAAGAAGTAGGGAAGACGATCCAAGACTTACCCAAACAAAAAGCCCCAGGGCCAGATGGCTATACCAACCTCTACTACCAGACTTATACCAGCCTTCTTACGCCTCACCTCACAAACCTATACAACTCCTGCTACATCTCGGGAACAGTGCCATCAGATATGCTCGTAGCCCACATATCGACCCTACCCAAACCCGGGAAGCCTCCAACCCACTGCCAAAACTTTAGACCAATTTCCCTCATCAATGCAGATGTTAAAATCTATGCCAAACTTCTAGCCAATAGACTATCCAACTTTCTGCCCACACTGATACACAACGACCAGTCAGGGTTTATTAAAGGCAGACAGGGCTCGGACAACACACGGAAGGTCCTCAACATATTGGCACACATGCATAGAACACGCGCTCAGGATCTTCTCCTAGCCTTAGATGCGGAAAAGGCCTTTGACAGGGTCAACTGGGAATATATGCGGCAAGTTCTACACAAATTTGGCTTCCCAGCTGGCCTTGTCTCAGGCATCATGGCCCTATACAATAGTCCACAGGCGAGAGTATCCAATTCTGGTTTTCTATCCACACCCTTCAATATCACCAACGGTACTAGGCAGGGATGTCCATTGTCACCATTACTGTATATTCTGTCCCTGGAGCCCCTGGCAGCTACCATTAGGCAACATAATACGGTCACGGGCGTTAACATAGGAAACCACACATTCTGCCTCTCCATGTTTGCAGATGATATCTTACTCACGGTCCAAGAACCTGAAAAATCTGTCCCGGCACTAATACAATTGCTCCAGCAGTATGGTCAACTCTCCTACTACAAGCTAAATCAAAGCAAAACACAGGCTCTACCAATTAATCTACCAAGTCCACTGATAACACGACTTAAACAATCACATTCCTTCGATTGGAGAACCTCCGACATCACATACCTAGGAGTAAAACTTGGCCCATCCCCTGCAGAAGCATTCAAATTAAACTTCAAACCACTAATACCAATGTGCAAAACACATACCCAACAATGGAAAGCAGTAAAGCTCTCCTGGCTGGGAAGAATCAATTCAATAAAGATGATGCTTCTGCCTAAACTTCTATACAAATTTAGAATGCTGCCGATTTACGTCAATCCGACGTTTTATAAGCATATTCAAGCCATACTCTCCTCTTTTATTTGGGAATCACGCAAACCACGGCTCGCGATGTCACTTCTTCAAAAACGTTCGGACAAGGGTGGAATGGGGTTCCCAGATATCCACAAATACCATAAAGCATCTTTCCTAGAGGCAGCCATAAAACTCCACACTCCCAAAGGGACTTTTCAATGGGTGGACATGGAAAACGCTAAGGCACCTGGAGGCTCCCTGGTAGGGATGCTATGGACCCCACCACATACAAGACCAGACATGCCCCACCTTTTTGATACCTCAATCACTACTATTAAACAATGGGACGCACTACACCGCACCCAGCACAAAGTCAACAAGTTTCACCCACGGGCCCCGATAACAGCATTGAGCTCCCTGGCCCCGGGGTTGACGATGAACTCCTGGTTAAAACACGGCATAAAACACATAGTAGACACATACCACAACCACGAACTCTTGCCCTTTCCAGACCTTCAACGGAAATTTAATTTACCTAATGCCTCCGTCTTTCAGTATCTCCAACTTCAAAGCATCGCCACTCACAAAATACTTACAAAATCAGACATGACATCCACCAACCTACACCATCTAGACCCGTTACATGACCAATGCTGGCTCTCACCTACAAAGCCCAAGACGTTATCTCTATGCTACATCACATTGCTGGACGCAATTGCCACAAAAGCCCCCACTTACGAACAACAATGGCACGCAGAATACATCTCCTCACCGTCAGGCAACACCTGGTTGCAATCACTCAATGCACTCAAAGGTATCACCAACTGCTACTCGCACCTAGAAGCACACAAGAAGCTGGTATATAGGTGGTACTTAACACCAAGTAAACTGCACAAAATTTACCCCTCAGTCTCTGAGTGGTGCTGGCAGTGCGGGGGGGCAAAAGGCACAATGTTCCACATATGGTGGGAATGTCCTATCCTGGCCCCTCTTTGGGGTTACGTTAAAGACATTCTCGAGCTGCTCAACATTACTAATGTCACATTGGACCCTTTAGCATGCTTATTCCTGCTACTCCCTCCCTCCTTGACCAGACCCCTTAAACAAGTGACGATACTTACAATCCTGGCTGCTAGAAACCTCATAGCGCAAGGATGGAAAAACACCTCCTGTCCCACTAAACAACAACTGATGGACAAGCTCCACCAATACTATATTTATGAACAACTGTCTACCACCTCCATCACACAATCACTGAAATTCCAAGACGCATGGAAAACATGGGCCGATATCTACACACCACATAAGAATCACGACGAAGACCTCACGACATGCCCTAGCAGTAGTAGTACTCTCCACTTCGAACCTTAAACGCGTGCAATCACAAACACACTCGAACAGAAAGGTGCCTAATCACTTCATAAGGGGCATACCACGCCCACAGACAGTTTAGGTGACACTACATATGTCGACACATGATTAATGTTATATATAGGATGCTATAGAACAGCGGAAAACTTTCTTACCCCCTGGTTACCCCTCCCTATCCCTCCTCCTCCCCTGCCACAAATACAAGACCTATAACACTGTTTTAGACAAGAACAGGGAAAGTAATCCCCCAGTTCCCTCCACGCGAGACCTCGCTACGAACACTGTAGACGTATTATGTATAGGTGGTCTAAACAACGATGTACTTTAGCATGGAATGTTAATTGGTCCTAAATTGTGAATGTGATCTATTGCCCCACCCCACCCCCCACCCCTTTTTTCTGTTTCTGTATCCCACTCCCCTATTGCTTTATCAAAATAATAAAAAACTATGATTTAAAAAAAAAAAAAAAAAAGAGTCCAAGAAAAAGAAATCTTGACAGTTGATCAAGAAAATCTAGTAAAATAACTGCTGATTTCCAGATACAACAGAACTTTTCAGTATAGTTTTCAAAAGATGAGAAACTAAACAATTTGCCATCACTCATCAATATGCTGGTCGAATATCATTCCCCCTCCCAGTTCCCAAAGAAGTTCTCGTTCACAGCGTGCCATTATTTAGACCCCCTATTTAGAATTCCACCCATTGTACTGTGCTATGGAATCTGATGGCGCTA
Source organism: Pelobates cultripes (assembly GCA_933207985.1). Lineage (NCBI taxonomy): Eukaryota > Metazoa > Chordata > Amphibia > Anura > Pelobatidae > Pelobates > Pelobates cultripes. Next base: position 16,742,985 of record OW240918.1, read on the forward strand.
TATAAATAATTCAATAATAACAATGAACATTAAGCCCTTCAGGTCCAGGCTTACGCAAATTCCTTAGTGTAAAAATATATATCCATTCTAAAGAGGTTAAATGTCCATAATGATTTGGTGGTAAATTAAATGGATTATATATTTTCTATCAAAAAAAGTATTATTCCAAACTGGTCAAAATATTGAACTTGCATTTAGAGTTATCAGATCCATTGCTGGAAGCATAGATCACTTTCTCTGACTGGTGGGTGGTACATGAAAAGAGATGCCATATTGTGTTTAGAATTATCCCGTGGGGACAAAATAAATAAACTTCTTCTTTGAAGACAAAAAAAAAAAAAAAAAAGAATAATAAAGAGTCCCAGCAGAAAAAGTATTTTTTGTAACTAAGAACCTTTTGAAGGTAGTGTTTTTTTAGAGGTCAGTCTGTTATCCTCCTTAGTGTTCAAGTAGAAAAAACTAGTGCCGATGAGGCTTTCTGTTGTTGGCGTCTCATATGAAATAAAACACAAAATAAACCACCAATAGTGTAATCCAGTATATACAATGTTTTAGGTAAAATTAAGACAAAATAAGGAGAGAGCTTCAATTCAGCTCTTAGATAGGGCTCTGAGCGGTACAATCCCTGCCCAAGGATAAATCTGGAGCTGTCCTCTTTTGATGATCACAATGTAAACGGCATATGAAAGGAATAAAACGAGATATAGTGCTCACTGTTTCAAACAATAGTACTTTTTAAAAAAACATAAAATTTACTCACAATTTCAAGAGCATCTTTTGCTCAATTATATCAGCTTGGGTGATATGATCCACCAAGGATGTATGTAGCTAGGTTTTTTTACATTAAAAATAAAATGCAGTATAAAAAAACCCATAAAAAATAAACATAACATTTTGAGGGTAAAAACAATGTTCACTGTAATATAGCACACAAAATAAAAACATCTGTTTTTTTGCAATAGCCTATTATATTCACATATATAAATGTATTATATTCTACTGGCGTTTCTAAAATCTGCATTCCCCAAAATGCCAGAAGATTCCTTACCTATAACAATTAGAAGGGGATATGACACACCTACATCCTACTACAAACATGTTTTTTTTTTTGTGTTCGATTCTATGTTTTCTAGAAATCTCAATGGTAATGTAAGTCAAAATATACAGTTTAATACTTTTATTAACTTCACCATAACAAAATATTTCTGCAAAGACTTGAGATTGAGGAAAAAAATAATACTTTTTTTGAAAAATTGCCTGGTTAATCACACTTTGTGCTGGAATAAATACTACTGACTGAATAGGTTTGTCATTTTTACTCCTTTTATTTAAATAGTCATCCAATGACTGTTAACTAAACAATAAAATAAAATAAAATAAATAAAATCCATAAATTCTGCATACTTGTCTTTTTTTTAGAAGTGTTTGTTAATGTCAATCTCTGCACACTGTTCAGTCCTAATTGTATGTGCTTGTTTAGCTTCCATGTCTCAAATAAAAGTTATACGTATTTTTTATTTTTCTCTTTTTTTTTTTTTTAAACTAAACGAATATGTCAAGGAAGGATTAATATGGCTTTACTATCCTGGCAAAGATAGAAATAATTGTCTCTAGCAGCTTAAAGAAGAACCCTGTAGCTTGTTTTCTGATCAGCTCCAAATGCCACCGTACTTGCAACTCAGTAGTGGAAAAGGGGAAATTAAATTGCGATGCCACACTAACATTTGTCCCAATATGATTATATAACAAAATGCTATAAAGCATGGGATGTATTGGCGGCACAGCATAAAGATCTGAGGGAGATATTTTATATTATCTTCTTGCTTTCGAAGTAAAAAATGTTGCTCACAGCTTAGCGACTGTATAAATGTTTCATTATTTAGTCAGAGAACAGATAGTTTAGGTTAACAGTCCTTTGACACTATTTGATTCTGCCAGACCATTTTTCATAAGCAATTCTCTCTCTTATCAAGTAATTTATACCACTCGCCTGGGAATGTATGGAGAAATGTGCAATTTGTGGATATTCCAAAATATCTCTAGCACAGAATTGTATTATTATTTTGGAATGTTATGCCATCTCTTTTCACATATAGAGCTGACTATGCATGAATTATACAGCAAGTGCTCAGAGTGTATAAATATTATTAAAAGACCACTATAGTGCCAGAAAAACATACTCGTTTTCCTGGCACTATAGTGCCCTGAGGGTTCCCCCACCCTCAGGGTCATCCTTCCGCCGGGCTCTGGGGAGAGGAAGGGGTTAAAATCTTACATTTTTCCAGCACCGGGCGGGGACCTTTCCTCCTCCTCTCCTTCTTCCTAGCGACATCATCGGCTGAATGCGCATGCGCGGCAGGAGCCGCGAGCATTCAGCCAGTTCATAGGAAAGCATTTAGAGACTGGATTAACTATGTTTATAAAAAAAGGGTTAATCCTAGCTGGACCAGGCACCCAGACCACTTCCTTTAACTTTGCAATGTGTGTCAGAATTTAGTGAACGGCGCTGAAGATCAATTTTCAGGGCTTAGCTGGTAATAATCAACTTAATGGCATTCCAAAGAAAATATAATAGGAACAGATTTTTTTCACAAACAAATTTCCATTTTGCTAGATGGCAAAAGACGAGGGGCTTCAGTCCAAGACTACATTTTATGGCCGTCTCCTAAAACCAGCCCTAAGTTTGGCTCTAAACCCTAATGCTTTCTATAAATAACATTGTGACAAAATTTGTATAACCTGATTTTGTGTTTATGAACACCATACCTGCTTTAATATCCCTAAGCCAAGCAGTATTAACCCTTCAGCCACTGAAATAAAACCCTGCACCCAGACCACATTGTGCTGTATAATTAAATCCAAACATGGTGCATTAAAGTAATACGGTCCCAATTTCTATAATTAGAATACAGTATTACAGGGGACTTGGGCATAACAATGGAATGGTGCCAAAATTTGACTCCGGTTCTAAGATTTCTCACTCTCCTTAGCAATACCCCTGTCTCCCCATTATGTCTGTCATAAAAATTACACCGAGAAACTGGATGAGCTTAGTTGGTTGTATCTGAATCTTGGTCGTTAATAAAACTGCATCTGATTATACAAAAAATAAAAGTCTAATTGAATTCCTCAACGCCTATTGTATTTCTTCATAACGTTCATGTTTAGATTGTTGCTCAGATATATTTAAAACTGTAAATCATTTAAATTTACACGATTGTAAGAAGCTTCCATAAGCTTCACTGAGCTAAGCCCTTTTATACAGGGCCGACTCATGGATGAGAGCATTGTTTACTGGTGGCATTTTTGAAAGGCTGCATTCCTGTAAACACTATCACATTCCTTATGGCACTTGAACTAATACAGCCCTAAAGTGTGATTTTTTTTATTTTGTTTGCATTATGAATCCCTAAATCTCAATAAAACCCCTTGTCCCTTTGAGAAGCTTTGGGCTAAAAATCTTCAATGCTTTTCTCTGAGAAGCATTTGATTGGACAAGCCAAGCACCAACAAGGAACTAAGTGTTTGGAGAATAATGGTCTCTGGAACTTCACAAGGGGCATAGACCAGTACTGTAGCTAAGGAAAGGTAAGTTTTTAAGGCTTAGGGAAAATTTGTGCCAATTTTATGAAATGCATATTTTTGCAATAATTAATTATTGTTTAAAAAACATGCATTTTTGGGCATTCATTTTTTGGATATAAAGTTTCTTTTTAATATCACAATATGGATTAAACATAACTCAAAATGCATAAATATATATGCGTATCCACAACAAATAGGCATTTTTAAAATATATATATTATTACAAAGAACGTTTTATGAAAATTGTAATTTAGAAATGAGAAATTGGTACTTTTTGTCTTGTACTGTTTGTAGATTTGTTAGCAAGTTTTCTTAGCTTTCATTTGCCTAAGCACTTTTTGCATTTTTCATTAAGAGTGCAAGAACAAACTGTTCATTAGAACAAATGATCTACAGGAAACGATGGAGCTTAATGGAGTAAAAATATCTTTATTATTATTATTTTTTTTTTATCATTCAACAGTGATTAACATGAATATGTGAGTATGATAACAGTAGGTGACTAGTTTTGTGAATATGGTTAGAATGAACTCCTCTAGACTAGACTAGATAACGTGTTTCCACTCTGTCTCCACATCGGATCTCTGATGTTAATCAGTCAATAATGGTCCTCATTTAATCCACACAATCCTGTAGACCGTGCCAATTTCCGAGGACTATGTCTCTCGCTCACTTCTGCTAGAGATGAGAGAGCATTTTAATGTTACATTGTTATTTCTTGGTAACATGATGCTTTTTGCTGGTATCCAACTTTTGAAGAGTGTCCTGAAATATATTCTCTCCATAGCCTTTTCCTTAACTTTTAAGACATTTTAATCAACTTTCCGGGCACCCTTCCTTTTCTTAATTACTAAGTAAGTTAATAAACTAACTAAACTAATTAATAAAGTTGCACAGCTGTTGTTATTCAGTAATTAGACTAACCCTTCTCAAAATGATTTATTGTCTAAAAAATATTGTACCTGAACCGAGAACTAGTAATGAAATAAAGGTTTACACAGTGGTAATCAATGTCATGCAATATATGTGTGATATAATTTATCTTGATTCCAAGGCTCAAGCTTATAGGTGTCATATTGTAACCACAGGTGGTTAGAGTCGTGGGAGATTCCCGGATTTGGGGAAGTTCCATTAACCTGGGGTTACCACAGTATATTGTGTACTGCAAGTGTCGTAGTATAGCCTTGAAGTTTGTTTATGCATTATTGTTATTGTAATTCGTCTGGGACAAAATGGTGCAAACATATTATGCACTGAGGTTATTGCTTAAAGAAACATCTATGAAAAACAATATGTTCCATTTCTTGTCAATTTGCAATATCTCTTAAAGACAAAGTACACAGTTTAAGAAATACAACATTTCATTCTAGAACTTGTAATATTTGCATTTGCCCATAACAATATAATGATATCCTATATTAAAATTGGCTAACTTGGACTCAGGAAATGCTTGATACTTAAACAACACTTAAGACCATATATGTCTAAGTTCCGGGAGCAGAGAGCCCCCAGCCTAAGATGTCTCTGCTCTAATCTTTTTGTTCTCTCTTACCTTGAAACTTATTTGTTATGTGTACATGACGCTCATCCCTATGTCTTATCTGTACTCTCTTACTATAACTGTTCTAAGAGTATTTGCACGTAAGCACTTACTTTTTAATGTATAAAACCCAGCTGATGAATAAAACGTCAGAGGCTTATTTTGAATACCAACAGGTGTCTGGTGTCTAATTCTCACTTCTCCAAGTGCACTTGTAACAACAATTTGGGCTTCCTCTGAATATAACAAAGATCAACATTTCTGATCCACAACATATGTACTCCAGCATAAGCAATAAATTCATAAGTCAAGGACCAATCTTACGATGCACTGGCATGCCATAACAACTGAGCTGGGCTACTACGCATATGGACATTGAATGTAAATTCTTCTCTTTATGTCATATAATGAGTAATACTTCACAATGAATATGGCAGTTGATTGTACCTACCCCTATAACAGGATGGTGACTCTAACAAAATCCTACTCTTCAGCTTTAAAATATGGCACAATGGTTTATTTATCAAAGATGGTGAGCTGGTATCATTTAACCACATGGGTGAGTAAAGGACTAATTTTCCAAAACAAATGCAGCAGTCGATGGTGTATGCTACCAAATCAGTCTCATAAAGGCACGAGAGACCATTCCAATAAAAATGAGAACCTTGATGAATGTCTTGGACATGTGATAGAGAGTTACTTGTTGCTGTAAGTGTTGAAAGTTGATCTTTCTCCCGCTGTCGCAGAATATTGAATGATAAATCACTGTGAATATGATTGATTTTGATAAAAAAATTCACACAAAATTAAAGATCAAGTTTACAAATGTTTATTGTGTTTTTTTTTTAATGATACAATAAAACTTTTTAAAAATGTATTTACTTTAACTTGCGCTATGAGCAAAATATCCACTATTATGGTCATAGGTAACGTTAAACTTAGTGGCTCATTTTTTGAATTTTGAAATTTGATATTGAGGCTGGAAACACTATTTAAATGGAGCTTCAATTCAAAAGATTTTAGGATCGACGAGCAAGAACAGTAAGAAAAGAAGGGTTTGTAACTATTCTATACTTCTAACATTTTCCTATTGAGAATATTATAGAACTACATAAGAAAAGGGAAAAACTCAAAAGATCACTTTTTATGTTTGGAAATCATTTTTTTCCCCATTTAAAGATTTGTAAAAAGTTATTTTTCTTGCACTTCACTGGGAGCCTCAGAGGTACAATGCATACGTGTATATATTTATATTTAGATGGTAGAATGAATGTGTCCTGCAGCCCCTTTGGATTCTATCTGCACTTACGAATGTGTATAAAACAGCTTACACAAGGCAAGTAGCCAACAAGACAATCAATTACATCCACATCAATAGTGTTTAGAAATCAAGACACATATTAACAGCATAACTGCCTTCTTTCAAGCGTTTCATGTGGAATATGGAAAACAATATCGAAGGCTAAATACCAAGCAGTCTAGCACACAACCCACTTTGTATTTAGAAAGACTTATCTGTTAAGTGTTTTATTCACAGACCTCTATTTGTAGTTTATGTGCTTGTGAGGAACTGGCCAGAAACACTTTCTGCCAGGAGACATTACGGCTGTCGTGAGCTTCCTCTGTAAGCCACAGATATTTGGATGAACCCCTTACGATCTTGGTTCCTGAAGTTTGTTTTATGGTTATTTGAATTAGTATTTATTTAGAATTATTTAATACATTCTAGACACTTTATTGGCACTGGCACTTCAAATGAAAATGAAACGTGAAATCAAGAAGGCAGAAAGGTTGCTAAAGGCACCACTCATTGTTACATTAAGGTTACTGCAGACTAGTTGAGTTGGGCAATGGCCACAACTTTATTAAATTTGAACACCATCCAACGTATGACATATTCCACTACCATCTACTGATAACAGGTTAGTAGAGGGTAGACTTGTGCATTCCGTTTAGGTCAAATTGCAATTCATCTGAACTTAGGCCGATCAATTGTTTGACCGAACTCCATATCATTGAAGCACCGTATGGACATAAAACAGAGAAAATGACTAGCTTGGTGGCCATACATGTTCGTTTGATTCCTTATTCTGCTTGTGGCATGAAAAAAATAATAATAATAAAGAGATGGAAAAAAAAGCTGATTAATAGCCAGGGGAAAACCACTAAGTGTTGATTTTATTCAACGATAAAGTGAGGAATGGGAGAAATAAAGAATGTGCATCAAAAAAAATCTATATCTTTATACCATATATTCAAAAACCAAGAAAGTTATGGTGGGGAAAAAGTGAAATTGAAAATCCCTTCCACCGGAAGTCAGTGAATAGTCAATACATTGTTAAACACAGATCAGCACACCAAACTGTGACCTGAAAGAGTGTTGGAAGTTCACAGCTAAATATTATTTTCATTAAAAAAAGGGGGGAATTTTCCAGACGTTGACAAGTCTAGTAGATGGCTCATTCTACACCTTTCCCATGAGCCTTATAGCCTGTCCAGCCTGTCAGAATGTAACATGCCACAATTTGTCAAGGTCTCAATAGGCAGTGAAGCAACGAACCAGTTTCGTCATTTCTGGCAAGGATATATCCACCATTTACAAGCTTTGACAAAGCAAAAACAAAAAAACAAGATAACCAAGAACTTTTTTGTTAGCTACAAAAACTGGAAGAAGGAAGAAAATAGATTTATTTCCTAAAGGAGAAGGGCACAAGAGCAATAACATAGCAAGGTTGCAAAAAGAAGAAAAGAAAGGAAACAAAAAACAGGGCGCAAGAGAATACTGAGAACGGGCAGCAGCTGAAATAGCTTGCCCTTCGGTGGGTCCATGCTCAGATCTCAAGCTGGTTTTAGCTCATCTTGTGCCATTACAGAGGGAACATCTCTGAAATATATCAGACTGGTCCCACCCATACGGGCAGTCCAGATCCAAAATGCCAGCAAGTTCTCTCTGCATGAGAGACACAACAACACCAGACGATCATTTCAGAGAAAGGAAACATCCTAGTCAGTTAGCAATATGATTTGTTGCTGTGTAGGGTACACACAATGCCTCTCTGTCCATTTCCAGGAGAAATACTGGAGATGGAGGAAGTGAGGAAGAAGAAGGAGGAAGATATAGGAAGGACATATTTTATTTCTACATGTGCCGGCATATTGTTGATCGGAAAAGTTTAAATATATACATGACCAGAGATATCCTTGTCAACTACACATTGTGTTCTCTCTCACATCAAGTTAAAATTCATATCTTTCCATTATGTTTTCAAGTAAATGGGAAAGCAGGGAACCAGAAAATTAAACACTATTTGCTTCTCAGTCATTTAAAAAAAATGAGCTATGCATGAAGAAGGTATATTTTGAGAGGGTCACCGTCACTGCACATAAGGAATTTGTGACCACTTACATCTAGATTTAACTGTTTATTGAATAAAGTCACACTGGTGTTTATGCATAAAACAATGAATTGAAATCTGAATTGCAAAACCGAGTCCAGAATAGCCAAGCTGCAACTACAGCAGATTTTAAGAACTTTTCAAGTTGAACTATTTTTGAGATTGGATGCAATGCTGACGAGTAAAGTACCTGTAATGGAAAATCATAGAATTTAACATGTTCTTATCAAGGGATTTTATTCCCTGAGAATACTTGTCAGAAATATAGGGAAAGGCCTGCCCCATCCCCACTAATGCAAAGTACCAAAACAGTTTCATAAATCTAACTTATAGACACAAAACAGGCAGTGAATACAACATTTTTGTTGAGGTTGTAAATCAATGCTTGTTGCTTCTACTAAGTATAGCCATCTTGAATGAAGAAAATGGATCCTAGAATTAAATATGTGCCCCTGAGGTATGCACAGGTTCTAAAATTGGTTAATTATTAGTCAACCAAATCATATTAATGGCAAGATGGGCATAGTGTATTGTATTTACATTTCTTGTCTGGTTCTGGAATGCTTTCCAAAAAATAGCAGTTAATATGAGGTTAGCAATAAAATCAATAAACCACAGAATCAGGTGGTGACCTGCCACTGTGATCATGGCAATTGGTAAAATCAGGAACCTGTGTGATGGTGACTGAGAAACCACTGTGAATTTCAGATGCTGGATACAATATTCTGAGTCACATTAAGATGAGTGGCCTACCTATGTGAATATTGATGTTGGTGAGCCAGCCACCTCTTTCACATCATGGTCTCTACCACTGAAAAAGGAAGTTGATACATGCAGTACCTTGTGTCAGAGACCTGCTTTTATGAATGGTGGTTGACTAGGGTGGTGGAAGGATTTTTGACTGCAAAGGAGGAGGTTCTCACGTGACATCTCAATGGCCAGATGTGGTCGCCCCAGAAGTGCCCAACAGGGTATTTGAATCTGGGTCCTTTGATGTCCTGGGCCTGCTATACTGCCTTTCAGCCACAGCAGTTCCTATTCTTTGGAGTATTTCTAGCCCTGTTCTACCTGGCTTGTCTGCAACACTGGGGGCTGGACTTCGTCTATTGCTGTGCTTCATCTGAGACAGATCAGTAATCAGCTGGGTATATAAGCACTGCCTCACCATGGGAACCTCATCAACTCTTTGATCCTGTTGTGTGTGTTATGTTCCTGTGTTCCAGTCTCTTGAACTTTTAATCCATGTTGACCCCGGCTTCTGTCATTATTAATCATGACCTCTGGCATCCCTTGACTTTGGTTAAACTTCGTTATCCTGACCTCTGGCATCCCTTGACTATCCTGCTGTTTGTGTCCTTGTCGGCACTGCATAGGAATCACTTTTCCTGCATTCCTAGATTTACTTGTTCTCATCTAGAAATAACTACTGTGCAACTTTTGATTAATATGATCACCATTTTTGGACATGGATGCATTTCTTTTGAAATAGTCATTTTTCCATAACAAATGAGTGTTTGTTGTAGACAGTAGCTTCCATAACTCTGATGAGAATCAATATTTAAGTATTTGCTGCAGTAGATTCATTCAAATATATTTACACAGATTGAAAATAACGGTGCGTTTTCCATTTTAAGATAAGTACAGGGGATGATGCATGTGCGCAGCAAATATAAATAAACAAACAAACAAACAACCAAACAAACAAATGTGATAGATTTGTGTTGAGGGACTTGTGTGCAATAAATCAAATATGAAGTTATTAAAGTAATAACTCATTTCTTGATTATTACAGGGAAAAGAAAATGCAAGCAATGATTTTATTTAAGTTTATGGAAGGGTTTTCTCGGTCAGGAGCAGAAATTGATCCTTTGGATAATATGGTTGGTGGGAGAATTGTGAGGTTAGATGCTAAAACTGAAAATGAGGATAAAAGAACGAAAGTCCGACAAACAGTTTTGTGAATTATTTACATTGTCTCTCCAGCTCACTTGTTTATAAATAAAATGTGTAGGTTCCCACTCATTGATGATTGGCTAATCCAAAGGGCAAGTGGATGGCGCCTACACAGCATTGTCAAAACGTTGGAGAGTTTATATTTCACTGATGCTTTTGGCCTCGAGACATGAAGGGGACAACTGCTTTAACTCTTTTAACTATGACCTCATTGCATGCATGCACATGTTCCAGATTGTGTCTCTACGTCCTATCAGTGTTGCATGTAATTGGGTATACTGAAGTTCAGTACAAGTATATGTTACATTAAATATGAGTTTTTTTCTAAATAGGTCTCAAATCTCAAAACACCACTAATCTGCAAAATAAAATAGTTTCTGGGTGTTGTGTTATTATCTTACTGTTATCTTTAAGCCCATCAAATATTTTACACAACCCTTCACAGCTTTGTATGCAAAAGAAGATGAAAACGCAACTTAGTATTATTTTCAATTATACTTTAAAAAGGGGAAACATTAAGCTGCATTGTGAAGTCTGTGATTGGACAGCCACAGAAGGTTCAGGGCTTGCAAAGACTCCAGACAAGAGAACTTAATGTTTTACAAGCTGTTAGATATAACTGCAGTGATAAAATGTGAAATAAAACGCATGCATGTTTTCAGTGGGTATATAGTGTAACAAGCCACCTCTTTTACAGGTAGGATTTTGTCACAGATCTTACAGTAACCACAGCCTGCTAGGGTAATCAAAGTCCAGGACACATTCAGTTCGGTTTTCCTTTTTATTTGATAGGAAAAACAGGTGCTTTAAATAATAATAAACAATACAAAATTCCTTGCTCCTACTTGAGTTCTTACTAGACAGAAATCACTATCTGTAATTGGGTGGCTTTCCCACTTACCAATTTTCCAAAAACACCATATAGAATTTCCAATAAACACAATTGTTGTTCTCTCTCCTTCAGCCCTCCTAGCTGGCCTTTTCTCCTTCCCTCTGCAGCAGACTGATCTCTTCTTTTAAAGGCCAGCCTGCTAATGGACCAGCTACAGGTGAGTGCCAATTAGTTAACTCTTAAGTTAAATCCAAATTCTGGTCAGTTACACAGCAACTAGTGCTGTTGGAGCATTGGCCCACCCTGCTCTCCAAATGTTCCGCCCCAGGAACCCATACCATGTTTTGCAGAGCATCAGCAATATATATTGCAAACTTAATATCTCTCCCTGGGGCATTTAACTGAAAATTCTCTGGTTGCTGTTTAGCAAATCAGGCCTGCTATATCTTCCATCAACCACTATTCCACTTTTTCACTCACAATATCTACTAAACAATGATTTTTAGTTATTTTGTATAAACAGGCAATGGAGTGTTCCTTTAAATCCAAAAATCCAGTGCCATTCAGCTCTACCGCCCTCTACATCCTCTTCAGTCCAAAGGTTGAAATTATTATCCTTGGACTGGGTGCCGCTGATATCCTGAGAGAAAAAGCTTATGCTCTCGGTTTATAAGAAGCTCCCTATTCAAAAAATAGCTTGAGTAAAATATGTCCGTTTCTTGAGCCGTTTTGTGAACAGGGATCCTCAGTCTGGATGTGGTACTAGGAGAACTGAATGGGACCAGACAGAAGACAGAAGAGTTAAATAGTTTCCTAACGATTTTACCCCTGAAGGGGTAAACTGGCACCAGAGACATCCTGACACCATAACAACTTCATTACAATTGTTATGGTGCCTAGAGTGTTAAAATTAAACTTGCTGCCGGTGTATACTCTGTTATTACCACAGAAACAAGCAAAGGGGTACAGCAAATCTACACTGGAAATAAAACATACACTGTAGTTCAAAAACTGCCTTTACTTTTTGCAACTTTTATTTATTCATTTGTTTATATTTTTGTATGTATTCATTATTCTGTTTAATTTTATAAAATGCATTGTATATTTTACTTTGTTTCTTTTATGTTTTCCATATCATATATTTGAATAATTTATTTGTATATTAATTTTCCTTTGGCATATGTTTAATGCCATGCAATCCAAACCGATCACATTCTCTTGGCAAACAGAATAACCATATTGGTGGAAGGAAATTTCTTATCCTATCCAGACAAGGTAGGGGATTTTAAAAGATGAGATTCCATTATATAATTAGATTGTATTTGGTAAAGTGATTTTATTGGATTTATGATTATCCTATAAGAAAATTGTAGAGATCAATGAACTGCTTGGGGTGGAGTTGGATTTCATTTTATGGGACTAATCCACATGTACACCTTTGGGAAGTTCCTGTTCATTAAATTTAAGTGCAATAAATAATGTTTTTGTTTGAATTCTGGTGTCCTACACTGTTTTTCTTGTGTATATTTGTTGGTGTCTGGAGTGTCTCGTCCAATGTCTGGAAGCAGCAACCAGATCGAGATGTCCTACTGAGTAGTCCTTATATATTTGTTTTATTAGTGAGTTGCTAATTCTTTCAATGTTGTTTATTTTTTACGTTATGATGTATTTTGTTTCCACTATAGATTTACTGTATCCTTTTTCTTGTATCTGTGATGTTTCTGGTTTGAAAACCCGTGAAGATTTCTGCTTCTGCTGTGTGTAAAAGATTGCTTTATTTAGGTGTATTATACATGGTGTGTTGCATAGTTATTAATATACAATGTTAAATCACTGTTTTAGTGTTTTTTTTCACATCCTCACTACATTAATCTTTCCTGATTTGTCTTAAAGGAGATCTCCAGGGTCCCGCGCATGTTTATTAAAATTGTATAAATTATGTTACAACTGGTTATGCTGAGAGGATATATTTGAAAGAATATTTATTTTTAAAATCAAGAATACCAGTAAAAAATGTTTTTTCATTATAGACCCACCCTTTCCATCCATCTGTACATGTGGTGTTTTCCTTTTTGTCAAACCACTACTTTGCACAATAGGTTCATTCATAGTTTTCCATGAATTAAACTAATTGTGGACAAGTCTCCTCTCATTACTGGATTTATAACGATATGTGAATGAAACACATGCCAAAAGAAGGTGCACCAATGCTTCTATTACCTTCACTACATATATTTAATTTATTTTATTTTTTAAATGAGCTAAGTACTGCCTCATAAACCTACATGATGTACAGTTTATTTTTGTAATAAGTTCACAGTGGAATTAAAACACTCTAAAGCTGTTTAGCGTTTTATTGGATATGAACAACACTTACACAACACTTAGTACAAGGATTGTCAGAAGTTTCAATTGCTTCCTTGCGTGGTCTGAGCTCACTGCAGAGGTTGCAAGTCCTGACAATTTGCAGCAAATTCTTCAAAGGTGAGGAATAGTGATGTCCCGAACGGTTCGCTGAACGGTTCGCGAACGGTTCGCCATGAACGGTTCGCCGCAGACTCATCATTGAGTAAACTTTGACCCTGTACCTCACAGTCAGCAGACACATTCCAGCCAATCAGCAGCAGACCCTCCCTCCCAGACCCTCCCACCTCCTGGACAGCATCCATTTTACATTCATTGTGAAGCTGCATTCTTAGTGAGATGTCCAGGAGGTGGGAGGGTCTGGGAGGGAGGGTCTGCTGCTGATTGGCTGGAATGTGTCTGATGACTGTGAGGTACAGGGTCAAAGTTTACTCAATGATGAGTCCGCGGTGAACCGTTCGTGGCGAACCGTTCGGCGAACCGTTCGGGACATCACTAGTGAAGAATTATTATTTTTTAATTTTTTTTTTAAAAAGGATTTTACATTTGAAATCAATTACGTATAGTGTGTTAGGAAAAGGGAAATGAACTCTAGCCTAGAGGGTGATGTTAATTTTATAATTGGTTCACGTTACTGTTATTAAAAAATAATAATGTTTAGATGGGCATCTGTAAGAAGGATGATAGTAATAAAAAAATAGTCTGGAAACTTTTGGACGGTCTAGATGGTAATGTAGATATATGCACATGATGTGTGTAGATAATAAAGTAATAACATTATCCTTTATTGCCTCTCATAAAAGGTTGCAAGTCTTAGGACACGTCTCAGGAGTGTCTTTATAGGGTTGCTGAAGATGTTAATGCAATTAACCACTCTTTACATTTTATTGGACTTATTGTAGTATCCAAGTCTTATTCTATTATGGCAAATTATTCAAAATAAAACAATTTGGAATTAAATGGCTCATGCAATTCCAATTTACTTTTATAATGGTTTTGAAAAGCAGTTGTCCTTTTGTCCCTTTATTAAGTCTAGTGTGAAGTTATTTTCTTTGTTATAGAGTACGCTGCAGATTCAAAGCATGGGACGAACAACCATGCAAGAAGCTGACAGGCCGATTTCTTCAAGGGACAGGTTGACAGGAGTATCACTTGAAGGATATTATTTTCCTCTACATTATGCTTTATGGCTCTGTGACACGACAGAGGGCCTATTTTTTTGTTCGTCCACAGCGAGACTCATATCTCAGAGGGCATCGGTGACATCACACAGCTTGTTAAAAATACCATAGGTGGAGAATAATGGAAAAGTTGCCCGTATTAATGTTACAGGACATTTTTCTATGCTATAGTAAAGGTTGTGCAAAGTAAAACCATGTTTATTTTTCCTGTTCGGAACTGCAAACTACTTTTCTGAATTTGAAATTATGTAGTTCTTCATGAAAATAAATAAAAAAATAAACCTTCATGTAACCAATTGTAGTGCACTGACTGTACAATGGACAAGTGGGACGAGGAATGTAAATTCTATTTACAACATTTGAAAGTGTTCTTTACAGTTAGTTCAATAAAAATGCAGGATTTGCCTATATGTAGGTAGTTTTCTTTTTTTAAATTAAATAGTAGTATATAAATATTTTTTTTTTCTTCTAGCACGCAGGGCAGAGAGAGTTATCATAGGTAATATTGAATTATTAATATCACATTTCTGATCAAAATAGAAAAGTAGGGGAATGTCTAAATTTGAAGATGAGATAAAGCCTTGTAAAGGGTCGACTAATACAGACAGAACTGGTCACAAGTGAAGACATATGAGGTTCTCTAGATTTCAAAAGAAGGAGAACAAGAGGAAAAAAAGTAAAGAATAGAGAATGAGAGAGAAGGATAGGAGAAGAGAAAGTGGGAAGGAGAAAGATGAATGAAGTCGGAGTGTTACGGGGTTTGACCCCATTTTTCAGCTAAGTTAAGTGACTATGTTCATAGATTGATAAGTAAAGAGCAATGAGTGCATGATACAGTGTGGATGACAGAATGGTTAAATAGATTATTTTGCTGCCAGAAAGGTTTACATGGATAGTAATGTCTTTGGCACACACAGATGTCGACTCAGCCTATTACTGTCGGTCGTTGCAGTTAATCCAAACTGTTTTACCCATAAACCACAGTGAGCTAGAAGTTCTCCAAGGAACTATTCAAAGATTTATAATTCTGTATTTGGATACTGCAGGCAATAGCATGTTGAGGGTCCAAGTATTCCCTTTAAGTCAGTAGATTTCTGGATCATGACATTCAAAGCGCTGGTAAATATGAATACCGAACAGCAATAAGCCTAGAAATTAGGCCCACTGTGTCAAGTTTACTTTTTGTGCTCTCCTCTTTTGAGAAAATAAAATTGTACATCTAAGACTTTAAGTCTTAAAAGTGCCAGTCGTCTTCCTACGTGTATAATTTAATCTACCACTGCAGTCATATTACACTTTTATCAAGACTACATATATTACTGTTACTGTAAAATATCACACTACCGTTTTGCTAAATTTTCAATGCATAGGAATAAAGTTACATAGCTACATAGGCTGAAAAGAGACATGTGTCCATTAAGTTCAACCTTTCTCCCATCTGTGTTTTGCTGTTGATCCAAATGAAAGCAAAAAACCCAGTCTGAAGCACTTCCGATTTTGCAGCAAACTAGGAACAAAATTAAATTTTGACCAGAGAATGGCTTAGATCAAGAAGCTATTACCCCACAATTTAAAAATTATATCCTTGAATTTTTTGTTTTTGCAATTATGGTTCGAGGTAGAAAATAAATGGTTTAGAATTGTTTTTTTAATTTTTTTTTTATTAATTTGTGCTTTAATTTTGAAACATGGAATCAATTTGATGAAATGCCAAAAAACAGAAAGGAAATTCAGCAAATGCTGCCAGATTAAAAAAAATAATAATTTAAATTAAATAGTGAACATTTGCAGTACTTAAAGTTTAGTTAAGGCTTGAAATAAAGGTCTCATTTATCAGTCACCAACTGCACACCGACAGACTGCACAATAATGCCAGTCTTTCACTCTTTATGGCAATAAAACACTTCATCATCTATTCAGCCCCCTTCATCACAAATGTATTATTTTTGGAATATGGACAATGGGTTTCTAATTGTAATGTTTCACAAGTTGTGTTTTTATTTTTAAAATGATGACATTCCCTTATGTTAAAATGAATTTATCAACATTTTTAAACTATTTTTAATGGAGAAGAATCTTACATTTGACATGCCAGTGAAAACAAAAGAAATCTACGGACTGGAAATTGGAATTAAATCATGTCAATCAAATAACATCGCTCATGACTGATTGGAAGTGCTCCTAATGGGCAACCATTATATATTATGTTAGAATTCCGTGAACAAATGAACAAAAGATATTATACATAAAAACAGATAGAAATATACAACCAAAGAAGCCTGACTGTAATCATAGCTCTTTCTCCACGATGAACCAATAAATCATGATAATTAAAAGACAATAGGATAAAAATTGTGACTTTAGTTAATGAATGCCCCTTGCTAAGACAGTATAATCAATTAGCTGAAAACGATTAGTACATCACATTTTAAGGCTTTCAGCTGATTAAATGAACTTCAAAATTTACAAAACAAAACAGAATAAAAAAAGCCTTTAATGCAGAATATGACTTATGCACTACACGACAATTAACCTCCCAAAACAATGTACCATGCATTCCAGCGTGTTATGTATCAATACAGAACAAGGTAAAGGAGATTATATTTTGTGGAGGAAGAAAGCAGTTTTGTTTCAATAAACTATGACAGCTAACAGAACGAAGATGTGATAATACAGAGGGATGGGTGATAGGTTCATTTTTTTAGTTTGAGCTGCAAAAATCTCAATTATATATTTTCCCTTGAGGTGTTGACTGAGACATAAATAAATAAATATGGTTTCCACCATTTAATCTTAGGTGTAAAAAGTGTTGCGCAAAACAGCAACATAAAAAAATACCGCTTTAATTGATATGTTAAAATAGCGTTGGACAGGCACATTTATTCTTCCAAGCATGAGCTTTTGTAGTTGTATGAACCTATGTAAAATGTGCATGGTTATCCTTTCCTGTTCAAAAAGTCATGAGCTCAGTTCATTTAAGGGTCACGCAAAGCACTAAAACCACTTCACCATTTTCTTGGTACGTAGGCTAAATGCCTATCTGAATAAAAAAAAACCCCCAAAAAACATTTCACTATGCTCAAGTGGATATGGAGGATACATTCTCTTTCTTAAAATAGCTTGGATACATGTACATGTGTGATTTCCTCTCAGTGCTTCACATTGAGAAGCATTTGATCGGACCACGCCAGCGTATTAAAGAAGTTCATGCTGGGAAACAAGGTGGTAGATCTTCATTAACGGCAGAAGCTACTTGTGTAAATAAAGAATGGTAAGAATTTAGAAGTTAGGAAAAACACAATTTTTTTAATGAATACATACATTTATTTTTTTAATAATACCTTAATCATATGCCTCAAATTTATGCAAAACATTTCCTTTTTCCCTTTACGGTGAACAGAGATATTTGCAGTACAAGTGAAAATATCAATAGAAGACTATGAATATTTACTTTAACTCAATATGAATAAAAGACCCCGGGGACCTCGGTTTGCATTTTCATTCCTTTTTTTATGATTGGGACATCTAATGAGGAAGAGACATTATCATAGAAACCACAAGCTTGTGGTTTATTAATCAAACTTTAAGACAGTATTATATAGTCTATTGAAACGAAGCGTCTCTGCCGTACTTCCCTGTTCTTGATCATACTTCTCTGTTATTTTCCATTTTTCTGTCGAACACAGGTTGTTGCCTCAACTACAGACTTATTACCTTAATTTTGATAGGAAATAGCTTATAAAAAATATGAACTGGTGGAATTCCTACTAATAAATTGGCAACATTTCTTGTGAATGATTATTTAATTGGATGATATAAATACACCAGGAATTCTGATTGGCTGAGAGATATATGCAATAATACATACAATGTTTTTAATATTAACCATTGTGAGATGGGATTTTTAGCCAGTTGAAATATAGGTAACAAATAAATAGGAGTTTAATCACTAAAGGACATTTTTTTTAAATTTGAAAATGAAATTGATTAATTTAAGTAGAAATGGCTAATTCAGAAAACGCCAAATCAGCTATAGTCAGAGCTTGACTATTTTAACCTAACCCTTGCTGAAATGTTGTGTTTAATAAAGCCAACAACTCAATATTATGCTATTGACTCAAAATACAGCAACATTTTTTTTTAAACTATATACAGTGTTTGTCAAGCTGTGGATAGGAGTTTACAAAGTGCTTTAAATTGGTAAAAAAAAATGGAGTCAGTTGATGGGAGGAGAATGTGAAATAAATATCTAATTATATGATACAATTATCTAGTGACCTTGTAAAGTGCTAAACATTACAAACAATGCAAAGCAATGCAATTCTATTGATGATCAAAAAAGATCCACTTCTTGTGAGTGTCCCACAACACAATAGTGGTCGTTTTTGGGGAGGTTTTTTTTTTTTTTTAAATAATGTTGCAGTCTTTAACTTGTGTAGATAACGCTTATTAAACATAGACTTGTTGAGCACCCAATCAAAAACTCAAGCAAGTTCAGAACAATTGGGCACTTCTATTTTTGCATCTTTCACAAGGTACATGTTTTTGTGACTGATAGATGGGTAGGTAATCTATGTGAAAGTCTCAATTATACATAAAAAAAGAGTACAATGTATATTTTCCAGTGAAAAGGTTGCTGATCTTTGAAGATCTTGTAACTAGGTGTTCTCAACAGCCATATGAACCTTAAATATCAAGCGTAGGATGTTCCTACCTCTTCTTGAACTCTCTGATCTTTGGACTGAGTGACAAATAATAATTCCAGGAGTATTTTGTATCTGTTTTTCTCGTGGAGCTCAATTCATAACTGTCAGAAATGCAATTCCAAAGTCATTGTTACAGTAAACTGTTTTACTCAGGGCAAACCACAGTCCTTGCTGCTGTGTGTCCTTAACTCACTGGACTTTATCTGTTGAGCTGCACAAACATGAAAAATCATATTCATTGAACCAGTAAAAGTCTATCTAAAAAACAATTGCTTTCATCATGAGAGCTAACATCTTGGAGGATTATGAAACACAACTGTAAAATAGCAAATATTTCTTTTTCAGCAGTCATCGGTGCCAACCAATACAAAATGCCTTACACCTGAGACAGCTCTGCTCCTTGACTGGTTTATGTATTTAGCATAAAATGTTAAGGTGACATAGGTAAAGAAAGGAATTCTGGGATGTTGGATGTGTGAACTTTGTGTCCAATTTAGTCATTCTGTTTTCAATTAGTTGTAAAATTTCTTATTTTAGTAGATATTTGGCCTTGGGGTTTATTCTTGAAATACTTAATTGTAAAGAGCCAATATCTAATTTGCTTTACATATTTTTATTGTTATCACAATATAAATGTGGGTTTCAAGTATAATACGGTTAAAGCGGGTAGTCGCCTACGCAGAGGCGTGCATATTAAAGTTTCAGTTAACATGGGGCAAATATAATGCAGATTTGTCTGAGTATCATGTAATCGCCTACGCAGAGGCGTATGAGTCATTGTAGGCAAGTATTCACAAATATTAAGTTTACATAAGCTTTGCGGAGTTGGACATCACAATCTAGAACATGCTGTAATGAGCTAGTATAATAAAGGGAGCGATTTCCGGTTTCTTGTAAACAAATGGTCATGCGGTCTGGTATTTAATGTTGTTGGCCTGCTGAGAAGGCTAGCGTCTTAGTGTATGTTCTGTGGGGGTCTGTGTGTGTGCCTCAATCATATGGACCATATTTGTCAGAGAGTTCGGTTCAGATTCTTGTGTCTGGGTGGCTGTGTGTGTCCCATTTAGGGTGTGTTCGTGTGTGTGAGGGTCAGGGATTTGGGAAAAGGGAGGGGATGGAAAACAGAACAGAGTGGGGAGGACAGGAATGTGGGAGGGGTTAGAAGAGGGAGTAGCGTTAAGGTGGTTGGCATCTCTGCCATCCCGATCTATATCCCCATTCTCCGCCCCAGACCGTCCCGCCCCGCCGGCATCACTGATGTCAACTCTCACGGGCCCCTTGTCTGCTCCTCCCTAAGTTCTGGTGTAGTCAAGAGGGACACAAAGTCATCTGAGGTGACATTTTTCAGCCAGTAGAACCACCTCTTCGTGTATTTTTCTTTTGCCTTCGCTGTGGTTGCCTTAAAGTCTTCAAATTTCCAGGTGTTCTCCACCTCCTCTACCCATCGTCTAAGCGGGGGGTGCATGGTTTCTTCTAAAAGATAGGGACTGTCGGTTTCACTGCGTTGAGAAGCCTTGGTATCAGTGATCGTTTATATACCGGCATGGGCATCGTCGTGTGGTGCAGCAAGAAGGGAGCTGGTGTCATTGGGAGGCTTTCATCTGCAATTTTGTTGATCACTCATCCCACTGTTTCCCAGAATGGTCTAATGAGGGTGCAGTCCCACCATAGGTGTAAAAACATCCCAATCTCTCCTCCACATCTCCAGCACACGTCCGATTTTGAGCTGTCTCTGGTGTGGAGGTCCGCTGGGGTGACGTACCACCTCGTGAATAGTTTATATGAGCTTTCCTGGAGCCTTGCTGAGCCGGGGGTCTTCTGGATGAGTGTAATTATTTTTCCCAGTCTGCATTTGTGAGCGTCTCCTCAATGTCCTCTTCATATCTCCGAATGCATGGTTGCCAGTGAGGTGTATATTTGAGATATCGTTCTGGGGGGTGGTGCATCTGTCCTGCACAGGGATTCAAACTCCGTACATTCTCGTATAAGGCTCGGTTGTTGGGGGATCGAGCGTGTATAGCGTCGTATTTGTTCACGCGCTATAGTGTGTAGGAAGGTATGTCTTTGGTCCGGAAAAATGGTGGCTATTGGGCGTATTGTGCCCGTGGAGGTGAGCACATCTACTATTCGAGGCAGCGCGGTGTTGGGCCCTGATCGTGGGGTTGGGCATATGTCTCCTGCTGGGAAATCTGGGTTACCCCTGAGGGGAAGTAGAGGACCCGGGTCTGTAGTGAGATAGAATTTGGGGCCGTTTGGTGCCAGATCCTGAGTGTGATCTTCACAAACGGGTTTTCATGTTGTACGCGCCGGCTAGCTTCCTTGTGAGCCAGGGTAGGGCTCTAAGGTCGCAGTCAGTGCTATCCGCTTCCAGTTAGATCCATGGTTTTCCTTGTGGCTTGGTTGACCAACTAATGATCCGTGTGAGATGAGTTGCGATGTAATACTTCTTGAAGTCGGGGAGGGCTGGGCCCCCTTTGAGTTTAGGAAGAGTCAATTGAGAGTGAGCTATTCGGGAGGGGGTTTGCCTTTCCATATGAAGTGCCGGACTACCGCTTGGATGGATGTAAAGAAGCTGTTCGGTGCCCAGACAGGTATGGTTTGGAAAACGAATAGGAATTTTGGGAGAAGTGTCATCTTCACCGCATTGATGTGGCCTGTCTAGGATATGTAGTAAGCGTTCCAGGCCTGTAGTTCTGCCTGCGCAGTCTTGAGGAGTGGTAGGAAGTTGTGTGTGTACAGGTTCGCTGGGTTCGGCGTGAGCCACACCCCTAGGTTTTCGAATCTTGGTGGTGCACCAGCGGAAGGGAAAGCGGCGCCTGAGTGTCTGCACTTGGGTGTGTCCAACGTTGAGGTTAATTATTTCTGATTTGGTATAATTGATACGTAGTTTGGAGACGTTGCCGTATGTCTCGAATTCCGTCATGATCTTTCGCAGTGTCGTAGCCGGGTGTTGTACGATGAAGAGGAGGTCGTCCGCATAGGCCAGAACTTTGTGGTGTGAGCGACCTATGCTGAGTCCGCGTATCACCTCGTTGCTTCTGATGTTGTTGAGGAATGGCTCCAGGGTCAGCGCGAAGAGCAGGGGAGACAGGGGGCAGTCTTGACGTGTTCCATTGCATATTCGGAATGGTTCTGTGAGGGCCCCATTGATGCGGAGTCTCGCTGTCGGGTCACTGTAGAGCGTCTTAACCCATTTTATGTATTTGGGGCCGATGCCTAGGCCTTGGAGGGTTTCGAAGAGGAATTCCCAGTCAACCCCATCGAAGGCCTTTTCGACGTCCGTGGAGAGGATCAGGGTTCGCTGTTTGGATTGTGCGGCTACAGAGATCAAGTTCAGTGCCCGTATGGTGTTATCCCTAACCTCTCTCCCTGGGATGAACCCTGTCTGATCTGGATGGACCAGGTCCGGAAGTAAAGGTGCCAAGCAGCCAGCCAGCACGCTTGCCAGGAACTTGACGTCCACATCCAGGACCGATATCGGGCGGTAGCTTTCACACGATGTTGGGTCCTTACCCTCTTTTGGGAGGAGGGTGATGTTCGCTGCCGTGAACTGGGTTGAGAGGGTCGCTCCATCTAAGATCGAGGTTAGAGCTGAATGTAATTTCAGTAGGAGATCTGACATGAATGTTTTATAGTACAGTATAGGCAGTCCGTTTGGCCCTGGTGCTTTCCCCGTCTTAGCCTTTCTGATTGCGTATGTCAGTTCCTCCATGGTGATGGGGGCCTCTAGCTCGTCCCGTTCTGGGGTGGCTATTTGTTTTAATCCTGCTGTGTCTAGGTATGCTTGGATGGCCTCCCCTTTGCGAGGCATCTCGGCGGCCTGTGTGTCCTGTTTCAAATGATAGAGGTCCTCGTAGTATCGGGTGAACGTGGCCGAGATCTGGTCAGGTAGGTGGCACATTTGCCCAGCGGTGTTTTGAATCTTGGGTATATATAGGGGTATATATTTTAGTAGTGTTGCCAGAAGTCTCCCGCACTTGTTTCCATGTTCATATACCCGATGTTGGAATTGTTGGTAGGAGCGTTGGATTGTTAGGTTCAAGTGTTCGGTGAGTTGGGTGAGCTTGAGAAGGAGGTCACGATATGTCGAGGGGTCCAGTGTACGCTTATGACGATATTCCAGTTCTGCAATTTCTTTGTTGAGGTCTGTTATTGTCTGGTTGTATGCCTTTTTCCGCTCCGAGCAGTGCGCAATGAAGTGTCCCCGAAGTACTGCTTTATGTGCCTCCCAGCATAGCAGGGGCGACACGTCTTCTGTTTTAATATCTAATTTGTAAAACTTTAGATAATGTAGCTACTTGGAAAATATATCTCCAACTTAATTTTCAATTTAACACAGTTGGATATTTTTTTTTCAAAGAAGCTTTGAAATACAACTATAAACTGGAGTTCAATGAATAAATTTACAGGTCTAATTGTTGTGACCATCTTAAGCCTACCTGATTAAATTCCTTTAAAGTGTTAACCTTCATTAATTTCAAAAAGTAATTCATTGTATTCTATATGCCTTTCATCGAAGCTCGTGTTTCTTAAATAAGGTGAAAGACACAGTAAACAGTTATTCGTGGTAGCTGATGGTTATAAATGACATTTCTTGAGGTGCTCAGTTTGTCCAAATCTGCCCGAGCATTTTGAAAATATAGTTCAAAATATCTGCAGTGTCAGTGTGTGTGTGCAGAGCTGGTCACAATGCGTTAAACATTTCGGGGATATCTGTGGGTTATTAGGAGGTTTTCACTGCTGATAAATGTTCCATGAAGGTCTATGTGATAATACTTTGCAAATTGTACAGTTTCTAATTTTGTAATGAAATTATTTGATTAAATTTAATCACAAGACTGAAGATACATTGGTGGGGCATTACTGAGTTTTGTATTTTTAATTAGACCCATTCTATTAATGATTTTGGGTCCTACTTCAGATTTAACATTACTTTTCATAAGGTAGAGATTCTTTAACTTTTTGAGATTGTGATTAATAATCTTTATAAGAGCTTATTGCAGTGTTGAAGAGCACTGAAAAATAACTTTGATGAGATAATATTTGATATTGACGCAAACTTTGTATTTCATTATGTTCTGTAGGAATTCCGCAGCAATCTTAACTGTAGGAGGGTTCTACTATACAACACTTAAATTGTCAAACACTTATTGTGACAAAAGGATGGAATCGTAAAGCGCCACTGTCACCCTCATATTAAAAATTAGTATTCATTATGAATGTATTGGAATTTCACTGAAAGTCCAACCCTGTCAAGAGAAATAGAGACACAAAGTAGGGACAACTTTGCCTCTGTATTTCTTCTAGGGTAGATCATCAAGCAAATAAGTCAAGAAGAAAAGATAACAGAAACGTGTATCATCATGTAGCAAAGTCAAGGTCAAAATGATAAGTGTATCATTGAGTATAATAGACAAGGCCACAGAAATACAGCAGTCATGTGCTTAGGTAGAGGGTAACTGTGTATGGGCATAAACCTTCACCATTGATAAACCACCCCAACCACTTATTTTCCAAATGAACCACAACAGACTTGCTTTGGGTTAAAATAGGCCATAGCTTTATTAAAATCTAAATATATAAATCGTTAAACTTCAACTTTATAACATAAAACACTATATACATAATTGCTCAGTGACTGAGTACCACCTTGCCAACCAAACATAACTTAGGGCAGCTGCCCCTTCCCCCTTGTTCCAACCAGCACAAGGCCTTTTCTTGGGCCTTCCATTTCTTAATACTAATCACTAGCCACTTATTGGCTTAGTGGGCAAGTCCATTATCCATAACTGTACCTGAGGTTAGGGGAGGGACAGCCCTACCCATCCACTTTCCACGGACCGCTGGTCCAACCACCGGTTGACAAGGACCATATACAGCCACAAGACCCGCTGGTTTACCCCCTAAGTCAGCGGAGCCGCCCCAACACCAAAGCCATGGCCTTAACCAATGCATCCTGCAATGCTAAATTAAATAAATCCAGTCCTACCTCCATCAAGTGGACCCCATCACTACTAAAATAAATTGCTGTGATATGCTCAAAGATGCGGTGACGCACCATTCCTTTCACAAACCTCGAAACCCGCTTATTAAATTTAATCCTCCTCCATGCAAGAGCCCTGGGGTCTCTTGCCCCCCTCCAATAGTTCAGGGAGAGCACCTTGGACCACACCAGACACACCTTCAGGAATCTGAGCCATAGCACAGCCAAATCCTTCAGAATCATCTCCCCAGATCCCACACCGTAACAGTGTCAAAATTGTTTCCCCCAGCACGTATCAAAATTATATCAGGAACACGAGTAGGCCGTACAAGCGGACCATTTCAGGCAACAGACGCTCCCAATGCATCCCTCGGGTACCAAACCAATTTACTTCTGCCACCGCTTGCGACAGGCCCAGTTGTAGTCCCCCTTGGACGAACTTCAGCCTGCTGTTGTGCCCAATGTATATAAGAATGGCCGATGACCCATACTCGCTTTCTGGCACCTACAACAACAAAAGCGGAAACTGAATCAGTCCAGTTGGATGAACATACGATCGAAAGCACCCAGATGCCCATCTCGCAATCCTCTGGATAACTTCCTCAGTCAACCCCAGGCGAGATGCCTCAGTAGAAGCCCTTATCCGAAAGGAGTGTCCCCCAAACTCTGCACTAGGCAGTCTCAAAACCTCCAAAGCCATGCGAAAATATCCTGATAAATTTGAACCAAGATAAGAAACTGGCATCCCCGTGAACCAGCAAAGGACTCACGCCTGCTGGGCGAACCTCACAGAATGAAAACATGTCAAAGGACAGACCAGGGATTCTACGTACCCCATCCAAGAACGTCCCTCTTGGACCTGCAGAAAAAACTTCACTGCAAGTGCTTCACCAAAGACATCCCCCAGTAACAAACCCCCAGGGACCACTTTGGACGGGCTCACGAGCTCACCCACCCACATGGCCCCGAAAAAGGCAAAGGAGAATGCTATCCGAAACAACACCACTTCGAATGAGGAGAAAAGAACCTGCGGCAGAACAGTGAACAAGCCCACCATAAGAGTGCCTGAAACCAGCCTCTGAGAATCCAAAAGCTTGGGCCCCTTACACCATCCTCTCATAACCAATGAAACTAGAACATCAATTCGAGATGTCCGACACCCAGATGAGCTTAAACCAAAAGCTCAGCCCAGACAACTTACCAGACACGACCGAGGAGGAATAGCCCAAGGCTTCCCAGAACCAAATAAGCTGCAACAAACCTTGCAGAAGCTCACCATCTGACCGAAACCCACCGAGCTGCCTCTCAAATTCCACCCACTCGCTCCATGCCTTACCAAAATGCTTCCTAGTAGACTCCAAGTCCGAACCCCAGATCCAAGACATTATTCAGTCAGCCCAAGACCCCACAGATCCGCTTGGCATGGAAAGCTCACCTAGTCTGCCCTGGGCACCACCGCCCTAAATTACCGCCACTGAAAACGAGAAAGAGCATCCGCTGTAACATTAGCAACCCCAGGCATATGCACAGCCTTACAATATACATTCAGAAGCAATCAGCACAGCATTAGGCACCGCAGAAGCTGAACCACTGGAGGGGACGAAGCCGATAAATTGTTGTTGGCCAGCACCACCCCTTATTATCGCAGTGGATGACCATCCTATGATCCCTGAGGAGATCACCCCAGATCTACACCACAATAGAGAAAAGCTCCAAGAAAGCCAAGTTCTTAGTCAACCCCGCTGAATGCCAAGATTCCGGCCAAGATTCGGCACACCAGTGGGCCTCAAAGATGGCCCCGAAAACCCATAGCACCTGCGGCGTCAGTGAAAAGATGTAGGTGTAGAAAAGATGTAGCTCGGCATTGGACACTCCAGGCGCCGGCCAATATGACCAACCATTAAACCCGTCCAAGAAGACGGACCACCAGATCCTCGCGCAATGGGCGAGTGATATGCACATAATGATGAGGCCGTTCCACCCCTGTGGTTAAACACCCTTCCCATAGGTATAATCCAGCACGTAAGTTGCAGCTTACCCAAGAGCGACTGCAGGTGTCACAACTAAATCTTTTTGAGGTACCCGGTGGCCAAAACCTTATCCTACAGCAAATGACATTCCCTAGCAACCGAATTAATCTCAATCCCCAAGATGCTCAGACAAGTGGAAGGACCCACTGTCTTGTCCAGGGCAAGCGAGACCCCGAAGAACTTAGAGACCGATTCCAGAGTTCGAAGAAGGTGCAAACACACATTCGAACCAGCAGGGCAATGCACAGGAATCCAAATGATGTGACAGCCAGTTACACGCTGCCTCTTCCCGCACCACCCATTCCAGAAATGTACTAAAACATTTTAAATAGAAGCAGGAAATTGAACAACCAATTGGAGGAGCAGAACTGTAACCACTGGAGGCTGGGCCAGAGCTGCCACTTCCAATGGGAGCGAAACCAGCGTAACGCACAACGATGCCTCGAACATGGCATGGTCCGGAACCACCTGGGAAGAAAGAATAGGTGAAATCATATCCCTCCTGTCTTGACCTGGAATGGCAGACCACCCCAGGGGGACGGGGAAGGCAAGGAGACACTCAGCGGGTGCAAAAGGAGATTCAGCCTGAGCCGGAGCACCAGTCTGCATAGCTGCGGACCAGCCAGCCCGGGAAGAAGGACTGTGGCTCTTACTGCATGGGACTGGAGAAGGGGATTATAAGCGGGCGCGGACAGCAGTGGACCACCCCACTGCCCATGTAGTGACAGGAGCCCGCAAGGGAGGTGAAGCAAGCCTCGTGGCCACAGATCGACAGACCCGTAGCTTCCCCTCGAGGGGCGAAACATTCCGGTCTGCCGTGCTCGCCTATGGGGACCTCCGCTACCCCCAGGAGGGGAGACTGCAACAGCCTCGAATGCCAGAAGATGAGCCAGCTGGGCCTGCAGGTGCAGACCCCCATCTTGTAAGGCCTCAACCCTGAGGGCAGAGGGGACAGCTTTAATATCCATATCGACCCTGGCGGCAAACAGCATTTGGAAAGCAGGTATAACGAGGGCAACGACCAGCAATTACAAGCTGTTCCCAACTGATAATTAAGCTGCTATCCTGTAATATGGCAATCTATTTATACTAGCCCACCCATCTACCCCATACTACTCCACCCACATCCCAAGACCAGTTTACCACATTCCCTTGTATACAATCCCCTTACACTCACATGTCCCTATTCTGCCTTGGCCTTGCCTGGCTCCTCAGGGTCTGGATAAACAATTTTTGTAATACACATCGTAAACAAAGATATGATAAACAGAATTGCATAAGAGCTCATCTAGAGTACCTTGGTATAATATATTCCATATACAATAACATTCTAACCCAGTTTGTTAAAATAATAATAGGTATAAGGTAGGAAGCTAAAAGTAGCCAGTTTTTCTTTAAGAATTAGAATGTTGTTTTATGAAAGATCTTTCAATCTCATTTGTATTCAGTTGAAATGCGTGTCTGTTTTCTCCCCCACCTAGTTTGCCAACAATGAACTTTGAGGCTCGATTTAATTTATCCATTTACTGAATTATTCCTTATGTGTTTGATACCTGAGACTTTCCACCTGTTTCCAGAAAATATGCTTCTTTTCTTTGGTTTAGTAAACTCACCAGCAATGAGTACACAAGACTCCTTTCCATTAGCCAGCTGTCCGTATTTCCTGCTATGTATTTAACAGCAAGCCAGCGGATAAAGCCAGAAAATATATTTATCCCCAAGTACAGCACATTTTACCATGAATATTTAGAAATCCAGACGTGGCTTTTGTTCTCTGACAATTACACTCTTCTGTCGTAAACTCAATGCACAAAAAAAGCTTTTGTAACTTGTTCAAATGCTTTATTAAATTATATTCTAAAAGTACCAAATATGTTTTCTGCAAGTTTCAAAAATGGCTTCCTGCAGAAATTCTCACTTTGCATTCTTTTGAAAATAGTTTCGAATTGATAGAAAGATTAATGCAAAAATTTTGGAGAATCGACAAGTCAATTTTATGGGTTATGTAGGTGAACTGGAAAACCCAGTTCCTTTATCAGACTTTCACAATTCCTCATTTAGTAAATAACCCACATTTTAAGGCTTCCTTGTGAACATAGCATAGTTTTACATGGTTACATAGCTACATAGCTGAAAAGAGAAATGCAACCATCAAGTTCAGCCTTCCTCACATTGAATTTTTGCTGTTGATCCAAAAGAAGGCAAAAAACCCAGTGCTTCCAATTATGCCACAAACTAGGAAAAAAAAATCCTTCTTGACCTCAGAATGGCAGTCAGATATGGCTTAGTTTAAGCCCAAAAATTATATATAAACAGCATTTTTCATCATGTTAAATCTCATTTACGTTGATGTTAAGTTTTACATTTAAACTACTTTATCCAAGTCATATGCAATTCTGGCTGTGTGTGTCCACTACACATAAATTACATTAAATTCAAGATTTGTTAAGAGTAAAAGAGCATACGTTGAATGTGCCCTTAGGGCAATGGATTGTAAAAGAAACAACTTTGTGCCATACCCAAGGCTTGGTCTAAAAGTTTAAATCATGGCTTGAACTTTTCACAAACCACTTTACTAAGGTAACCACACTAATGCACTTGGATAATCCACTAACGTTTTCTTCTAAAAGCTACTGAAAAAGCTAAAAAATATATCGCACTGAAATGAGAGCATACTCTTTTCTGTTCTTCTATTCCAAATACCCTTAAACAAATCAGACACACAGGGCTGGAGGTTAAGCAAGCAGTTATTTTTCTCTGGAAAATATTTCTTTCGATTTTGTGTAAATAATGTGACCAGACTTTGCCTGGAACCCGGAAGATGGAGCATTTTGACAGCTTCTCTCTGGTCACATTATTTACTAATAGGTATAATAATGTGTAGAAGCAGTTTTGCGGCGCATCGGTTAAAACCTCTGAGATCAATGCTAATGTCCAGCATACGGCTTTCACAACCCGGGTGGGCAAGCTTTATGGATTTATGTATGGTAACCTAGGAA
The DNA here is from genome assembly GCA_933207985.1 of Pelobates cultripes. Classification (NCBI taxonomy): domain Eukaryota; kingdom Metazoa; phylum Chordata; class Amphibia; order Anura; family Pelobatidae; genus Pelobates; species Pelobates cultripes. The sequence continues at coordinate 16,773,553 of OW240918.1, forward strand.
CCCAATTCTACAGAAGAAACATGAGAGCAACAAAGCAGATGCCATTTTCAACTTGTGTAAATGTTTATGCTCTTTAAACAGCTGTTCGGAAATAATAAAGAGATTTGAATAGCCTTTTTAAAACCATTATTGTTAGTACATTTATTCTGCGTGTGTACCTACCTGTCTGTCTGTCTGTCTATCTATCTTTTCATCTATCTACCTGTCTGTCCATCACAGCTTGTTAATACTTTTTCTGGGGAATAAATATTGTAGACCCATTCATAGCACCTCAACCACTACACTGAGCAGTAGTGGCTATGGTGCTAAGAGTGCCCCTTTTTAGAATACTTTACTGACATAACATATATCATCTAAAGGATATAATGCAAATTTTTTAATTAAAAATTTACTTATTTTTAACTTATTAATTCCCCACGGTTCTCATTTATAAATGCCATGTTGCCGCGTTTATGTAACAATTTGTTTGAGGCTCATGGGGAAGCTATGTTTCATGTTAAGTTAGATTTCATTATAATGAAATGCCATGTGAGAACCTCTTCAGTAAGCATTTGTGATGAAACCACAGGAAAAAAAAATAGTTTTGGGGCTTTTTACTGCAAATTAACTTTTCAATTCATCACAATTGAGCTCGTCGTACTCACTTATCAGAAAACACGTTTTTTTTTGTAACTTTTTTATCATCGCATATCTGAAAACTGAAATAAAAAGTGTAATTGTTTCTTTTTTTTTAAATTGACTATGAGAAGAAATGAACATATTTATATTTATTAAAATGTTTAGAAATGTATGAACGCTGACTATTTATCTGTAATCCTGAAATTGCACAGTTTGTGGTTGTTGTGCGGCCAGCTCGATAGGTAATACTGGAGGTCAGTGTTTTTGATATTCTTAAGTTATTTTCAGTGAACAATAGTGATTATTGTTTTTCGGGGGTTTTGACAGTGATATATTATTATTGCTCTGTGATGTTGAGTGGGTTTTATTGATTATTGTTAATGTACAGAGAAAATTAGCAGTTATAGGTTATCAGTAGGTTAGTGCACAATGAAGAGTCTAAAGTGCGGCGTGCGAGCCAGACAGCTGCTTTGAGTCCATTGTACAATCTGTGGTGGAGATCGGCTTTCCCTAACATTTCATTTTTACATTAAAATCTCCCTTAGGTAGAGCCAGATGGATTTGCAGAATACAAGATACTAGATTATAGTCATCATTCTTTTTAAGCTGCTGCAGGGACTAAAAGAGGTTCACATGTGTTGACGATGCAGAGGGAATACTGGGAATATTGTGTTTCACACTCAAGCAGATTTAAAGTGGTAAATGCTACCAATTGCAACCAAAGTTTTTTTTTTTTGTAGGATGTCACAAATGTTTAATAAAATAACATATTCTCATTTTTTTTTTAGTTAGTTCAAAATCAAGTTAATTGTGGCAGGTGACCTGGTGACATTTTAATTGGTGATTATTCACTCAGATATTTTACACAGATATAATTTTTTTAGCAGCAACAACACAAGATGCAGCAGACAAGATTTCAAATATCCAACCCCTTCAAGTAAACATAAATTTGCTGCACATGGGAATGAGGGAGTAGGATAATAATTCTACAGGGCTTATAGTTAATGGTTATTTTTCAGAATATTTATTTATACTGATCATATATATATATATATATATATATATATATTGTAACAAAGCTCCTGTGCTTGGACTTAGTATCTCCGTCCGTTAGTACTCTTGAGTGCTTCAGACCTTTTCTCTGAAACTGGACTGGGTCTCTGCGGACCTTTTTCACTAGCACCAGATTCAACCACCATAATTGTTCAGGGTAAGGGCTTGTCCTCTACCCACATTCAGATATCCCCTCGTCTTACTGCTACTTTTGGCTCACAGATCCACGTGATTAAGCTTTCAGTACTCAGGTCCACAGACTCTGTAACTGCACCCCCCACTCAAATAAGAGACAACACTCCTGTTCAGGCTGGGAAGAATACCCTAAATTCTTTATTCACCACCAGAACTAGCCAGCAATGCAAACACAAATGCAAATATATGTAAATAACCTGGGGAACATTCTCTCAACAACAGTAATGGCACGGACACTCTCAGAAGAACTTTCTGTGAAAAATCTAGATGTGATGCACTCAACATCTCCACATATAATAATGCCACAGTGCAAACAAACTACCAGTCATAATATATAATGAAGCAGATGAAGTGCACTCACCAGACTTGTGTATAATGAAAGTCAGAATCTTTATTGACATAGCAAATTGGTCAACGTTTCAGTCCCTAAGCAGACTTTCAACAGTTCCTGTATGTCTACATATATTTTGTTTCAGCATGTAATATATTCTATTATATAATGTGTCTTACCATGGTAATTGTATCTTCTCACTATATAACAGGTCTTCATGGTGGTTCTCAATGTATTCCTCTATGAACACAATAAGCAAAGGTTTGTCAGATACATAAATCTTGAACTGTTGATGTGCCTTGAGAGTCATACCTGGTCATACCTGGTCTGTCAACTATTCATCTGTGCAGTGGTGTGTGTTGTGTCATTATTAGTATGTGCACAGATGAATAGTTGCCAGACCAGGTATGATTCTTAAAGCACAGCAATGCCTCCTCCTTCAGTCATATCTTATGTTCCTATCTCTCCCTCCCCAGTCAGTCATACCTTGTGCAGTCTTCACCTTCACCCTTTCCTTCCCAACTCTTTGGACATCATCAGAGGGATATTTAGCCCGTGAAGGTCATGCACAAAGACGAATTTATAAATTGTCATTTACTAAACCTGAGATTTTAGTGAACTTCAAAATGTAGGTTAACTTTGCGATGGAAATCAAACAAATGTTTTAAATTAATTTATTTTGGCCTAAATTTGCAATTTCCTTGCACAGTATTTATTCAAGTGGGAAATGTAGAAAACTGGCAAGGACATTGCAATTGTAGGCCAAAATAAATTAATTTAAAACTTTTGTTTGATTTCCATCGCAAAGTCAACCTAAATTTTGCAGTTCTCCACAATTTCAGGTTTAGTAAATAACAATTTATAAATGCATATTTGTGCGTTATATTCACGGCTCAATATCCCTCTGATGATGACCAAAGAGTTGGGAAGGGTGAATGTGAAGGGACATTAGGCATGACTGCACAAGGTATGACTGACTGGGGAGGGAGAGATAGGAACAGAAAGTATGACTGAATGAGGAGGGAGAGATGGGGACATGAGGCATGAGGCATGACTGATTGGGAAGGGAGAGATGGGGACTCAAGGTATGACTGACTGGGGAGGGAGAGATAGGAACATAAGGTATGACTGACTGAGGAGGGAGGGATGGGAACATAAGGTATGACTGAATGAGGAGGGAGAGATGGGCACATGAGGTATGACTGACTGAGGAGGGAGAGATTGGAACATAAGGTATGACTGACTGAGGAGGGAGAGATAGGGACATAAGGTATGACTGACTGAGGAGGGAGAGATTGGAACATAAGGTATGACTGACTGATGAGAGATAGATGGGACATGAGGTATGACTGACTGGGGAGAGAGAGATATGGGAACATGAGGTGTGACTGAACTGGGAGGGAGGGATGGGGATATGAGGTATAACTGACTAGGGAGGGAGAGATGGGGACATGAGGTATGACTGACTGAGGAGGGAGAGATAGGAACATAAGGTATGTCTGACTGAGGAGGGAGAGATAGGGACATAAGGTATGACTGACTGAGGAGGGAGAGATTGGAACATAAGGTATGACTGACTGATGAGGGATAGATGGGGACATGAGGTATGACTGACTGGGGAGAGAGAGAGATGGGAATATGAGGTATGACTGAACTGGAAGGGAGAGATGGGGACATGAGGTATGACTGAACTGGGAGGGAGAAATGGGGACATGAGGTATGACTGACTGGGGAAGGAGAGATGGGGACATGAGGCATAACTGACTGGGGAGGGAGAAATGGGGACATGAGGTATGACTGATTGGGGAGGGAGAGATGGGGATATGAGGTATGACTGATTGGGGAGGGAGAGTAATTAGGTATAACTGACTGGGGAGGGAGAGATTAGGACATGAGGTATGACTGACTGGGGAGGGAGAGATGAGGATATGAGGCATGGCTATGAGTGGAGTAGAACTGAGACCTAATAAAGTCAAAATGGAAAAGCTTTGTGTGGTGAAAACATTGCCCATGACTCAAGGCACCAATAATCTACAGTGAATCCCAGCAATGCCAATGCCATGCAGTGTGGGTGCTTCATTAGTCCAGATGGGCATATTTGAAAAATTAAAGGTTCAAAATACAAAGAATAACACCATATCGCTTCAGCACAACACAATCACATTGCAAGCCATTGAATGGACATTGATTCCAAGTATAACACCTGGACAATATCAGAGAATATAAAAACAAAAGGGTAAATGTTCTACAGTGACCAAGTGAAAACACCAATCTCAGTCCCACTGAGTCAGGATCATAAATTGAAACCTTAGGTTTTCTAGTGACATCCAGCTAACCTCAAAAGCCTTCAGCAAATCTGCTTGGGTACCGCCTTCCATTGTGTACATCTGATAATCACGATCCCAGAATTCATTGTATTTGTTTTGCACATTAACAAACAGTAATACGTGAAGACTGAATACTTGAGCAAGATACATATTTCTGTCATTTGTTTTCTTTAAAAAAATAGAACATAAAACGAAAGTTACTGTAAAAGTTGCAACTCTGAGTTTAAGGGTGTTAAAATCAAAAGTCATTAAGGACAAAATTATTTTTAGTCAACGGTGTCTTGCAGGACACTTCTACATACGAAATTAAGTTCAGAAGACTGGAACAAGGGGGCATTATCAATGTACAAAGGAGCAGAATGACTAACAGATAAATGTAAAAACCAACCCGTTAAAGCAAATGTGATAGTTTTCTCGAGAAACACATAAATATGAGAATTTATATAGGCTGGAGAATGAACTATAAGGCCAATGTGTTCTTATGTGCCTATGTAATTGGGTGTTTTCATAAACTAGAAATTATGGGGACTTGACAGATTTGTCAAATTGCTGAGTTTTTCCATTTCAGCAATTTTAGTCTAAATGTTGTAATTTCATCATTAATTCACCACAATTCTCAGTATAGTGAAAACCCATATTAATTTCCATGATTTTTTTGGCTGTAACTGCTATGAGCTTTGTTATTCATATCTTTGTTGTGCAAAAGTAAAACACAGTTTACATTTCTAGAATATTTCAATTTGCACGAGAGCATCTTATTCAAATTATTGTTAATTCAATATTATATAAATCAGTCCTTGAAAATATACATTTTGTTTTTTAAATAATTGATGAACCCAGTGTTGGATGGAGATATAAACCACGTTTCACATTCTAGAAATAGCCTCAGTAATAATTTAAATGCAACTTAATGGATCTCCCATGTCGTTTAATTTCTTGTGGGCATTTGAACGGAGTCTATTGTGCTCCATCTAACCCTTCACCTTTGCTTTTATTGAATACATTTTTTTTGCCTGTGGGATAGAAGCATCTGTTTAGTAAAACAAGAATTTTTTTAAGCTATTTTCACTCCTTATAAATTACATGTATGAACCCTCTTATTGCAATAGACATGTACCACATTGCTTTGACATGTAGTGCCTCTGGCTTTCTAAACTAAACAGCCAGTTATTTGGAGTTACAAAATCGACTAATAAACTTAAAGGGACAGTAATATTTTAAAATAAATGGAATTTTAAAAAATAATAGCATACTTAAAGAGATACTATTGGCACCCAGACCACCTCAGGTCATTGAAGTGGTCTGGGTGCCGTTTCCCTGTTCCTATTCTTGCAATGTAAATCATTGAGGTTTTTTTTGAGGCTGCAATGATTGCCTTGCAGGACTAAGACTGCCTCTAGTGGCTGTCAATCAAAAAAACATAAAAGAAAGAAAACATACTGATACCTTGGAAACCAGATTGAAAGTTCTGATTGCCTTGTTTTTGTTTTCAATGTATCTGTTTATACTTCATGACTGTACTGCTTATGCTGCCATGACTGAACTGGATTATCATATTAATTGCTAAATGATTATTATTAATAAAAAAAAGAAAACAAAGCACTACATAGCAAAGGTTAATATAAGTTTTAGGCGATTTCCAATTTTGCCTTATAGAACATGTATCAATGATGTCTAATACAAATACTGAAGTATATAAACTCTCCACGAGGCTTTACATAGGCACAAACGTGCCTTTATTTATTTACTCTCTGGGACAGATGGGGCTGTTTATTGGAATTACAAGGATTCTGGGAAATCCTGTACTTTATTAGACTGGGGAGGTTTTCAGGATGGATTTTGGGAACCCGTGCTTTATAATGCTATTCCTCATTATTTTTGACAATTTATACCCAAATACTTTAATAAATCCCTCTATAATTTTCCTCTGCCTTCCATCTCATTTGGTATTTATTAGTAATCTAATTACTGGTGAGCTATGCTACACACAGGCAGTTAAACTCTTTACCTTGTGCCTATGTGTCTGCTCTCAAATTTCTATTTTAAAGCTAAAAGGTGTAACATTTATAAAATCTTGAATAATTTCCATTCCAAACGTGTTAATTGGTGTGAGCATATGGCAAGAGTTTGTTTATCTTAACATTGCCCATATAGATTCTGCTGTCATATCAAACTTGTTTCCCTAAATAAATATTAGACCATTGACTGATTCACTCTGTAGATTTCTCCCTCCTGCATCACCTGCAATTTTGGGCACCTGTTGTAAAGAAGGATATTATGGCACTAGAAAAAGTGCAGAGACGGGGTATAGCATTAATAAAAGGGATGGAACATATCAGCTATGAAGAAAGGTTAACAAATTTAAATCTATTTAGTTTAGAAAAACGTCGCCTGAGAGGGGATGTGATAACATTATACAAATATATTCGGGCCAATACAAGCCATTGTGTGGAAATCTATTCACAAACCGGACTTTACACAGGACACGAGGTCATGCATTTAGACTGGAAGAAAGAAGATTTCGTCTAAGGCAAAGGAAAGGTTTTTTTACTGTAATAACAATAAGCATCTGGAATTCTTTGCCTGAAGAAGTGGTTTTATCAGAGTCCATTCAGATGTTCAAACAGCTACTAGATGCATATTTGCAAAAACAGAATATTCAAGGATATAATCTTTCAATGTAAGGTAATAACTGCTTGATCCAAGGATAAATCTGACTGCCATTCTGGGGTCAAGAAGGAATTTTTTTCCTAGCTTGTTGCAAAATTGGAAGTGCTTTAAACTGGGTTTTTTTTGCCTTCTTTTTGAACTTGATGGACGCAAGTCTCTTTTCAGCTATGTAACTATGTAATTATGTAACCTATTATCTCTGTATTGTATATATTCTAATTCGATACAAGCAGGACATTGTGCCTGGACACATAATTATAAAGCTATCACATGGCTCATAGTGTTATAAGTATCACATATCTACGTCTATCTAGATAATTGTGTACTGATTTTTTATCAACTTTAGAAAGCGATATAGAGTTCATGTGATGTTGCTGGTGTCAAGATACTGCATTTTTGCAATATATTTTATACGTATTTTTTTTTGTATTTTAAAAATACTGTCCAGAGTTAAACAATGCTGGGAAAAAAATGTTATTTCTTTGATTAATAAAAGTATAGCCTTGTACACAGCAACAAACAATGTTGGATAAATTGGCCTATAGAATGTGAAAAAATGTATTGCTTAAACAGGCCAGCACGAAATGTCAACAAACAACCCTTTTTTAATCATTTACCGTTAAGCTGATAATCTTTAACATGGTTGTCACTATCATTAACAATTACTGGCTGTTTCAATGCTACAAAACTTTAATATTTAATGATTTGGTAATCATCAGCTGCTGATAGTTTGAAAATCTCCCACTGAGATTAATGAACAACAATAAGCACTAAAGAACACCCAATTCTCATTTTAGACAGAAACAAAAATACAGGCACCAGATCACCAAACTTTGTGCAAAATTCAACTAGGTGCAAAGTGGAAAAAGTAAATCTAACGACTGGAAGTTCTCAATACATCCTATATTAAAAATGAAGAAGACATTTATTCTATATATCAGTAGAGTTAAGGGAATAATTTAAAGGGTCCTGGTAGATTTGCTATGGAAACACTAAAGTTTTTACAGTGTATTGTTGGAGTTGCTATGGCAACACCAAACTCTGGGCTCATTTCCAATGTTGTCATTAAGGTTTGCCGAAAAGCCGCTAAGTCCTAAAATGGTTGTTGGTCGCATTAGCAGGGAGCAGCTGCGGCTCATCCACAAAATCTAACAGATGTAACTGGCAAATCCTGAGTTTTAATGTTTCAATTAGAGAATAATATGAAGTGTTAAGCATTATTTACCAACTGGTTTTAGTGCAACATACTAAATTAAAATCTGCTTTATTTAGGTGCAACAAAAAAAAGTCAAGTTGAGGTGTGTACCTCTTGTTCCCTTATACTCCGGAGTGTGGGGGGTTTATATATAAGTAGATTAGGTCCTGCCCAACCCCATCCCTTTGGAACTAGAATGGGGAGGGGGGGTGGAATAGTAAAACATAGAGAGGCCCACCAAGGGGTCCCCAATATACGAATGACTTGTTGGCAAGGGGGGGGGGATTAAAAATAGGCAGAGAGTCAGACTTCCTGCCTCACATTTTCCATCATATGGTCTAAAGGATGGGAAAAATAGAAAAAGATATGGGGGGGCTGACAGAGCCCCTTCAATGCCCCTCACCCATCACCACTGAATGAATAGTTAAAACAACAGGATGTAGTTGTTTCTAATAGTTTGTGGTTAACTTTAAATGACTGAAACTATTCTGTCTAAATGAACAACAACTTTTCTTTTCACTTTTTCAAAACCCTTTAAGGCGCCAGTAATATATTACAGGATTTTACTAAAATTTGCATTTGTATGTAAATTAGTATGGATCTCTTAGGGAAAATATATTTTTTTACTGAAACTATTGAAATTCTACAGGGCCCAACATTTCCTTACACTCTACATAATGTGTTACTTTTAGCATTCACTTGTAGCATTCATCGTAAAAAGGTTTTTGAAAACATCCTTGAATTATACTGTACTCAGAGTAATAAAACGATATCAAGATCTGGACTCATTAGGAAAAAAATATTCTGATTCATGTAACCTTGATTATCATGGTGCCTTAAATTAATAAAAATGTAGAATGGCTTTTTAGACATGCTGAAAGTGATCCTGACTTTCATGTGTATCTTATCCACTTCAAAACACAAGCTTTTTCAAACAACTTAGTATCATGATGGCTGTAGCATATCTTCTGCCATGGTGGGGGTTAATTACTCTAAATGTACCATAGGAAATAATTACATGAAATGATTAAAGAATTTTAATAACAATTAATAGTGTCAAAGAGAGAATTATGTTGATTGAAGTGATTTTAACAATATATTATGTGTGTGTGTGTTAATGTAAAAAATACTCAATAGTTTGAAAGAAATATATATACCCGGAAGCTAGAATAATTCTACTGAAATTAAAAGGTAACTCATTAAAACACTGGGTTGACAACATGGTTGCATAATTTAAGTCAAAATGGGCACAGTGAAAAATGGCCATCTTGTCAAATTTGGCCTAAATTTTCCTTAGATTAATGGACAACGCTTGTCAAATCATCATGAAAAAATGTTGACTAACCAACTTCCTAAATCATTTTTCAAAAGTGGCTAGTTATGAAGGATATACCTGCTGACAGAATACACTTTAGGAATAGACTGGTGGACCTTTCACATTTAGAACTCAGAGAATACAAGTTCCTGAAATATCTGCAACTATCTGCCTTCAATCAAAAAGCAACTGCACTCATTGCTTATCTGCAATGCTATTGAATATGTAATTTGTATATGTAACACTCTAGCTATAACTGTAATGTACGCAGTCCACGACAGGTCATCAGGCAAACTGGGTAACTGCGTGGGAAGAGAGCATGGGTGGCGAGTCAGAGAAAATATGATGGTGGTGAAAAGACCCATAATAATAATAATAGGAGGGTGGTACAGAGACATAGGGGACATACAGAGAGAATTGTAGTAAGATACGAGATAATAGAAAGATGGTACAGAGACACAGGGGGGTTACAGAGAGAATTGCAATAAGATACGAGATAGTAGAAGGTTGGTACAGAGACACAAGGGGGATACAGAGAGAATTGTAGTAAGATATGAGATAATAGGAGTGTGGTGAAAAGACACAGGGAGTGGATGGAGAGAAAATTGAAGAAGTATGAAGAGACAAAGGAAGGGGGTAAAAAGATAATGGAAGGGATGGAATAAAAATTGGGAGGCAGTTGGAAAAATGGGCACGCACATTGCACACTACCAATAAATATACTACACTACCTTAAATACACCACTTAAACTGCATGGGTACAGTCAGACATTATAAACAGATACACTTCCATTCACACAGGTGGCACTCTAGACAAATGCAACATTCTCACACACTGTTACACTACACAAATACCATATTAATTATTATTATTATTATTATTATTTTATTTATATAGCGCCAGCAAATTCCGTAGCGCTATACAATGGGTAGACTAACAGACTTAATTAAATAAGTTACTAGAAAAGTATTCACTGAGAACTTAGTAGGTTATTTTTGACTGTTGCAGAAGAGGAGTCATGGGAGGTGCGGGGGGTATCACCCATAACCGTACATGTGGCATTTCAAACAAATACATACCCACATGTGCACACGTGGCACACTACTTAGACTGAAGAGGGTATATCAGAGGGTGAGTGGCAGGTAGTGTTGGTAAAATGGCCTGCTGCGTGGTATAAATGCTATAATATGAAGTGTAATAATGCCTATATGTAATGAATATACATCTGCCAAAACCAGTTCTGTTGTGAATCTAGGTCCTTCAGTCAGCTTAATGGGAGTTGAAGTCCGTAGCATCTGAAGTGCTGATGGTTGCCTATACCTGCGTGTGTGTGTGTCTGTATTTATTCTGCTACATATTTTCTCCTAGATTCTCAGTGAGAGCTATCAAGGCTGGGAGGTGTGTCTTACACACTAGTGAGGATAGGGCTCTGAGCTCTGGAGCTGATGTGATTCAGTCTTACAGCAAGCCTGTGCTGATAACAGCTAACAGAGAGCCAGCCTCTGCAACTCGGAGGGACCATCTCCATCCTGCAGCCTCTCTGCCTAAAGTGGATTGCCCTTAGCCAAAGTACCCACAAGGAAACCCAAACTGCTACACAAAGGATAACTTCACATTATCCCTGCAGCTGTCTGTACACAGAAACCTCTTAGATGCTCCAGAGAGGGAGAGGGAGACACATTGTATATATCTTGGAACCCTCTGTACTGTATAACAATTTAACACTTTCTACTCTCTGCTTTTGGGTGGTCTGATGAACAAGGAATATATTCTTATATCTCATATATCACCAAAAATCCTTGGAGTATCAAGACGTCCCATTCCACTTTGGTGCAAAATATGAGAATTTTATGCCCACGTTAAAAAGGTAATTTGATTATTTTCTTACACAAATTATTTTCTTATTTATTATATCAGTGATATTGTTATTGCATGTCGAAAATGTATGTGCAATGTGCGGTTTATTGCTGATAAAAAAAATGGTTAAACCTGATTTTTAATATTTATACCTTTATTTGACACTGCTACTTCCAATGCAACCAATGGATATTTATTCTGTCACCTTAATATAATCTGGTGTCAGCAGAGGGTCTTTAAAAATTTAGACACATTGAAAGTCCATCTTGTACCAGGAATCAGACAGAACCTGCTGGTCTGTATCATCCTGTGTTCTCCTGGATGTGTCATGAACATTTTTTCCAGCCAGGAGATGCTTCAGAATTTATTAGCAACCAAGTACTTCATTAAAAAGACAAGACAGATAATATGTTTCATTCTCTCCCTCCGCAGGCTTAACAAGGTCATTACTCTGTATCTATTTTCAGGATAATTGCCATGTATCTGTTGCCCTCATCATTTGAGAAAGAAGTACCTTTCATTTCTGCAGAGGATGGTTCGAGGCATGTTTGTCAGATCTGTTTGTTTTTATTTTGTAATAATTAGATTAATAATGAAACAAGAGTAAACAGAGTAGATGTTAGCCCATTAACTGAATAAGTAAAATATGCCAATTGCAAATGCTACCTATTATACATTCCTATGCCCCAAAACAAAGAATTGAGCAAACATAAATAATATAATTTAATTACATTGTTTAATTACTAATTTTCTTTATTAAAATTGCTTAGGCTAATGTTTAAAGAAATTGCACAGCTAACTCAACAGTTACATGCTGTTTTATGTGTAAATGTGGATAGGTATTGAACTTTAGATATCTTTTGTCACTTTGATATAGGAGTCCCATTAATATAATGAATCCATGTTGGTTGGTTTTTATCAAGGATAAGGACAGATAGATGCATTTGGAAGGCTGAATACATAGATACGTCTCCAGACTACATGCTGATAAGATAAAGAAATATTATACAAATATATATATATATATATATATATTATAACAAGTGAAAAAAAGAGACAAACAACTCCCAACCCCCTCCTCACCTCCCAAGAAAATTAGTTGGTTTACATTACTCACTTAACCCTTTTTCTTCTGAAATGAAACCATGATCCAGATTGTTAGCCTCATTGCCAAGACAATGATTAAGTCTGGTTCACAAGCATTGATCAGCCACCATCTGGGGGTCTGGTCCAAACACAGCCACCTGTCACTCTTTACATCTTGGTGTCAGCTGGACCACTTTATGCTTTTAAACACTTCATATCTGGTATCAATTACCAGCAGTGTCTCTAATAGTGCAGAGGGCAGCTCAAATTGTTTGTTTCTGTGTGCTTAGATTTGTCTATGGTTTGTACTCTGTCTGCTAATGTGTGGAATTACGTAGCATGTAGTGTTTTATCATTTAAAAATATTTAGAATATAGTGAAATCCCTTTCTCCTGGAGGGATCTTGATTGAAAATAGGAACTGATTTGTGGTTTTAAGGCACAGGATGACAGCTTTAACTCATTGGAGAGAGCCTAGAGTTACAGTGCTAAACTAACTCTACTATTCTAGGTTTATGTGTTTGTAATTGCCGTCAAATTGCTGTAATTACATTTGGTAATATGTGTACTTTGTCAGCTGTCTCGATAAGATAAGAATTATAACCACTTCCGCTGCTGACTGTAGATACTGTATGAACAGAGCATGCCATATCTGACTGCAGGTTATCAGATGAATCTAAATGTAGGAGACAATTACAATTTCCTATTCACTCTGTACTTTCTATTCTTTCTTGCTAAGTAACTAATTCTACATTTTTTTTTCTGGAACGGGAAGCACTTGTGAAAATGGTGTATTTGATCCCAGGCATGCCTTATTAACTTTCACCAAGAGAGATCTGTTATTATGGAACTGTAATGTCTGTGGATCCATGATATCTCCTTGCCACGCAGGAAATCTCCTTGCCACGGAGATCGTGATCCTTGAAGCCACTTTCAAAGACCTCGTTTTATTACATTCTATTATTTATATAACTGGTTCTGCTCCTCATCCTTTGCTCCTGAATGAAATACTACCCAATCTTCATCTTACAAAATAACAACACTAGTGTAACGGTTCTGGATTCAGTTCAGCATAAAGCATGGACACAACTGAAGACACGGATAAACAGGTTTATGCATGGCCAGAGCTGGGTGGATTTCAGACATGCCTCATGTGGTACTCTATGCAAGTTCTTAATGAGTTATGGGAAATAGGACTCTGGATACTTTGTATATTGACGATAGGGCCAGAGTCTTGAACATTGGGAGAATAATTTTTAAAAGTTTTGCAAGGAGATGAATTCACCCTATTGGTTATAACTTGTTATTCTTTCTGAAAAAAATAACCAACAACTCTTAAAATACTTTTCTTATATCTAATAAAAAAGTGTAAAGTAATATCAGTATGACAGAAAATAAAATATATTTTATTTATTTTGATTAGTTTTACAATGATACTTTTATTGAAAAACTTAAGAAAGCAAACTTCAAACTTCAAAGCCAAATACAGTCTAGTTATACAAATAATTTAGAGTTCTGACGTATTGCTTACAAATCAACAAAACATATGCATCTTTAAAGAATCCAATCTGTTCAGATGTGACCTACGCCTCTTTAGTCTACTTATGACCAGCCTGGCTCCTTTTTTTTAGCGGTTTCAGCTGCTCTGATTATGTTAGTACTCCCAAATAGTTACTCACAGATTCCGATGTTGAGCTTTCATAATGTAATGGGAAGTATTTTTATATGTAATCTTTTGATATACCATTTTCTCTTCTGAAATGTTCTGATGCAGTCCCAATTAAAATTAAGAATTCAAAAATCCAATTTTGGTGCCGAGGTAGACTGCGGGGTACTATGGATTATTCAATGGTAATAGCACATATGAGTTGGTCACCTCCTGTTTAGTGCCTGGTAGAACTACAAATAAAAGGGAAAGAGAGAGAGAAAGCAGTGGGAAAAGGACAAAGGAGAGGAAAAGGTGATGAGAAGGATATGTGATTTCAGGTAAGATAATTCATGCATAAGAAGTCCAGTGACTGTCATCTTATCAGCAGGAATCCAATGAGTGTCTCTCACTCCAGTTCAGGTTGTTAAGATGAAAGGTTCCATGTTCTCTTCCTTCAAAGTTCTAGTAAGCCACATCTTGTAATACTAACATCATTAATGCCAGCGAGTGTTTCTTCTTTTACTTCACCAACAAGACCACTATATTTAATTGAAAGGGCTGGAAAAGTGATGCTAGGAGTCAAGGGAAAGTGGCATGTGAAAGATCTAAAAAGAGAACAACATTTTTCAAATTAGATAGGTATCTAGCTCCGCGTCTTGTAAAAAAACAAGGCAGCACTTGTCACGTAATATAAGCTAATTATAACATCCCGTAGTATGAGAGATTGATATCCCAAACCAGGAACTTAAGGCCAATGTATCTACACTCCTGAAAAGTCCACACTTAAAATAGTAAGTAGTGTTCCTTTAAGTTCTTTAATCCCACTAGCTAGTAATTTTGTTGTTTATTCAATAATAACAGCATTTATTTGAAAAATGGCATTCATAGCCAGCATGAATACAGGGCTACCTAAAATATTAATTGAATTAGCATACATTGATGTAGTCATTCATCCTTTACAAAATATTTAACGGATTAAATAGTTTTAAAGCTTATAGTACCTCTTTCAATGTTTCAGCCGACAGGATGCATTATATTTTAGGAGATACATATATCTCTGGTAATTAAATAAGATTTTGCCTAAAGATGGTGATGGGAGAACTGCTATTTGTTAAATAAAATATTTAAATCCCAAGCTAAATTGGATTATCAGAAAATGGATTAAAAGTATTTAGGGAATGCAGCTTTGTAAAAAAAGGAAAAAGGCATCACTATATAAAAATAATGTCTGTATGTGCTTGTAATGCACGCGTGCGTGATGTCACGGCGGTATGTTACGGTATTACAGTCAGGAAGTAAGATTCCTGGCTATTATAACCAGAGGGCTTGGAGGCGTGGCTTGAAGCTGCTCTTGCACACCTTCTTTTTAGCCAAATAAAGGGATTTGGGAGTAGGACACGGATGCAGGCACTATAACAACTTCAATAAAATTAAAGGACCACTATAGGCAACCAGACCACTTCAGCTTAATGAAGTGGTCTGGGTGCCAGGTCCAGCTAGGATTAACCCTTTTTTCTGTAAACATAGCAGTTTAAGAGAAACTACTATGTTTACCTATGCGTTAATCCAGCCTCTAGTGGCTGTCTCATTGACAGCCGCTAGAGGGCTTCTGCGCTTCTCACTGTGATTTTCACAGTGAGAAGACGCCAGCATCCATAAGAGCGCGGCTCTTGGGGAGAGGAGGAGGAGAGTTCCCCGCCCAGCGCTGGAGAAAGAGGTAAGTTTAACCCCTTCCACCCCCTAGAGCCTGGCGGGAGGGGGACCTTGAGGATGGGGGCACGAGTATGTTTTCCTGGCACTATAGTGGTCCTTTAAGTTGATAATTGCCTCCAGTGTCCCTTTAAGGAAATGCGTGATGCAGATAAAATAGTCATGTTTCAGAAGGATTTTGTTTTATGTGTAGATAACGAGCTATCATGGCGACTTTGTGAGGAGGTGGTGCTTGTGGTAACACTATGTACAAGATCTTGTATGGGACTTATGTATATAGCAATAGGTGATACATTTGGAAAGGAGTCAAGCATAAAATTGTAAGATATTTTAGCTTTTAAGAATATAAGAAACCTAATTGAAATATATAGCATTAAATCAATAGAACGCACACGGTGAAACGCACATACTTTATTCCGTTTCCAGTTTAGCTGATGAAATAGTAACGAGATAAAATAGGAACCATTGTAAACACTTTTCATGTCAGCTATTTATCACCTGGGTTATTTGTTCATAATTGTTCTGCCTGGTTCCTGACCACTGAATTGTGGGATTGATCAAGTCAAAGAAGCCAAGTTTGTGTTTCTTATGGTCTTCTTAAATGAGAATACCTTCTAGTAAAAAAACAATTCCACAAAGAAAGTTTCTTTAAAAAAATAAAATAAAGACATGGTTGATTGCAGATTCACCCTACTCCCCTCCCTGTCCCGTGACTGGACAGTTAATTAAAGATACAGTTTAGGAAGAGGAAGGAGCATTCATTGGTTCTCCTGGCAGTGAGAGGGTCCTGAGAACCCTACATTTTTTCATAGTTAGTCTGGCATTAAACATAGGCTCCCCATTTAAAGCAAATGAGTCAATCTAGAAAATACCATTCAAAAGAGAATCACCATTTCCAATGAAACAGCAATAGTTTAATCTGCATCACACAAGAGAGAGGTCTCTAGGGGCGAAAACCAGAGAAGAACTCCGTCGTAGTCCCCAAAAAAATGATCTTGTTTGTTGAAATCTGTAACAAACTAATTAAATTAACCTCATATTTTACAAATATATACACTAGCCATGCAATATATAAATTAGTACACATTCCGAGTCTCTAAACACAAATATTAAGGATTCAGGATTGTGCTTTCTATGAGCATTGAATAGTGTTGTCATATCGCCCTTTAATATAGGACGATGATGAAAAATAGATGCCATAAAACTGCTTGCATTGAAATACATTCTTTCTATAAACACCTGTTCTTAAAATGGCAACATGCCAAAACCAGCTTCCGTCGAACACTCTCATCCCTGTGAGAACGGGGCACGTAATTATCCTGTTGTATTTTACGTGTGTTAACTACACTAGCAGGAAAATACAACACTTATTGTGACCTATATTAGTTGTTTGGAAATACTCCTGCTCTGACAGCTCACGTTTCTAAAAATAATTCCTCCCGTGTAGTTTTTTTTATCTGGATGTTTGTTAATAAATTCACATATCAATCCCTCAAGCCCTCCCTCCCTGTTTATTCATTAGTTTAACTAGTGACAGGTGCAGGCTGTTTAGAATGTAGGTTAAATTGTTGCAGGAGACTTGCTGCTAAGGTGTGAATGTGCTTAATCAAAGCAAATGAATCATCTTTTCCAGAAATTATCTGGATGATGCTGAAAAAGGACAATTAAGTGATTAAAAAGGATAAAAAGGGGTCAAGGTGTAATTTGCATAATGCATTTAGGTAGACGGGGTATAATAACAGATACATTAGCATACATTTCACAACATTGCGCATTTTGTCGTATTTTGTTCATGCATTCAATCTCGAGGCTTTCCTTTAAATTAGTACCATTTAACACTAATTTTAATTAAATAATTATTTCAATAGTTATTTACATATTTAATTATCCAAGACTCGATTTGAGGTGACAAATTCTGCCTTCAAAAATGTGTTTAGCTTGGTTTGTTTAATTAGATTATTGTGGTTCCCAAGCCAGTCCTCATGACCCAGCAACAGTCCAGGTTTTGTCAGTAAAAAAGGGAAATATATAAATCCTGGATTGGTGGTGGGTTACGAGGACTGGTTTGGGAATCACTGATTTAGATGGAAATTCATTGCACCAAACAGCTATGTGTGTGGTCATCTCCATAGCCTTTTCTAAAGAAAAACATCCCGCTGTATGTACTCTAACAACTGAATACAGGGAACATTGCCTTGCCTGTAACATCTCGATTTCTGCTGTGGTCTGCATAATATGGGGAGAATTTGGTATAAACTGCATCATCGTTTCTAGTAGGCGCCTCTATTAAATTCACAATTACTATTATTCATGTAACCCCAACAGATTTCACAGTGCTGTCACTGAGATGTTAACAGTCATTTAGGAAGAAGCTGGGAAACTTATTTTCCTCCTTCTCTGAATTATTTTGCCAGGATCCCTATCGATATTCAGGTCATTAAAATCTCCCATGATCAAAACCTGACCTTAATA
Source organism: Pelobates cultripes (assembly GCA_933207985.1). Classification (NCBI taxonomy): domain Eukaryota; kingdom Metazoa; phylum Chordata; class Amphibia; order Anura; family Pelobatidae; genus Pelobates; species Pelobates cultripes. Next base: position 16,792,030 of record OW240918.1, read on the forward strand.
TGGATTTTTTTTCAAACAGCGATATAGGCTTGTCTCCCACATCAATAGAAATATTTGAGTGTTAGGTGCACAGTGCATGACACTGGCTCAATACCCGGTGATCTTCTGTTTTTATATCATACCGCCTCTAGACTGGAAGCACGTCTCAGCGAGGGTCTCGTGAACCTCTTGATCCATTAATAATAGTTTGTCTCGCATTTGCCTTTGTATCCCTTTTGTATAACTGTGAAATGATGCAGACTATGTGAGTGTAATATAAATGCTACCAATGCTATTTTATATATAAAAAATATTTTTCTTTATACCAGGCATTTATTGGTGTTTCTCATATAAATTATTTGTGTTGTATACTCACTGTAGGCAGTCTTCTCACACTGCCTCAGCATCAAGTTTAAAGTTTGACTACTTACATTTGTGGGGGCACACGCACACCTGGCACCATAACCACTACAGCACATTGTAGTGGTTATGGTGCTTGGAGTATTTCTTCAAGTGAGTTTAAAGATTAAAAACTGGATAGAGTTTAAATAATACATTGACGTGGAAATAAAAAGGGAAAAGTGAGCAACTGTGAATCCCAGGCCCTTCGTATTGCTTTGTTATTACTAAGGCAGATATGATAAGATAAGGGGAATCAGGTTTTTGAATGTGTTAAATGACACTTTCATGTCACAACTGGTACAAGCACCAACTAGAAAGGATGCTTGTCTGGATCTCGTTATAACAAACAGTGTTGATTTGTTTAACCAACATTCAAGTAGGGGAGAAATATTGATCACAATATGATATTTTTTTAAATAAACTCAAAAAGAAAAAGCACGTGGGGTATACTAAAACATATAATTTAAAAAAAGCCAATTTAAATTTTTTTCAATTTAAGATTAGGGCAGCTAATGTAGAGAAATGCAAAGTTATGCACTTCGGGGGCAAGAATGCACAAGCAACTTACACCCTGAATGGTAGTGAATTAGGGATAACAACAGACGAGAAGGATTTGGCAATTGTTATAGACATGAAATTAGGCAGCAATATGCAATGTCAATCTGTTTTTGCTAAGGCCGGTAAGGTTTTGTCATGTATAAATTGGGGCATAAATTCTCAGGATGAAAATAAAATCTTTCCTCTTTTTTAATCGCTGGTAAGACCACACCTTGAATATGCTGGGCAATTTTGGGCACCTGTTCTAAAGAAGGATATCAAGACACTAGAAAAAGTGCAGAGACGGGCTACAAAATTCATAAAAGGAATGGAGCATTTTAGTTATGAAGAATGGCTAAAACTGTTTAATCTCTTTAGTTTGAAAAAACGGTGCCTTATAGGGGATATGATAACAATATACAAATATATTCAGGACCAGTACAAACCATTACAAGGAAATCTATTCGTAAACAGGGCTATACATAGGACACAAGGTCACACATTTAGGCTGGAAGAAAGGAGATTTAATCTAAGGTAAAGAAAATGTTTTTTTAAAGTAAGAACTATAAGGTTGTGGAATTCTCCGCCTGAAGAGGTAGTTTTATCAGTGTCCATACTTGCAATAAAATAACATACAGGGATATCATTTCTAATTAGTGGGGTAATAGCTTCCTGATCCAAGGAGATATCATTACCTGACTGCCATTTTAGGGTCAAGAAGGAATTTGTTTCCTAGTTTGTTTCAAAATTGGAGGCGCTTCAGACTGGGTTTTTTTGCCTTCTTTTGAAACAACAGCAAAAAACAAATGTGAGGAAGGCTGAACTTGATGGACGCAAGTCTCTTTCCAGCTATGTAACAATGTAACAATGTAACTATGTGGAATTTTAACTCTGAAAATAAAGGTAGCTATTGCTTGGGCTTATTGTTTTAGATATATGGTTCGGTTTTCTATATAATTAGATTATCATAATTATCTTCCGGTATCAGATCTGTCCTTGAAAATTGTATAGTCAGGAAATTTGCAAATTAAATTACATTTCTTAGAAATGTTCCATCCTTAATCCCTATAATTAACGTTAGATATGAAATTTAACTCTCTAAATGGACATGAGTTTCAGGAACTCATGTCTAAAATGTACATGTCTAAAATGTGATACAAAGTATACATTTATTATCTTAAAGGACCACTATAGGCACTCAGACCACTTCAGCTCAATTAAGTGGTCTGGGTGCTAGGTCCATCTAGGGTTAACCCTGCAGATGTAAATAGAAACTGCTATGTTTACAATAGGGTTAATCCAGCCTCTAGAGCCGCTTCCGCGCTTCTCACTGTGAAAATCACAGTGAGAAGATGCTGACGTCCGTAGGAAAGCATTGAGAAATGCTTTCCTATGGACTGATTGAATGCACACATGCGCATTCGGCAGATGACGTCAGAAGAGGCAGGAGGGAGCCCGATGCTGGAGAAAGGTAAGAGTTTAACCCCTTCCTCCCCCTTCAGCCCGGTGAGAGTGGGACCATGAGGGAGGGGGGGACCTAACAAACGAGTTTGTTTTCTTGGCACTATAGTGGTCCTTTAAATGGTAGCTCACTTTCCAACCAGCAGAATTAATTATTTATTAATATTTAATATGCTATTGAGAAATACCAACAACAGTTGTGCCCATAGATAGTGAAAATAAACACGTAGTCATCTTCCTCAATGTATCCTTGTTCTTGACAAACTGAAACTAGCATGCATGGTATTTACTATCATAGGCAATTCGAAGGTATCTATGTAAATTTTAGGTGTAGGCTCGGCTACCCTAGTGCTACCCTAGTACTCATCATCTTCTTTAAGGTGCTCAGTCACTCTGTAGCTGAGACCTGAGGCACTCACGGTGTGGCTAGTGGAGAGGTTGTGGAGCTCTACACTGCAGGACTTGGGCTGTGACTCTGAGGACTGATCTGATTCTAACTTCAGTCTGTTTCAATCAGTAATGATTGTTTTCTGTTAACCATGTAAGCTACGACTTGGTAAAATATTATTACTGCAGAATTATTAAAATTGCCAATTTTATAGGTAGAATGGAGTCTATCAGTCTCCTGCTGCTTTAACTATGTGCACTGTGTGTGTTGAGAGCTAATAGTGAGTCAGAAGCACTACTGAAGATGAAATCATAAAAGGATGAGTTGCATACTCAGAGAGGGCTGGAGAGCTAGAGTTAGAGAGAGCAAGCTGGAGCATTATACAGAGACATGTCATCATGGACCATCAAAGGCTGGTCACCTCTTATAGTCAGGGGACTCAAAATCAGCAACAAGCACTTGGAGAAGCAATACACACACGACACAGATGGTTGAGTCCAGAATTAGTTTGGCTTGTTTATTCAAAGTAGGGTGCGTTTATACACAATATTGTTGCAGCTTAGCTTGAAGGTTAAAAAATACGGTGGTTAAAAGTACGCATATTTATACACAATATTGTTACAGCTTATCTTTAAGGTTTAAAAATGAATAATGTCGTTAAAGGGACACTATAGTCACCAGAACAACTACAGCTTAATGTAGTTGTTCTGGTGAGTATAATGGCTCCCTTCAGGCATTTTCATGTAAACACTTACTTTTCAGAGAAAAGGCAGTGCTTACATTGCCCCTAGGGACACCTCCAAGTGGCCACTCCTTAGATGGTCACTGGAGGGGCTTCCTGGCTCAGAGCTGCACAGTAGGCAGCCCTGCCATTCAGCGTCCCCATGCTCTGCATGGAGACACTGAATTTTTCTTATAGAGATTCAATGCATCTCTATGAGGAGGTTCTGATGGCATTTGGCCCTGCCCCGTGCCAATTTTAGCCAATCCAATGCTTTCCCTGTAGGAAAGCATTCGATTGGCTAAACAGCGACCATTTTGATGATGTCACAAAGGGGGTGGGGCCAGAGCCGGTGGACCCACTCGGCGCTGGAAATAAGGTGAGTTTTAAACTTTTATAGGGGGGCTAAGGAGGGGCAAGCCACCTAAATGGTGGGTTAAACACTATAGGGTCAGGAATACATGTTTCTGTCCCTGACCCTATAGTGATCCTTTAAAAAATAGGAAAGTGAAAAGATAAAATTAGTTAATGTGGTTACATATTTCATAAGATAGGAAGGTCGCAAGATAAAATTAGTTAGAAAACAGTCACACAATATACAGTTTCCAATAAGTGCTCCGGTTGGGGCTAGTGTACACAGAGAACGCAACTTATGCTTATGCAACTTATGCAACTTATGCTGACACGTATACAGCATATGACATATAAAGAGCATCAGATATAGGCCTTAACTACGATGAACATTGGAATCAAGATATATTCCCTCACAATGTACTGTGTGGGAATCTCTGTATTGCAGCTCTGTGTAATAAATCACAGTGATCCTTGTGCCGTGTGGGATAGTTATGTTATCTCCTTATTGTGTCCACCTATGGTGCTATATCACTATTTTGTTCAATCTACCTGTTGTATGGGTATCTCTTTAGTCTACCCAGGCCTGTGTATGTTGTGCCTACCTCTGTATATTGTATGCGTTTCTCTGTATTAGGCTCAGCTCTATGTGTTATATTGATATCTCCATATTATACTGAGTTATTTGTATTGTATGGGTTTATCTGTATTTTACCTGATTCTGTGTATTGAACTCTGTTTTGCTATTAGGTTTTTAGTAATTAGATTAAGTGGACAGATGCCTCAGGTCAGAAGGTGGTGACTAAAGATTGAAATGGTAGAGCCAAATTCTGGGGTGGAGTCAGGTGCTCCATCCTCTTAAAACTTCACCAGCCACAGCTGATCTTAACATCTCAAAGCTAAACTTAAAGAATCACTATAGTATCAGGAAAACAAAGTGTTTTTCCTGACACTATAGTGCCGTGAGGGTGCCCCCACCCTCAGGATCCCACTCCCCTGGCGCTGAAGGGGATAAAACCCCTTCAGCAGCTTACCTTATTCCAGCTTACCTTATTCCTCTCCTCCCCCACCGACGTCAGCTCCCCCGTCCTACGTCAGCGGAGCCGAATGCCCATGCGCGGCAAGTGCCGTATACACATTTAAAGTGTCCATAGGAAAGCATTTCTTAATGCTTTCCTATGGACGCTCTGCGTGATGGAGGCATAATATGCCTCCAGCGTCGCAGATGCGCCACTAGTGGCTGTCAGGAAGACAGCCACTAGAGGCTGGCTTGACCCTAAATATAAACATAGCAGTTTCTCTGAAACTTCTATGTTTGCATCTGAAGGGTTAAAACCTGAGGGACCTGGCACCCAGACCACTTCATTGAGCTGAAGTGGTCTGGATGACTATAGTGTCACTTTAAAAAAGATTTTTTCTATTAGAGTAAAAAATACCTGGCAACATTTCAAACCACATAGGGTCTTTATCAAGATCTGAAGCACTGGACAGTGCACTTCCTGGTAGAATAATTCTATCCTGAATTTTACATGGTTGAGCTCCTCTGATTATTTTAATTTGGATATTGATGACTGGAGTGAGTAATGGATTCTGCATTTAGGGCTACTACAAAGAGTTCTGGCCTTCCTCATTGCTTCTTTTCTGAACTTCTCAAAGCTGTCTGTCAACCTATATTATTTAAAATTCAATAAGTATCGAGAGAGATATCAGGGTCAATTCAAAGTAAACATAATTTCAAATTTTCTCAGTTAGTTTTTAAAGCCTAACTAAAACAACTGATTTTGTTCCATGGCTTATAATTATCTGATGGGTAGACTCCCCAGTAAATATTTATTTTGCAGTATAATTTTTTGGCATGTTGAAGAAATGTTTATAGCTTCTCGGTTTCCCTACCATCTCGTGTCTTACAATAGCCTCCTGTTCGAATAAGTGTTTGGACTGTCCACTATAAGTGTACAATTACTACAGAGTAATAGCATGGTAGCTGCTGTTATGTAAACATTTACTTTAGTCAGGTTTGTATTTTCTTTTTATCCATTAGTCTTGTTCAGCTTTAGGTAAAATGTTTTAGGTTGCTAATTCTTTTGAAATGGCTGTTCCTAACAGAGCAGTAATTTAAGAGGAAATAACAGGAGATTGAGATTTGTTCAAACATATAACATTTGCAAAACAAACACAGAACAAGTAACTACTGCCATAATAAGTAATCCCACTGTCCTATTAAATCAAATGGTAAAAATTAGCCTTGTGCACGTGAAAGGAAGATTGCAGAAACGGTAGGAGAATTGCAAACTATATGCCAGAAGATCTGAAGAGGAAAAATACCTTAGGAAATTTTTCATTTCCAGTTCAGTTATCAATTATTCTATGTCAATTGTTCACATGAAGATAAAAACACACAAACTTTGGGTACTTATGTAATACAAACTTGAAATAGCCAGACATGGGCCAAGGCCATTCTAAGAAATGGAAAACAAAACAGAACAAAAATAATGCACAACAAGGAACGTTTACCCATAAATGTAATTTGAGGAGTAACCCAACTTGTCATGTCCTGGACCCTTTGCGATGCTGCTCTCCACTTTGCCACCCATGGGAGGTGAAGGGGAGGGAGCGTAAGCCTCTCACTGGGTCTTCCCTGTTTTTTTATTTTTAACAGTGAGACTCGATCGGCATTTTAGTGAGAAAGCTGAATGGCTTACTCTTATTACAAATTAAGCATGCAAATTACATGCTCATGTATATTAATTTATTTTAACGTTCTGTGGCACAGAAAGGGTTAATTGCACTGGGGTAGCCTATCTATTAAGACTTTACAGATGGTTTCACTAAGCACAGCATTTTCACCAGTAAAAGAGCTCTTTTGGGGCCCATGAAAACGCAACGCCATCTAGTGAAAATCAAATGGAGTTACGGTTTCTGTGGCGCACATACGGAGCATATGCAATATTTTCATTTTGACGTATCTCTGACCAGCTATTTACATACAGCTGTTTTATCTCACTTATGTGCTGGCTATGTGTCCCACATTTCATATAAATGCTAAGCGAATATATTTTAAAAACAAATGTGCCTGGTAATGAAGGGGATAAGACGATTGTAATCATCTTTGGGTAGACTAGTACAATATTGTTTTCTATTGCCTTCCTTGCAATCTATCTATGACAATTAGTGACTGCACTGAAAGCATGTTTGTAAAGTAATAAGCTGAATTATCAAGCTATGGCAATAATGAGCTTAGCTAGCGATGTAAGCAAGCCTTTGGATATTTTCCTGCTTTATCGATATAGATCATCATGTAACTGTAAGAAATAACTTCTAATGATTTTTTACTATATCAATTTAAGATTAATATTGTTACATATTAAAGATTTCAAACCTGGAAAATCAAACTAAGCATGTTCTCTTAATCAGAGGGTATGGCCAAAAATAAAATAAAAAAAATTACAAATTAAAATAAAAGGTTTCTGCCTAGTCAGAAGGCATTTTCACGTGTATACATTGAACCACGCGAATGATCTGGAATTCACAAGGGAAATGCAAATTTCAGGCCAAAATAAACAAATTTCGCAATCCACTATAGTCACAGCTTGGTTATCCTAGCCCAAATTTTGCTATTTAGTCATTAAAAGTCTTATGAATAAACTAGGAATTGTGGAGAGTTGGTAAGGAAATTGCAAAAAAATTGCCAACCTGAAATTTGTCAGCACATCGGTTCTCTCGTCTTGTCTTTTTAACCTGGTGTTTGAAGTCTCCTTGCTAGATCTCCACAAAATCTCTGATGATTAATAAATCACACTTGTGAAATCAGAGTTTTACTTAAAATTTAATAGTTCCTCTTGAAGGCATGATTAAAAAAAAAACATAAGGCAAGACGGCTCCCATAGCCAGACATAAAAGAGTAAGAAGGGTTAAACTGTCCTGCCTAGTACGTGCTCTACAAGGCAAATTATCTGAACACATTTGCTGTGGCAACTAGGTTGCATGTTTAACATCAGCTATAATCAGAAAATAAATGTTCTCCCCACGTGGTCGCATATTGCCGTTGAGAAATGAATTTCACAATGAATAGTACGATAAAGCTGAATCAGCTATGACAGGCGGTGTGTGCCCTAGGGCCATGTAAACTCCCCCTTCATTACTTATGGATAAGTAATAATAAGCATTATGTGACAAGGCTTGTGTGACCTGGGCTGACTGTCTGGTTAACCACCTCATTAATACTATCTATATGAACCAATTTGGTCTGCATGGCAGTATGTTAAAGCTACAGCAATATCTTAGGATGTATTCTTCTTTTGGATATATATAAACTCATTTCAGGATAAACAGTCTTATATATGGGGACAGGTGTGGGATTGTAGAATCCAACCTCCTATTCGGTTTACTTGCAAGAACTTTAGCAGGATCCATGTTAACAAAATAACTGAGTTAGAATCAGAGAGTCACAAGAAAACTAGAGCAAGCTGTTCATATTAATAACTATATACAGATGCTGCAGCTCCACCTACTGCCCAGTTTGTTAAACACACTCTCTAGATATAATTAATGATATGGCTACTCTAAACCATTCATATATACGCAATAATTATCAGTTTATTTTATATGGTTTACTTTTTTTGCTTGTTTTAAACACAGCTTTTGAGAATGTTGTTGAATGTTTTATGCTATTTTTTTGCACTCTACGACCCCATGAGATTAATATCATTATGGTAACTAATGTTGTTGAATGTTTTAAGCTATTTTTTCTCCACTTTGTGACTCCAGAGATTAATAACGTTATGGTACCTAACCTGTTAACTAAGTCTATGAATCCATTTCCTGATAATCTTGAACAGGGACTTTTTATCCAATGTACTGGGAATTATTTATTATTCCATGTTGGCTGTTAATTAAAAAGTTAGGCTTGTTACCTTCTTTTATCACATTTGCTGGTGGAATTTTCTTGACTTCATGTTACATTATCAATTTAAGAAAGTTACGTTAAAATTAAACAGTTAAAGCAGATGAACAAATTGGATATTTGAGGCTGCACTCCCAACATTTCTGGGTGACTGATACACTACCAGCAAATGGGGCTACACCTGAGTGCCAATTTGTTCACCTATGCTAAGTCAATATTAAAGTCACATATGGCCTGGTTTAAGGTAAAAAGTTTTGGATCTAATCATGACAAAGACTTTGCTCTCAAAATTTTGCATTTTTTACTGTGAACCTGACCATATATGGTTTTAATAAAGAATTATTTTATTTCCACACCTCACTGTGATGGTTGTTCTTCATATTGTATTATTGCACAGAGTGGGGGAAGAGGCCCGAAGGAAGAACTCCACTCCACAAAGTTTCTCCAAGTAGTGTGGCACAGACTTTCTACTCTTTAGCATAATTATTTTAGTTACTTACTCTATTTTTGTCAATTTTTATATTAAATCGATAAATAGATATATAATTTATTATTGAGATTTTTTAGAGGACAGTGTAATTTTAAGTGTCCTACTAGTCAAACATTATCTAACCCATCATTTTTACATCTCTGAAATAATGTCCCAAAATTGTGACCAGTGGGTGTTCTGTAGTCGTTGCACATATGTACACTGCACTGCACGGATACTATTGAAAATCATAAAAAATGCTTTATTTCTTATTGAATTTTTTCTTTTTTCTTTTCAGGGCTGGTTAAAAAACAAAATTGTAAGGGCCACAATAGATTCCTTTATCATTACGACAGATTCTTAAACACAGTAGGACAGTAATGGGATCTCTTTAAAGGAACACTATAGGGTCAGGAACACAAACATGTATTCCTGACCCTATAGTGTTAAAACCACCATCTAGCCCCCCTGGGCCCCTCATGCCTCCTAAATATAGCAAAATCTTAATTGTATTCAAGCCTGAGCTGTAGCTCTGTATGCTGTTTGCCTCAGAAAAACAAGCTGTCTGCTTACATCATCAGAAGTGGTAGCCTGATCCAATCACAATGCTTCCCCATGGGATTGGCTGAGACTGACAAAGAGGCAAATCAGGGGCAGAGCCAGCATGATTCAAACACAGCCCTGGCCAATCAGCATCTCCTCATAGAGATGAATTGAATCAATGAATCTCTATGAGGAAAGTTCAGTGTCTGCATGCAGAGGGAGGAGATACTGAATGTTTCAATGCATTTTAGGCAGCCATGACCCAGGAGGGATCTCTAACAGCCATCTGAGGAGTGGCCAGTGAAGTTATCACTAGGCTGTAATGTAAACATTGCATTTTCTCTGAAAAGACAGTGTTTACAGCAAAAAGCCTGAAAGTAATTATTCTACTCACCAGAACAAATTCAATAAGCTGTAGTTGTTCTGGTGACTAGAGTGTCCCTTTAAATCAGCTAGAATGTGTGAACTAACTATGGGACAAATTTATTAGAAATTAAAAACATACTTTACATGTTTCCACCTTTTTTTAATCTGTGAAACTCCCTTGGAGGCATTGCAGGGCTTTGCTTTTTATTACGACATTTTTTTTATGGCCTGAGGACAAACATTTAGTTTTTTTGCAGTACTGTAAAAATATAGAGAAAAATAACACAAGTCTAAAAATACCTCATGTCATAAACGCTGCCGATGCTTAGCCAGCAGCTCTGATATGAGATATAGAATCCGCACTTAAACAAGAAAGGTTAATACAAATATTGCCCCTACATAGAGCATAAAAATAACATTAAATAAAAATCTATATTACTAAAAACTGCAAGGCAAGCACACATCTTTTAATGTGTATATCCAGATGTCAAAAACAGGTCAGTGAAGCTATTTGCAGCACAAAATCAGATTTTCCAACATACTTACCTATATTACACATATCATGGAAACACTTGACTTAACAGCAACAACCACTAGACTAGGTGTTTGTCACTGCATTTTGATTAATGAGTTATATATCTAGAAGCAATTCGCCTGCAGTAAACCCATTGGCTGCTTTGCTCTCTTAGTACTGGTTTCATCAAGAAGTGGCTTAGATTTCACAGCAAATCCCTAGTCTTTTTCTGGAACCAGCTGGGTAAAATGCAAATTAATGCAATGCTGAAACATGGTGGAGTGTCTTATAAACTCGCCCCCAAAAATATTTTTTTACTTATTGCCAAATAACTAGTAAAAGTTCCAAAATATATAATTTTGTATTTCTTTGGCAATTATTTTTGTATTATTATTTCTCTGATGACATATCATTGTGTCTTTGTTGTGCCTACAGAGTATCCCTGTAATGGATTTAAGTATTGCAGTACCAATTAAGATCGCCCATCGTTATTTTACTAAAAAGTAGCATGGCCTGTTTTTGTATGTCCATACATTTAACCCCTTAAGGACACATGACATGCCTGACATCTCATGATTCCCTTTTATTCCAGAAGTTTGGTCCTTAAGGGGTTAAACCAATGGGAAGGATATTTTCTTGGTCGTATATAGATTCTGTTGAATCTAGAAGTAATTGTAGGATTGTTGAGGTTTCTTGGGAATGCCCCCCATATTTACATAAATATCCGTTTACACATCAAGATTTACAGCAATGCTACGTTCCACAAAATGAAAGAAATTGCTTATTTTTAAATGTAAAAGAATATATTCTGAACGTGTTGTCAGGGCATGATCATTTACTTACCTTGAAGTTATTTTTGATTTATGTTCGGTTTCTTGAGCTGAAGATTCAAAAACCATAATAAATATTCATTTAAAAGGTATGATCTGGAATACATACTCCATCGAGTTTAAATATTCTAACTGGTAACTAAAGACAGTTGGGGAATGTGTGATTCTATGTATTTATATGTATATATGAATTGATTTAAATATTTACATCAAAATATACTTTCTAAAATGCACTGTATTCAATCCAATATCCCTGTGTTTGATGATATAAGGTTGAACTGGTGTATCACTGCTCTGCTTTGATCCATTTGCTAATGTTTTAAATTGCTTAACCGTTCCAATCTTATTGAATGTCTATCACAAAACAATCTAATGAATTTATTTAGGAATTATTTAATATTAACTATTTCCCTTCCAACTCCATTTATACACAGACTTGTTTTAAAAGTACTTAACCAGAACATGACCTGCTTTTTTAATGATTAAGGGGATGGAGATCCTCTTCTGGTTCTACGTGCATATTTATACCTCTCGATATAAGTAAATTCTAGATCCAGTATTCTAGACCTTCTGTCCTTAATACAGTTTAAATTCACTTTTCTGGGATAACTATAAAAGGCAATGCCAACTACCAAGAAATACCAATTCTTTAACTACCCTTGTAGAGGTATGACCAGAAGGTCTTTAGTTCAAGTTACTCACTGTAAAGTGGACACAAAAAAACATTGTAGCGACACTGAGAAGATATAATATATATATGAACTGAGTGCGAGATAATTGCTTGATTTCATTACTTCCACAAATGATAGGTGTAAAACAAGAGTCAAGAGGGAACATGTAATATGTTATAGGAAGCTTGAGAAGGTATTATCCCTGCCTGGACACTTCTATGTATAGACAAGCTAAAATAGAAACATTGGGGTACTTAGATCGTACATAATGCTAAAGATGGATTATGGGAAATTATTATTATAGAGTGTGTATGGATGTATATGAGGCTGAAGGAAGTTTTAGTAATATTTCTAGATTTTGTAGTTAGCATATACCTGTATTTATCCGTAACCATGTGCCATTGTTATGTAAGCTGGTGAGATATCAAATTGATCCCCGTCTCCCCAGGTGGGAGATGGACTGCATTAATGGCAGAAGCTGACAATAGCAGTTACTGCCCTGGAGTGGAACTCTCAATAATGTCAAGCAGGTCAGTACATACAATGCATTTAGAAAGTATTCATACCCATTCATGTTTTCAATTTTCTTTTATGTTGCAGCCTTATGCTACAATTGCTTACGTTTTATTTTTTATTTTTCACATGAATTTACACTCAATATCCCATAATGACAAATCAAACAACAAGAAAAGAGCATTTGACATGGAAATATATTGAGCAGAAACAAACTAAAATATCACATTGACATAAATATCAAGACCTCGAACTCGGTACTTAGTTGAGGCACCTTGGCAGAGATTACAGCCTCGAGTCTTTTTGGGTGTGATATGAGAAGCTTTGCACACCTAGATTTGGTTAGTTTCTGATGTCTGCACTTCCTTTCAAGCTCTGACAGGTTGGTTGGAGAATGTCAGTGAACTGCCTTTTTTAGGAGATGTTTGAATGGGTTCAAGTGTAGGCTTTGGCTGGGACACTCGAGGAACAATGAATATTTTAAAATGAATATTTCAAAAAGATAAATTCTTTATGAAATACTTACATTGACTGTGTTGGAATGTCACTGAAATTCTAACCCAGTCAACAGATAAACTGATATGCATTTACAGCTGTGAGACCTTATATAGACAGATGTGTGTTTTTCCAAAACATGTCCAATAAATTGAATTTGCCACATGTGGACTTCAATCAAATTGTAGAGACATCTCAAAGGTGATCCTGAGAAATGGAATGCATCTGAGAGAAATGTCAAGTGTCATAGCCAAGGATCTGAATGTTCATATCAATGTGATACGTTCATATATTCCTTTTAATACATTTAAAAATGTTTAAAAAATCTGTTTATTGCTTTGTCATTATGGGGTATTGATTGTAGATTGATGTGAAAAAACTATGGAAACAATTGAAGCATAAAACTGTCAGTCACCCTGATTTTTAATGCAAGGTTTGACATCGCTCATCTTGCAGACTGGGATTCGAAAACATGATCTGACCTTTAAAATAATGAGCAAATCATGTAATATTAATATATATATTAAGCAGCACTCATTTTACATATATCACCTGTGAAAGTTCTATAATCAAGTTATCAGTCTGCACTGACTGTACTTCTATCTCTTTGCTATAGTTACAGTATTTTGCTCTTGAAAGTTGTTTTTATGTTCATTCCTACAATCTAAGGGCTGCCCCCTAGTTATTTTATGATGCTACATTGTCAATTTGACCGATGGGTGACTAGGTATGAGTAATTTGACCCACGCTGCCACAACATTTATCTATTCTACTGCCCCCCTCTTCATTAAAATCTAGACTTAATGACTGGTTTAATTGTTCCCATTGCTGAGTTGAGATACTTGTCAGTTGATTATACTTATTATGCAAGTTAAATTGCAAATTTGAATCAAATTAATTCCGCATGAATAGATAATAACAAAGATTTTATCCTTGGACTTTTCTGTCTTTATACTGACTCCATCTGTGAAGCCACATGAAAATTCTGATATTGGTTAAATTACAGCTTGGAAATGACATTATAAGTGGCTATATTTACAGTAAAACTTAAATATTAATTTGATTGAATCAATTTAATTAAAAATTCCACTAAATATATTTAATATTAGATCATTTGAAATTCTTCAGGAGAAGCAATTTGAGCACCACAATTAAATTTTAAAAACACAGTGATATATTAAGATATTTAAAAGACACTTATTGAAATGAAGAGGAAAGACCTCCCTCGAACTATCTCAAGCTAACTCTTGTTCTGCAATTGTCCTTTTGTTCTTTTTATCATAAAGTTGTGTTTGTTTGTTCTTATGCTTTTGAAGTGAAGATATTACACCTGGGGCAATAGGGAGTATTAGTGGTTAAATAGTTGAAAATTAAGTATGGTGCCCCTCAAGTTTCCAACCTACTGGACCAGCATGGGAAGAGAATTTACAACCCAACTCATATCGCATATGCTTTCACTAATTTCTACACTTCACTTTATAATCTCAAAGATGACAGCAACACTATCCAACTGTCCCCTAGGGAAATTCTAGTTTCTCAGCTCTCTGAATATCTGTACTATAAATTAAATGTAATCCAAATGCAAGTCTTGTCCATAGAGATCCTTCTAGCTGACTTAGGTCCTCTAAAAGCTGCTTTTGAATGTTACTAGATCGTGGATTATATAAAATACTTACAGGTATATATGCACCACTTATCCACACTGTAAAATTAGACCTACATTCAAGGTAACAAGTCACTCTGTCTTGGCTGGGAAGCATAAATATAATAAATATTGTGATCTTCCCAAAATTATTGTAAATTTTCCAAATACTGCCTCTGCCTCCCTCTGCTGCCTTTTTTCAATGTGTCCAACACATTTTCACCAGATTTATATAGAGACATAAATGCTCTAGAGTTGCCAACTCTTCCCTATGCATACATCTAGGGAAGGAGTCGGAATTTCCAAAGTTATTGAATACCACAAAGCTATGGTATTATCACAAGCCATCCATTCACATACCCTAGCTAGTGACAAGCAGTTGGTGTGCATGGAGAGGCAATACCTTCCCAGAGTGGACTTTTTGGGTTATGTGTGGATAGCAAGAAGTCTCCGGACACAGACATTTTTTTTCTCCCAACCACCAGCTGTGCAAGAGATGTGTGGGACCAATTCTTCTTGAAATGTGGGCTTAACATTTGTCTGCCTGGTTTACTAATTACTCCCAACCTCAATTTACAGAAGTAGTATTCCTTGGGTTTTAAAAGAATAGATGACACACTGCAGGACATCAAACTTTTACCGTATCCAAGCCTGGAAGCCATGAATAATCATCCCTATAGAGATATTTTAGATCACTGCTGAGCAGCGGAGATTCTTGCAAAACATGTTCTTCCTAGGCTAGGTCCCAATACATGGAGGCCTCACGACTTCTCCTCACTTAAAGAGCATTGAAACTATTGGTGCACTTAGTGATTTATGCTATTTAGCCCTAACTACCCAGGTTGAAACTAGCGTAAACACACTTTAAGTGCAGAGGTGGGAAGTAGGTCTGGGACACCATTTACCATTGCCAGTATGGGGACATGCCTTTTTCTCATTCAATAAAATCACAGGGTGCACTGATCACCTTGAAATGCACTATAAGCTGTTGATGCGCTAGTACATGCCACCCTCCTGATTACATAAAATATATGAAAACGTATACCCCATGCTGGCACTGTCAGAATGCTCAGAGAACCTTATACCATGTGTGGTGGTAGTGCCCCCGGATCCAGCAATTTTGGTCTTGGTTTCACTTTCTTTGCAATCAGTATGAGAGATTCAATCCCCAAATCCTCTGAATACTTTTTGCTTTTTTTTTCTACTCAGTTGACGCCAAAAGCTTTAAATGATCTCTTCCTTCAAATATTAGTAGTGGCACAATTGTGCATAGCTAGGGTGTGGAGGTGTTGATGCAAGTAGTAAATGGGGTTAATGAAAATATCTTTATATTTCATCTCTACATGTGGCCCTTGCACACTTTCATGGGAAATAAGTCAGGAATACTCATCTAGAATAAGTACTTATGGGGACCTTCCATTGGGAGACATTTGCTTTCATCCATTGGGGGTTTTGGGCGACTTTTGTCTTTGCATGACGAGGGGTGGTGAGTGCACTCTATGGCCTGTTGACCTGTCTAAAGGGTGCCAGGGAAGCTCTTTCTTACAGTAGTCAGATGCGTAATGGTTCACTTATTTGTTTATCTGTTTAATTTGATTGCTTGTTACTTTGCTTATACTTCATGGTATGTTTTTATATAGTTACTATGAACTGCTGTGATAGGCTGTGCCATTCAGACACGTGGACACTACTGTTTCATCAACATCCAACAGAATTTTTCGCTCATTTACCTTTTGAGCCAATCCTTTGAAACATTAGAGATGCAAATGTATATGGATAGCACATGTTTCTTATTGACTCACTTTATCTGATCATTGATGCCTCTTAGCTTGCCCCACCTGTTTGTCCATTAGTTTGTGCCGTCTGCATACTTAATTAATTCAGTTATTAATTCAGTATGTTTTTAGTTTGCATTGCAAAACCAATAAACACAAGTTTAAAAAAATAAAATAAAATTGTGTTAGTTATGTTTCCTGAAACTCTAGGAGGACTCCATTCCATTGCTCCCATTGCTAGTACTTGGTGCAACATTTATTAGATCAGGGGTTCTCAAGTTTGTCCTCAGGACCCCCTACCAGTCCAGGGTTTAGGGATTACCTGGGTGTGTCTAAGGTGTTTAGGAAAAGAAAAAAAACACCTTAGAGTCTAAGGTGTTTTTTTCCCTTTTTATAAACACCTGAGACACACCCAGGTAATCCCCAAATCCTGGACTGGTAGGGGGTCCTGAGGACTGGGTTGAGAACCCCTGTATTAGATCATAGTAAAACAAATGCAGCAAGCTATTGCAGAGTATCATTTAAAAACAAAGTTATATCTGAAGATTCTTTTACTGTGATCCTGTCTGTGAGACTTAGAACCAAAAAGTAAGATAACCACAGAA
Source organism: Pelobates cultripes (assembly GCA_933207985.1). Classification (NCBI taxonomy): domain Eukaryota; kingdom Metazoa; phylum Chordata; class Amphibia; order Anura; family Pelobatidae; genus Pelobates; species Pelobates cultripes. Next base: position 16,809,195 of record OW240918.1, read on the forward strand.
AACCTATTCAAACATTCAATAGCTCCTTCTGCTGTTGGAGTGTGACAAATACACTCATTATGTATGAAGTTTGACATTGCTACTCAACTTTCTTTTTAACTGTCAGGTCTATCATGATATCATTCTTAGCCTCTTCTGCCCAATTGTATTCAACAGAAGAAGTCCTTTTCCTTCCGATGGCTTTCCTCCATTTGCTAGTTTTTCATCCACGCAATCCTATAACCACCTCAAAACTTTCCAGTTTAGCTAGATCTCCTGCTCACAATCTATTTGTGGATCTTTCCATCTTGCACTTGGTAGCCGTTAGATGCTCTCAAAGCCTCAAGTCTGTTAGCTCCTAAATTTAGTCTGGTGGCTCCTATATATAGTCTTGTGGCAGTGTATAACAGTGTGAAGGTTCACACAAGACCTTATTTGACAATATTTGACAATAATTAAATGCACAAATGTTTTTCAATGGGGTCTGTCTACTAAATAGTGATTTATTTATTTTATTTGGGCAGCAGAGTGTCCCTTTAAGGACTTCAAGGGCTGCCTCTGGTCTCTTATTCCCATTACACACACAGCTTCTTTTCTTCTGCTGTATACATGTTTTATTTTCCCTTAGTATGGATTCCAGGGCATTTAAGATGACACTAAATGATTATAAAGCAATAACACAATTGTGTAATTGTCCTTCATATCTTTCTTAATAGAATGTAGCTATTGCAGCATTCACATCTTGATGCATTTTCTTGACTGTTTTTTTAACCTCAGTGTATACAGTTTTCTTAAAATATACTGTTAGTTTACTGTTAAAAGCTCATGCAGCTCATTGAAAGGGATCCACATACCTATTACTGTGTGTTTATTGTTTGTGAATTAATTGATCGTCTTCTACTATCAGGTTCACAGATGTGAGTCCGAAGCCTCATCAGGCGTGTGATCCTGTGGGTTTTCTCTGCCGCCTGCATGGTTAAGGCCCGTGGGGTGGACCACCGGTATGGTATACTTGCTTCTTGTAATCTCCGGGTTATAGGCTGCATAGATTGGCGCCAATGCAGGGTGGAGTGGGCAAGATCCTGGTAGAAAGTCAAATGGTGTGACTCAAAGGCCAGAGTCAAAGGCCAGAGGTGTTTTGCTCCTCAGAGATAATGTCTCTAGGGGAGGCTACTGGTGCTCTTGGCGACTTTGTGATCCGGTATGCGCTATCCAGGACTATCAACTTTGCCAGTTTGGCAGGTAGTACTGTGGCCAGCAATTGTCAGAGCATGTGAGGAAGCTCTTCTGAAGTCACCACGTCTGAGACCTGGCTGATCTTGAGGTTCTTTCTGCAGCCTTGGTCATCCATGGCGTCTACATTGTGATTAGTGGCAGTTTGCGAAGTCTGCAGCGATTGTACCCTCTCCTTCATGGAGGTGAGGCCCATCTTGAGGCCCGTCACTTCCTCTTCTGTGACTCATACCCTCTCCATGACTGCATGTACTTCTTCCTTTACCAGCGCTATGTCTACATCGAACAGCGTGCGTGTACACTCTTATATGTTTGCTTTGTCTTGTTTCGTGGAGGGTGTTGAAGCTGATGCTGCTTCTGGTGCACTGGAGCCTGATGGAGTAGGCTTGGTAGGCCTTGCTTGGGGTGGACTGACCTCTTTGTCTGACAGGTCTGTTGAGGCCTCTTTGTCCACCCCGTCTGAGGCTTTCGGGATGGGAGTGCCCGTTAATAATTTGCTGATGTCTCTTATCCTGGGGATTGTCATGGCCGGGGTCTTTGGCCTCATGTGCCCCATCTCAGGCGAGATATGCATCATGCAAGGAGATGTGTAGTGAGCCCAGTCGTTAAAGTCTCCGCATGCCCTGCAGGAAACCACAGGTCGCTGGACCTGTATGTCCGCCATGTCTTGTGGGTTGATTTAGCATGCGATCCATAAAAAAATGGCATGTAGTTACATAGTTACATAGTTACATAGTTACATAGCTGAAAAGAGACTTGCGTCCATCAAGTTCAGCCTACCTCACAGGTGTTCCGTGAGTCGTCCCACAGGCTTGGCTGTCACTTCTGGGAGTCGATGAAGCGTAATTTGGCCGATTATTGTGAGATTAAGATTCTAGGGCCCGGAGCTGTGTGAAATGGCGTCTGCTCCATTTGGTTGCTTGGCCTTGCCCCCTGCCCTCCACCCCCCTTTCTGTCTGAATTTTCCATAGCAGATAGTTTCATCAATTCAGTTTTGCAACTTCAAATTGCATATCGGTCCTACTTGGCATTCTTTTCTATTTACTCCAGCACTTTAGATGATGATTAAAACATTTTTTATGTCGTGAAGTGCAATATATTGCTTCTCTTTAATGTAGCTTTATTTTTGGATGCATGTACTGGGTCCAGAAGCTGTTAGTTATGCTTTGCTGGAATAACTTGAGCAAGGTTTAATTAAGCACAGGGGGATAAAATATTACTTGTGCTAGAAATAACAGAAATTTGTCAGAGTAGCAAAAACACAGTAAACTTAGAACCAGAGAGTTAATTAACCATAGAAACATGGAGAAAATGTGGACAAACTGTCATAAGGTTTTGCTATTTACACTAGTAAATGTGTCACTTACTGTTGGAGTTTGACAAATATTTAATGTGTTTGATATTACTAACCCAACAGTTTTCAGAGGATAGAAAGAAAACAATAAATCATCGAGGCATGGGAATCGATTTGTAAAATTATGTTAAAAAAAAAAAAAAACTACATTGGAGATTTTTTCCCCAAAGCAACTATTTTTTTCCCTCAAAATAATGCTGTTTAGAGGGACACTATAGGTACTCAGACCACTGCATCTCATTTCAGAGGAACTACAATGTTTATACTGCAGGGTAAAGACTGCTGTAGTGACCGTCTACCAGACAGCCACTAGAGGCGCTTCATGGCTTTTCATGGAGTTTAACTTGGTGATACAACACTGGACATCCTTATGCTTTGCAGCATCTTCATGATTCCTTTAGGCAAGCATTGATTCAATGCTTTCCTACGGGAAAGGTCTAATGCCCTCATCGCGTTGATGTCAGAAGAAGAGGAGGCGCAGCCAGGAGGCAGAGCCAGCACCAAGGGACCTCAGAAAAGAGATAAGAGAAGAAAATGTTTCTTTTAAACCCTTTCATCACTGGAGGGGCGGGGGGCTGGCCTATAGTTAACTGCTGAGGGATACTATAGTGTTAGGGATACAGTTTCATAATAATGAAGTATGCATTAAATTACATATTATTCAATTAGGTGGGATTTAAAAGAATGAATTGTAAAGGTATTTGAAACTTTAGGCCAAACATGAAATTTATCTAACTTTTTTTTTTAGAGATTTAGCCCCTTTCCTCAATAAAACAAAAACATGATTACCAGTTTAGCTAATAAAACCCAAATTATTTTAATGTCTCTACAGGTACATTTTCAATACGGCTAGCACATTGTCCAGAATAAAACAAAATACTGTAAAAAAATGGAATGTTGGCACATTTGTAATAACTAAGTCCCTTTACGTTGCTTTAAAACATTGCATGTTTTTTTTTTATCTCACAAATAGGAGATTTTTTAAGCATGTTTGTAGGCTTATAATTTGTATCAATTGTTCTCATTTCATACAGAGATCAATTGTTCTTATTTCATGTAGCGATACCTTGTCACATCTCCATCTGTGTGTCCGCCGAGCGATTTAACGATAAAAGTAATTTTTTTTGATCCAAAGACATTATTGATAACGCACTGCAAGTTCTCCTAACTCATGATAAGGGGAACATAAAGATCAGAAGATATAACTTAATTGTTAAATTTTATGAAGATGGATATAAATTGGGTTATACTCAGTGTGATGTGTAAGAGTTGCCTCTCTGCAGTCGTCCTAATTTAGCATTCACAGCAAACACTACTGGGACGATGGATGGTCTGCCTTACAGTCTAGGAAGCTAAAAAAGAGAAGAATATGTTATGGATTGATTGTAAATCTGATGAGACACTCCCATGAGAAAACGTTTACAATCTTGCAGATGGATAATAATGGCTGCTGTGAGACCTCCCTGGTGGGTAGGCATAGTTTTAAATTCTATTATTGCACTTTTTCATGTTTGGTATTTCACGTGGGTGAAATCCTCTGAGAAGCTTAGGTAGAAATATGTGCCAACAAATTGCTAAGCTGTTATCTTAATTATTATGGAACTAGAAGGACTTGCAGAGGAGTAGCACAAATTTGGGTCATCTAACACCTTCAGATCTATATTTTAAAAGCTGACACTTTAATTATGTTAGCATTTAGAGGATAGGCATTTTACTGTGACATATTCAATGATTCTCATCTTCATCAGAACTTTATTTGGAGAAAAAATGGTTCCAATACCTTGGGGGGAAAAGTATAGTTATTCAGTTATGGTGTCTTTGAGGCTTTGTAAGGAGCCGGTACTTATAACTGGTGAATTGAATAACATTTCATAGAGTGCAGTTTTTCACAACACACTCAGAATTCTTTAATTGATTAAGTGCAATCATCCTTTGATGTTTTGCACAGACTATATCTTCCTCTTGCCTTCGTTACATAGAACAGTTTTTCACCAAAGACTTTGTAAAAAATAAATAGGTTCTGCAATTATGAAAACAACCTGAATAGCAAATTAAATGAACCCTTGGTTAAAAGGCCTCCTTGTGCCCTCCTCAAGCCATAATGAGTATTAGTAGTTGTGCTTAGATATATGGGTAGAAGTGTCGGATCTCAATTATTTTTTAGAAAGATTATTTTTTAAGTATTTCCTCCTATCTCCACAGTCATATAACTTGTGGATTTTATGATGGTCAAATTAGGACCATTTGTATTATAGACTCGAATGATAAACGTAAAATGATTTAAGTTTATCAGTTTTGTAAATGATTCTATCTGGATAATTTTTTTTTGTTTAGGAAGACATAAAAAAATTGTTTTGATTAGGAACTTATTATCTAATTGAAACTGATTTTCTTCAAACTTTTAACTACTTTTTAATGAAGTCTAAATTGGCTCCTTTGCAGGATACTGCTGAGTTGCTGACTTGCATGTTATTGTAATTAACCTCTGTCAACTGTGTTTAATAATTCTTTTTGGGTTACATGCAGACTTTCTGAATCCCCTAGAGGGCTCAAGTCAAGCCTTCTTTGGTCAGAAATTCTTAATTATTTCAATGTACATTCTTACACTTCGGGTGCATAGACAAGTACTTTGTAATTATTTATTAATCCACTGCAAAATCAAACCTATTAATCATCCTTCTCTCATTGGTGTCTCTCACCTATAATTCGGTATAACTGCCACTTTCATTCTGCACACACATCTTCATACTTGTGTCTCTCCCTTATTTTTCTCCCCACCTGTCTTCTCCCCACGCATTTCTAGCACCTGCACCTGAAAACTCCTGCAACGGAGTGTGCACTCAGAACTCAATACGCCTGGTTTGTTTCCCAGTGAGCACTCACTTTCTCAAATTCTTACAGAAGGGAAGTCACTGCAGGGAGTGATCACCTGGTCCTGTATCCTTAAGGTGAGAGGAGCCTCCTGCCACCTTCCAACCTCTAAAACATCAAAACTTGCAAGCTGTATCAGCTCCAAAGTGCCCCTGTTGCCATGGAAGGCCCTGCCTAAGACTAATGCAAAAAATGTTTGTGCACACTAAATGGGTCTCCATTATCTCAGATTTTTTTTGTCCTGGACTGACGTGAACTCGATTCAATAGCTTAAAAAACACTTGATATTCATTTAAAAAAAATATATATATATTTTAGTTTTTGTATGTTTTAATACATTGTCCATCAAATGCATTTAAAGAATGGAAGTCAATCCCAGCTTGAACTGTTCCTTGAACCTCTCTTTCACGTACATGCCCCACATCCCTTTTACTTCCTTACCTAAGGCTTCTTCTTTAGCAAATACAAAGAAGAATTGCCCTGAGAATCACTCTTTAACATAGATAAAACGCAGTGCTGCTGAGAGAAAATAGCATTTAATATTTAAAGAGAGTGCCTTGCTTCAAATGAAGTTGAATTTACATCAAAGGGAGCAGCCAGAGAAATCCAAACACCGGGTATATGTAAAACTGATAGACGGCATCTGTTTTCACTTCCATTTCTCCAGAGAGTCGGTCTTTGGTAGCTGACAAGAGGCTTCCACTGCATTTCTTCAGTTGTGCGCTTTCTGGTCAACAACCAGAAGCTTGCATTCTACGCGAAAACACACACACTCAAACACAAACAAACAATAGCTATATCCCAATACAGCTTTAATTAAAATTTGTCAGCTCTTTGTTTTTCTTTTTTTCCACGTCCCTCTGCTAGTTTCATAGTTTTTTTTGGTTTTTTATGCAAAAACATTCAGAACAAGTAAGTTTTATAGCTTCTAAGTAATTCATGACACAGCAAAAGATACTGTATCCCTACTTTGTCAATGGGCTGTTTTATATATAAAGTGTGGAGGCTTTAGGGAGTGTTAAGGGTAAAGTGTAGGATATGGTAATGAGTGGTTGTAGGGCCTTATGGTTAGGGTTTTGGGGTGTTTAGATTTTTGGTAAAAAGGTTGTTATGTTTAGAAGTACTTGCCTTTACAGTGGCATGGACTGTAATTCTCATGACACTATAGTCACCATAACAATACAGCTTAATGTCGTTTTTCTGGTGTCTGTAGTCAGTTTCACCGAAAAGGCAGTGTTTACATTGCTGCCTAGGAACATCTCCAGTGGCAGTCACTTAGATGATCAGCAGAGGTGCTTCTTGAGTCAGTGCAGCCAAGGGAGCAGAGAGTGGACGTGACCAGACCAGAGTGGTGCTGGAAATAGGTGAGTAAATCACCTTTTTAACCATTGTTTAGGGGAGGGAGGGGGCAGGAACATAAACAGCTATTTGGACCTGACACTATAGTGTTCATTTATGAAAAAAACATGTGTCAATATAACTTTTAATGTGAAACGTACTTAGATGAAAACATTACTGATTCTTTTAATCACATTGCTACAAAATAAAGAGAACATATCACCTAACGTGGACACATTAGATAAACTCAAATTGTGTGCATAACATCATCCCAATTATAAGTACATAGCCTGAAATTCTATTCAGTATTAGTTCAGATTATTATGGTCTGTTGTGGTAATATGTGGTTAATTTCTTCCTATCACTGTAGTATGCCATTTAATGCCACACTTATAATAAAGCCGACAGTAACACTGCCATCCCCATCCATTCCTTAATAACTTTTCAAGCAGTTAATTTATTTTTTCCATTACTCATTCCTTGCATCATCTACATTACACTTAAAGTTCTTGAAAACTAATTTAAAATTGTCACCTTTTCACTGGCTTTTCTTTAAAACAACCGCGTGTTTAAAGTAAAATATCTATCACTGCTGATATTTGTATGTATCTTAGCCTTTTTATTTTAAATTTCTGAAACATCAAAATTTTAGAAGTGAATTTACATTTTCACTACATATGATTAATTACTGTGGCAGCTTTATTAAAGTAAGAATAATAAAAAAAATGTGCTACATCTTTAGTGCCTGTTCTTAATATCTAAATCTTTGAAATAAGACAGCAAACCTAAAATGCATCCTGGATATAGAGTACATCATGTGTGAACACAAACAATGGGAGAACTCTGAGTTTTGTCATGTTTCGTAAAAGCTGTGACCCTCTGAAAACTCTTTGAACCATATTATGCCACTTAGACGAAAGTACTGGGCATTCATTGGACAGTTGGTATCTTGTAGACCTTGACTGTATGTGGGGCTAAGGCCTAGGGGAATGAGAACCAACTACATCTTTCTTAGGACAAAGGTGGGTGGTACACACAGTATGTAGCCCAAGGGTGTAGGGGGCTCCTTGGCTTTTAGTTGCATCATCCTCCTGTAAACTCTTTGTACCAAAAGAAGAATAAAAGGAGCTGGTGCACAGTCCCATTAACTTATTTTAGACCTTCTCCAAAACACATAATTGGTTAGGATTAGCAAAGGATAAGCGCTGCTTGGTTTCTTAGAAGTCCTATCTAAAAGTGGATTAATACTTTTCATATCTAATATGTGGTTCCTCAAGGCCAAATCCCTCCTCTGTTAAAACAGAGCTATGGGATCCCACATTACGTTTTTTTGGGCAGAAGGATTTGTATTTGATAGCTCTGTAAAATTGCACTTGTTTTTTTTCTTTTCCTGTCTGTGGGAACATTCGATATCATGCAGCCCCAGCTTCTACTAATTGAATGGAATCGGGCAGTAGTAAATTTTTACAAGTAGTACAAACTTACAATTGGTAAGTGGCATAAAACATAAGTATATGTTTTAGACAGATCCCTGTAATCCCACTTCAGTTTTTCTCATTATCAAAACTGGAGTAGAATCACTTAAAAGTGGAATTTACAACACATCAGATGAGGTTTTGGCCTCATACTCATGTGCAAGTGTATAAGGAGCACTCCCACACACACCTACCTCACGCTCCCATGCTGACCGCTCACATTAATGCGAACAGCACCTTTGTACGTACGAACGCCACTTACCTGATGCAGAAGGAAGAACTCCATGCGTACGAATGACCCGTTTCTGTTCAAGTGAATGCTACTCACCTATATTGCAGACAGAACTCCGTTCATACCGACGCTGGCTCCAAAACACAGCAAGAACAGAAGTCTGTTTGTGAGAACACCACTGTTTCCACATGCGACCACACAGAAAGTAAAACTTCAGAAGAATCAAAGGGCACGCGGACGCAGACACAGAGCCTTTTAAAGGTACAGGAGGTGGAGACCAGGGTGGAACCTCAATTAACAAGACCACCCACTTACCCTACTTAAGTTGCACACACCCTTCACTCTTCGCTCAGTTGTACTGTGCTCCTGATTGTGTAAAGACCTTCAGAGACTCTCCTGTTGTATCCTGATCCTGTTCCTGGTTTTGATACTTGCCTGTGTTGTCGCTTCTGAACCTGTGCCGCCTGTCCTAACCTTTGGCTTCCCCGACTATTCTCTTCGTCTGATCCTTTGGTACTGCGAACTTGGTTCATTGCCTTCAGCATCTATCTGCATTTTGGGCTCCGTCCACTAAACTGTGTTCCCGACAAAGTGCTTTTTTTCCTGTCAAATCACTTCAGTTTTGGAAGAAAAAAAAACATATGTTTTCAGCTTTTTTTAAGTGATCCATCCCCTTAGCCACTTAGCTTCCCCTTTTCACAAAATGTCTTCCTGATTGAAAAGTAAAAAGTCTACCTTAGCCAAATAGACGTCAGTGTGAGATGAACCACTTCACTTGACTCCTCTCTACACCCAAACACAGTCCTTTTCTTATCTGCATTTTAAAACTAATTTTATTTGCAAATACAAGTTGCAAGTTGACCAATTCTGCATTGAATATAAATACAGATATGGGGGGTTTGTCAATAAAACTGGAGAATTAAAAAAGGAGTTGCAAATTTGTGGTCAAAATATGCAAATTGCAAATCTTCCAGTACAGCTGTTCTTCCAGCCTGACCCATCTGCCGAAAATATGGTTTCTTTGCCAGTTCTTCAATGTTCCTAGCTTAAAGAATAAACCCTCAATGCGTAGGTGTGCTGAGTTAATAAAGTGCAATTGCATTATTAACGTAAGGCTAGAGAATCAGTACTTGATAATTAGTAATAACTATGCAAGAACTAATGAAATAAGCTGCAGGCTGTTGAAAAGTTTGCAATAGCATTAAAACTTTATTCTTTGGTATGCTCCCTTGAGTGGAGAAAGGGTACTGTGTAAAGTTTCTTGCATAACTTCCATTAATGCAATAAATAAATAAATATATAATTCAATTGACGAAAGGAATTAATCACATACATATATATCACATGCATTTTTTAAATTAATTTGTAATTTCAATATCAAACAAATCATTTTAAAATATAACACCATTTTAGAAAAGTAGAGATTTTCATTTACTCTCCATTTGCAGACAGTTGTGTTTAATTTCTTGAATTTTGAATCACGTTGATTTTTAGAGGGTCTTCTAGGGCACCTTGGATTTGCCCTTCTTCGTTGGTTTGACAAGGGGAATTCATGGCAGTTGGCTTCATTATTAGATATCTCAGTAGGGGGTCCTGCTTTTTATCTGATAACCTAGAGAACATGAAGTATTGGACCTAGGGACTTAGCATTGTTTATGCTTCTAAAAATAATACATTTCACACCAGGGTGCCCCTGTTTGTAAATTCTTCTACTTTACAGACAACATAAATGCTTAATTGGTTGCTCATTGCAAAAGCTGCCAATCTGGAGAAAAGTGGCCTTATGGATACTGACAGCTATAGGGAATTATATAGAAAGAGGGCTTACCTCATAGTAGCAAATTTGCCTTTTATTTTTTATGAAAGGCGATTTGGATGCAAAGGCAGAGATTAACCCTAAAGGTGCCCATTCAATTAGAGTCAATCGCTGCATCACGCGGGATTTAATCTCATGTGTTAGAAGATAAGGGTTATGAAATGCAAGCAGTTCCTTGTCAATATAGATTGAGGCATATGGGCTGGCGAGTAGACTTGTGCAAAAAAATTCATTTGGACCAGTTTGTATAATACAAATGCCTTTTAATGCATATCTGGATGGATCGATGATTTCAAAATTTACCTGTGGAGTCTTATTCATTGAATAAGACACCGGGGATAAATCCCAGATGGATTAATTTCTGTTTATGGATTAAAAGGCATTTTATTAAGATTAACTGGTCTAAATGTATTTTTGCACAAGTCTTTGGGGCAATAGGGAGTCATTATTTGTGATTTTTAATGGAGCTCGTTAGTGCCAAAAAATATTTTAATTCCAAGGTACTGAGCAGCCCTAGTATTAATGTACACTTTATAGCAGGGTGCTAATAATTCATGCTTTTTACACAAGTTAACATTTTAACAGCGAATATTCTATAAACAATCCGTTTCTTGAAAATTTTTAATGCGTAGACTCAAATGCATGTGACGTTGACGGTTCTTAACCCCACTTACTGAGATTTCTGAAAAATAAAGTGATTAGGTAAAAAAATATACCTTTAAAGTATAAATATAAACATATAAATAAGCAATATAAAAAAAATCCAGGTAATTTTTTAAGAAGGAAAGCTCACACCAGCCTGATTTTAAGCAAGGAAATGCATTATTCTCTCCATACGATTAGCCCAAATATCATCACCTACTGAACATATCAACTAATAAAAAATGCTCAAGTTGAACTTTCTGTAAATGAAGATTCTTCAGGTGTATGCAAATAACATGAAACACCTGAAAAATGTTCAGTGAAAGCATGAACCAATTAGAAAGAAAGATTGTTTTGGAAACAATCAATTTGGAAGCAGCTGAAAAAAAGAGTTTGAGCTTCAATGGTAATTCAGATTACTTTCTTATTCTTTGCCAATGTACCGTATAGAATTTGCCTACAACTAATCCTTCTATAAAATATAAATTTTGCTCAAATTTAAATTATTGGAAAAAACACAAAAAATACAGCTCACTGATGATTTTCGCTCTCATATTATGATTGCAAAAAAAGTTCTATGTTCTCAATGTACATCATTGCAGCAGCTGTTTCTCCGCGCTAGACTCACAAGAAGTAGATCATTATTTGGTTTGGCATATTTAGATTGGATCAATGTATTCCATAGCACAGTGTCATTTAAAAAGGATGAGAACAGTTGCCAAACCATGAACGTTATTGTTAATCTTTCAAAGAAACTTATTTCAAACAGTTTCTCCCATGGTAGATGTGATGTCGAATACCCAAGCTGATTTTTGATTCTGCTTGCATACATCATGCCGTCTTATAATGAGTTATGAGTGATTGCAACTTGTGGCTTGCTGTGGTCAAACTAAGCTTTCCATGTCTTAGTTATTACTACTAAAATATCTAAGAAAAATCTCCTGCTTTCTTTATGTGAAAGGAAGAATTGATCTCGGTGGGATATGTCTGTTGTACACAAGTTTTAATGATAATCACTGCAAGGTAACCTCCATCAAACTGGCTATGCTACGATACAGCTGTCATCATTCTCGGTCGGCATTGGATCTCGATTATAAACTGCAAATCGTTCTTTTTATCAGTTATTAACACTCGTTTCACCTTTTTATTTTTAAAGTTCCATGAACATGGCTATATTTTGAGAGAATTTTACACACACAATAAGGTAGCAGAGGTTTCAGTGGGTACAGATCATATTGGCTCATGTGGTTGATTTATATGATGATCTTGTCTAAATGTAATCTATCGTTATGACTTCCCTACTGTTCGGAGGCTCATGTGGTTTTTCTGTAGTAATGCGCCATATAAATTCATAGATAGAAACATAGATTATTATTATTATTATATTTATATAGTGCCGACAAATTCCATAGCTCTTTACAATGGGTGGACTAACAAGCATGTAATTGTAACCAGACAAGTTGGACACACAGAAACAGGTCGAGGGCCCTGCTCAATGAGCTTACATGCTAGAGGGAGTGGGGTAAAGTGAAACAAATGTAAAGGAAGTATTAGGGAAGTAGACTGTTCGAAGAAAACTCAATGAAGACCAGGGCTGGACTGGGGATACGAATCAGCCCTGGAAAAAAAATCTATGCCAGCCCCATAAGTCATTGTGCTATGTAGGGTGTTTTATATATATATATATATATACACACACACATATATATCTTTCAAAGAAACTGTGAAGGGTTAAAACCTGATGGACCTGTCACCCAGACCACTTCATTGAGCTGAAGTGGTCTGGGTGATTATAGTGTCCCTTTAAGCCTAGGACTTTGGTATTCAGATTGTGAAAGAAACGGCAGCACTCACGGTCTTCACTTAAAATCTTATTTTATTTGGAAGATTAAAACATGGATCAACGTTTCAGTCCCTAAGTGGGACTTTTTTCAGAATCAATATGATATGACATCGATCCTGAAGAAAGTCCCACTTATGTACTGAAACGTTGATCCATGTTTTACTCTTGCAAATAAAAGAAGATTTTAAGTGAAGACCGTGAGTGCTGCCGTTTCTTTCACAATATATATATATATATATATATATATATATATACACATATATATATATATATATATATATATATATATTGATACATTTCTTCTTCTACTTCAAAATATTAGTCCTTTCAGGATAATTAAAATAATAATTATACAGTAAAGCATACTCACATACAGACAATCTTACTGATGCACACATATAGGCTCATTGACAGACAATCTCAATGACACACACAGACAAGGTTACTGGCACACACACAAATTTAGTACAGACAAACTCTGACACACACACAAGCTTACTACAGACAAGCTCACTGTCACACACACGCTCACTACAGACAAGCTCACTGATGTGCACACACTATCCCTTCAGAGAAACCCATTGACACACACATGCTCCCTACAGAACAGCTCACTAACACACAGATTCACTACAGACAAGCTCACTGACACACACATGCTCACTACAGACAAGCTCACTGACACACATATGGTCACTACAGACAAGCTCACGATCACACACATGCTTACTACAGACAAGCTCACTGTACACACATGTTCACCACAGACATGCTCAGACACACCCATGCTCCCTACAGACAAGGTCACTAACACGCACACACACGCATATGATCCCTACAGACAAGCTCACTGACACACACACAAGCTCACTCACTAGCAAGCACACACATACACACACACACACACACACACAAACTCACTAGCAGGCGCACATACACAGAACCTCCCTCACTAGCAGATGCACACACACACACAGAAGCTCACTCACTAGCAGATGCGCGCACACACACACAGAAGCTCGCTCGCTCACTCACTAGCAGATGCACACACACAAAGATATCCACACACACAGAGGCAGACAGTCACAGAGGCAGATATCCACACACACAGAGGCAGACAGTCACAGAGGCAGACATCCACACACAGAGGCAGACAGTCACAGAGGCAGACATCCACACACACAGAGACAGGCAGATAGCCACACACACACAGACAGCCACACACAGACAGCCACACACACACACAGGCAGACAGTCACACACTCACTGGCTCCCCCTGCTCCCATGGGGCCGCACAGCTCACAGATAGCCAGCCGGGATTTCAGGAGCCTGATCACTGATTAGGGCTGTCAGCCCAGCCCCAGGTGCTGCGGCCCACCGGGAAATTTCCCGGTATCCAGGTGGGCCAGTCCGGCCCTGATAAAGACTTAGTGTGGGGTTTTTCGGAGCCATTACCATTTTAATTGCTATGCTTTTGTGAAAAAGTGAGTTTTTAATGATTATTTTAAGGAATGGAGACAGAGTGAGCATCTAACAGAGAAGGGAAGGGAGTTCCACAGGAACGGTGCAGCCCTAGATATATCCATATAGATTAATATCATAGATATATATTCAGATGCCTTTTTCCATTACCACGACTGTTTTGTAAATATCATGAAATTGACGCTACGTTGACAAAGCATTAACCATTTTACCTTTGGGCACATTGTAATTTAATGTATTTTTTTCATAGCAATGGACGTTTCATAAGGTGTAAACTTGTCTTAACTCCTCTTTTGTGTTTGTGTTTTGAACTATTTATCACTATACTAAGTAAGTAAATAATCAGTGGTTTTCAAGTTTATTATGCGTCAGAAGGTGAGTTGATGACCTAAAAACTCTGTACTGGTGGTTATTCAAATCAGAGTAAGTCATAAAATTAGTTACACTTGTAAGTAAGAAATAACTTTAATAGCACAATTCACAGTAGCACTATAGTGAGTATATCATGACTTTCAGCGTGTGTTTTTGACTGACATAAGTTCCAAGTTAGCAAGATCCTGAAAAAATTTGGGTGATTTCTGTTATACAAAATGAAGTATCTTTGTTGTTCAAATCCAATTTTAGAATTGTATTTTAGAGAACATAAAAAACAAACAAACCCAAAAGTATTAGTTTAGTGTTATTAGACGTGAGGTTGGTAACATCTAATCAATTTGTATGTAGTGTTTATCTTGTACAAACAACCCAAAAGCTCAAACCGGCAGTAGGAAACCTTCGGTACTGCAGATGTTTTGGAATACATGTAACATAATGCTCTTACAGCTATAATGCCATAATGCTGGCAAAACATCAAGGAAGTTGTAGTCCACAACATCTGGAGTGCTGAAGGTTGCCTATCCCTGCTCTAGGCAGTGGCACACCTCATGGTGTGTTTCCAGGAAGTTTGACTAACTAGACTTGAAGATTCAATTTCGGTCTAATCTTCAATTCTTCAGAATGTGGGTGAATTCTGAGCTCTGAGTTGAAAATTACCCAATGACAAACCAACTGGAACAAGGAATTGCCAAGCATGTTCGTTTCATTCATGATTCCGAATTCAACCAGTTGTGCCAAAAAAAAAAGGTGATTGATTAAAGAAAAGATTATTGGGGACAGTCACAAAATGTTGATTTTATTCACAGATCAACTGAGAAATGATCAATGGAGGGGAAGAAAGGAGGAGGAATAAAATAAAACCTATATTTATATTAATGTGCTGCATAAGTATATAATCTACAACTATAGATTTTATTACTGCTCATTTTCTATTATGTATATATTTGGCAGTAAGCTGATGGACCCATTTACTTGCCCTTTTGGTTAATTTGATTTGGTTACCAACCCAGGCTTCTGGTACCGCAATACCTTCAAGTATAACCGGCCTTTGGTCAAACTTTGCATGTTTTATATCTGTTTTCAGGAAACAATGTTTTGGCTGAGCCAAATGTTCTCTCAACACATCTAATACCAACCTGCAATGTCATGTGAAATACAGATTTCCTGTGCTGCCTGAGATTGATGAGGAGTCACTCTCTCAGGCAGTAAGACCTCAACTGAAAGGTAGCTGTTAAAAGTGACGTTTTCACTTGGAAAGTAAAAAAAATAAAATATGATTAGCAGCTCTTATCACATTCATCACAACCTGGCATCTTTCATTGTATTTTTTTTTCTTCACACCATAAATGTGGTAGCTATACATGCTTAATGAAGCACAATCAGACTTTACACCTGAAGTGTTACTTGTGATGAGCAATTGCAAAGTATTATCCATCTATCTATTTTTTGCAATGCCCAGCAATTCTGCAAGTACATATTCATTGAAAGGTTTGAATTCATGACGGAGCACCAATCATTTCTGCATTAGTTTTAATGTTTTTAACTTTAAAAACAATAAATATATTGAAATTAAAAGAATGAATATCAATAAAGCAAAGCTAAAATTGTATTGAGTTTAAATATGGCAGCACCATTATAGCTCCATTTTTGCAGGTTAGGATGGGAAAGAATGGTTCCTTTTGGATTCAAAGGAATGGTTGCCCTCTAAGCTGTTTTCAATTTTCTAGGATTTGTAGCTGGGTATTAGGTGGGTAGAGATTTCTCCCAGTATTCCACCCATTCTTTTCTCATTGGAGCAGCAATGCAAGCCAGCTTGATAGTTCTTCCAGCAGAGGCGCTCAAGTGATTAGGTCACTGGGTATTGGTTGTACGTGATCCCTCATTTGCTTTGATTTGGGCATATTTGTGCCCCCCCCTCCCTTCCTTGTTTCTATTAATAGGTCATGTTCTCTGGGATTTTTGGATCTTTCATATGTCTATTGGACTGTGAGAAGCGTGGAGGCCAAATCTTATGGTCGCTACTTGGGGTTCTTTGTGACATCGTAAAGTTGAATTGGAGAAGATTACGAGGGCTAGGCTGGGATTAGGTTTACCATGAATGTCTGTAGCTTCTTGATGATTGACATGATTGACATTATAAATACCATGAAACATAATATGGTATTTGCAGTTTAGCAAGCTTACACTTTTATGGTATTTGCAGTTTAGCAATCTCACACTTATATGGTCAAAGTGGTCCTCCATCCTATTTGGTTCTCTTCAGAGGGCATACGGTGATGGAAAGATGTTAGAGGAAATTGAATATGTCTATGTCTCGATTCATTCAGAATATTAGAGGTGAGAAATATGGATCTGGAGGGCAACCATGTATTCAATGAGAGTAGATGGAGTTCATCAGAACCCAACTGGTTTAGACATATTCAAGTAACTGTTGCAAGCGGGTATAGAGACTGTGCTGTATGCAGGGATTCACACAGGTAGGTGCTGGATTCTTGGCCAGTGCTGTTGAATTAGGAGTTGGGGAGACTGTAGTCTGCAGAGGGCTGATGGAAAGTACAGATTCATAAAGAGAAGATTAAAGGAACTGTCTGTTGAGTGATCAACTCAACAGCCAGCTGATTGTTAAACACTGGCATATTGAATAGTAATAAAGCTATGGCTGTTGCCTTATCCACACAAGGTATATCTATAGTTTGTTATTGGTGGGGGTTGGGGGAAAGTTGAAAAGGGGATTATAGGTCCGCAGTTAAGTGAACAAGCCTGTATGTATCTAAAATTGAAATCTCACCTTAGAAAATGACATTTCTTACATTTTTTAAATAATTGTCAACTGGTAAATGAGGACTACCTCAGATAGTATGTTTTATTTATTTTAAAATTAGCAGAAATTGAATGTCGTGCTTGTATTACAATGATTTTTAGGTGATGCCTTCATTACAGGTGTGTTACCATTTATTCCATGTTTTTTGATTTGCCAGAAATATAAAATTTTATCATCTCTACTAGACGTTCATCACATTTAAAACAAATTAAATACACCTTCTAGCTTTATCCAAATTTCTTTAGCCAAATCCCGCCATTGTTATTAAAGTCCAAAAGACCATTCCAAGGCTACAGTATCATCCCAATATATACTCTTCTCGATCTAGATGAGTTTTTATTTAAGGCAATAATTTCATATAACAAATAGATAAAATAAAATAATAAGTAAATAATTTACTCTTTAATATTTGTGTATCTCCTGTTTTTTTTGCATATACTATGTTTAATTGTAAGTCTTCTACATATACCAAGTGTCTCTTCTTTTGTAAAAACTCGTGATGAGAAATAAGGAAGGCTTTGAATATTTTTGTGTGTATTTTTTTCATTTGTACTGTAAATTTGAACTGACTTTTATATTCATGGTATTATTACTCCAACCAAACGTATTATTCTTCAAACATATGCTAAGAAAGGCTTGAGCTAATCTTCCTATTCCTTTATGTAACCAAAGGATGAAATTTGATTTGGTTTTAAAATTATAATGTTGGAATTGAGAACTTTTTTGAACTATTAGGGGCTGCTTTACAGCTGCACAAATCAGCCTTTTAGAGTTTGCGTCTCTTGTTGCAAATACTGCAAAATTCTATTCCAGTTTGGAAATCTGCAGGATTTTAATTAACGGATTGAATATGTTAATGTGAAGCAAACTTTTCTATTAAACTCCTGCTCCTGCTTCCTTGTATACCCTGAGAACAGTCAGGCTTATTCGCTAAAATGTGAACTACCAGAAACACAAAGTGAATTTCAAATTACGGCCAAAAATTGCTAAAACATAACTTACTTTTCTAGTTCTGCTACTGTGGTCTAACATTTTAAGTTCACTTTGGATACTCTTTGTAAATTTAGCTGTGTAAGTGGTGGTCAGTTGTGTCCTGTAGAACTGAACATAGAGGCTGCTGGATGTAGTCTGTAGAATAGAACATAGTGACTCTTGGGTGTACTCTGTAGAGTAGAACATAATGACTCCTGGATGTACTTGATAGAATAGAACTCCTAGATGTAGTCTGTAGAATAGATCTCTGTTTCCTAAAAGTATGTCACTGCATAAAATTACAGTTGTCAGTATCCAGCTCAAATTCAAATCATGATTCGAGCCCTGACAGTAGTATCTCATAGAACTCCTTGCTTAGATAATTTTTCAGAAAAAACCCCATAATAGTTCAGTAAAAAACAAACAAACAAAAACAGCATGCCATACCTTGTGTACCTATGGATTTGAATTTGTTTAAAAGTAATTTTTTGATGTAAATTGATCTTAAAGCATTGAAGCATTATGGTGTCTGTCTTTAAGCCCAGACTTGATACATTCATTTTTGCTTTGGTTTACATACTGACAAATTCAGCGGTTGCTGCACTGACCGCCTGCCTGCTGATTGCACACAGGTGGTGAAATGTGTGCTTTTGCATACACTAAAACAACTTAAATCTTGTTGAAGATAATCTATCAGCTCTGTGAGTCTCCCGCATCTTTCTATAAACAAATGGTTTTCTATAAACGTAACATTTTAAAACAAATAGCAGTGAATGGAAAAGAAAAAGAATTGCAGATTTTAGGGTAAAATAATCAAGATGTGACTTTTCCCCAAATCAATACCTTTTGCAATACAGTTTTTTTTTTAATTCCCAGCAATATGGTTTTTAGTGAATATACCCCACAGACTTAACTATCAGATCTTCCAAAAACGAATAAAACAATCTTAATCTCCATGTTTCACCTGTAACATAGTCTATAGCTTTGTATATGAAGAGCTGTGAGCGTTTGATTTACTAGTTATTAACATTGCTAACTGAGTGAGAAATTTTATTTTCGATTTCGTTTAGCATTCGGCCTATATGTTTACAAGTGTAAATTGAAATACACACAAAGTACGATGTGGAACAGAATAAATAAACCAGTGCATGAGGCAATATGGAAACGCACACATTAGTTACATTTTATTATTAAAGTGAACATGTAATGGGAAAATATTACGCAACGTAAACCGCTTCCAAATACATTGACTAGACCATATATCATACAGATACATGGTGTATTTAATGTAAAACATAAAGATATACTCACTTTCCCTCCAATCCAGTTTCGCTTTGTGGGCGTTATTCTACGCATAAAACCCATATCCTGACCCTCTGCTCTGCCTGTGCTCGGCCTCAATTCTTCTTGATTTGCCCTGCTTTGGGTGTATCCCCAACCAGGGCAAGTCTTATCAGTGACATCTGACACTGTGGTGGCATTAGAACGCTCCTGTACTCCCTTGCCAGAGCTAGAAGCACCATCAGTGGAGCTTCCATAGCAACCACAGCACATGCGCTGTGGCATTGATTGACAGGTAGGAGAAAAAACTATTTTTAAATAGGTTTTTCTTCTAATCTATACATTTTCCATAAAAACTGCTAGCACAATGTATAGATAAAATCTTATGCTCAAATTAAGTTGTTTGGGGCATGACAGCTGTCTGTAGAATGTAAAGGATATAAATATTGCCAGAATGATTAATTAATATGTTGGGATTTTCTTTGTATATTTGACAATCATATTTCCACAGTGTTGGATGCAGCAAATGAGCATATTGATGGGATCTGCAGCCTGCTTGTTGTGTGTTTTTGTTGTGAATATGTGCAAAGGGTGGAGTCAGACATCAGAACTGTCGTGTTAAGGGGGGAGGCAGAGAATGCCATTATTAATAGTCGTACCAAGAGGAAGTACATTTTATCAGTTGAAAATGACAGTGAAATGGATGGGAATATATTTGAGTCCTCCACACTCTGTCCGATTTCTGATACTGAAGTTGATCTATACAGATTTTGTTACTTACTGTGATTAAAATTTATGTTTCATACAGAATGTTATAATCTGGAGCCTTGGAAGCCTCATCTAACATAAGGGTAGCAACTAAAATGTGTGAAAAAGTTGTTTTGAAAAATGTGGAAGATTATTTTTTATATCTCAATGTTACCAATTTAATAAAACATTGTCAGGCACAGTGTCAGTTGCAGAGATATCACAATCTCATCAGATAAAGGAGGTTTGTTATTTTTTGTTTTTAGGAAACGAGTGTTCCTTAAAGAGAAACTTCACTGTGCAAATATAAAATAAATAAATATATATTACACTCCCTGTTTAGTAGATACATCCCCAATTAAAATATGCATTGCATTTAATTATGCATTTTACATAGGGGGGTAACTATAAAACAACTTGCAAAAGCTGCAGATCTCTTTGCAAGCCCAGACTTTCTGTGGCTCTCACAGACTTTCCGATGCAGATCCACGCAAGGCATGTGCTTGTTTTTGTGCTTTCAAACATGGGCAATATGTGCTGATTTTTGCTTTACTTTCTCCCCAGCCCGTCAGGTTTGCAATTAATACACATAGACCCTTTGCTTTTAATCAGGTGTGAAACATTTGTATCCAATCACAGTGTTCACAAGCCCTGTAGAACACCTTTTTGGCTTTGTTGCTTAATTAAAATGTTGGATGACTTTGTCTCTGGAGCTTCTTTGATTTTCAGAGTAATTTACAGTGTGCTCTTCCCCAGCGAGGAATAATGTTCATTAAAATCCACTTATCTACATTTGTAATTAAGATTGCAGTGATGGATGCTTTATGATTTCAGGTACTGGCAAAGTGCAGACCTGTAAGCAATTTACTAATTAGGACCAGTTTACAGATAATGTTGCCTGAGGTTATTCTAGATTGGAAGGAACTACCCACAAACCTGCTTCAGAGTTCTCTACCATGATTTCCACTAATGCAGATTATTGGCTACAACAGATATTAACTAATTTGCATAAGTAGTGTTCACAATTATTCCATATTAGAAATCATGCCAATTAGGCCATATATTTGGTTGTTT
Source organism: Pelobates cultripes (assembly GCA_933207985.1). Lineage (NCBI taxonomy): Eukaryota > Metazoa > Chordata > Amphibia > Anura > Pelobatidae > Pelobates > Pelobates cultripes. The sequence goes on from OW240918.1 coordinate 16,830,730, forward strand.
GGTAATCAGTCCAATTAAAACTAAACTCTTATATTTGTAATCAGTCCAACTTAAGGGAAACACTTGTGCTTGTGCTTCGTCCCCATTTTGGACGATTGGCGGGTAGTCCGAATTCCAAATTCTGAAATGGCATGTAGACAAATCATGCTTGGACCCAGGCAGCACAATGCCTTGGGCCGGCCCTGTATATAATATATACGTATTCATTGCTTTTTTTTTACTACTTCTTCTATTTTTCATTCTGTTGGTTACTTCTTCTTATTAGATCTGTGAACCAAACTGCAAGGAAATGCATCTATCAGTCTACGGTGAAATATATACACAATATTTATATTTAACAGTACTATGACGGCCAATTTTTGCAACTCTTTGGATCATCCAAATTGTTTTTCATGAAATGATCACATGGATTTAATTTGTCGAAGCTAAAACACCGCATGAACGAATTTCAGACTACCCAAACGAATATTAGTTTTTTGATGATTCGATTCAGATGAGCCAAATTATTTTGCCATGCACAAGTTCACTAAGCTCTATAATCCCTGTATTTCATTGAAGTGGTTATAGTGCCTGGAGACCCTTGATGCTGGCCCTCCATTCAATGTTTTACTGTTTTTCAATAGGTTAACACTTTATGAGAGTCTTTTATTAATACCACTTCATTTGTTGTCTGCTACAAAAGCAGTAAGCTATATTTAAGTGATACGATTTGTTCATCTTCTAAATTTCTGTCTATAGCATTAACATGTAGAATCATCAGACTAAGACACATCTTCGAATACTAATATGCTCACAGTTTAATTGTGACAAATTAATGTACAGTTTGGCCACTATGATGTTGTTGTGTGTGATGCTATTTGTAAGACAGATAAGTCTTCTGGTTACAAATGTTTCTCTAAGCTGATAGCTGGATAACAACCCACCTGCTTCCGATCTCTTACAGGTTAATATTCGTCCAAGGTCCTGCCATCCATGAAAATCCACGCAGACTATTTCAAGATGTTTAATTATTCTGTGCGTGAGAATTTTAGCCAGTTATCCCCTTGATAATGACGGTGGTGAGTGGCAGGCTGGCATTCATTTATAGAGGAAGGCCCATCACCTAGTCAACATCTCGAGTCAAGCGGAACTGCAGTCTCTGATATCAACACACGCAATGAGCCTTTGACATTTAATTTAGGTGAGTCAATATATACCCTTTTTCCCATGTCTTTTATTTTAGGAGTTTTACAGTGTATCAATAGACTATATTGTTCACCGTTCCTACTTAATCTCTGAACAAATGTCATATCTCTAGAGGATTCAGTACACTAGTAGCATAGCTTTGGTCCAGCTCCGCAAAGTTGAAAGGAATGGATTATAAAACAAATAACATTTGTGCTTTACTCCGTTAAATGTTTTCTAGAATTGTGTTGTTTTATATACCACATTTAATTGGGTACTTTATTTTTTTTTAATGCTTATTGATCTGTAAACCTTCCATACAAGAACTAGCAACATCTTTTGTCTCTTTTCAAGTAATATTTCTAATGTTCTCCCAAAGGAATACCAGTTGAGAGTGAATGAAGGCAAAATATATTGGTATTTCGCCAACATTTACTGTGTCCTGCAATTATTCTTTTTTTGTCTTGACTGCTTAGTTTAAAATAATCTTAATATCTACCTGCAGCATATTAAATAGTATTACTTTGTAAAATTTATCTTAATAAAATAATCACAATGTTACAGGAGGACAGCAAAATTAGTCCTTCTGTGTAGACACCTTCAAATAGAAATGCTAATAATTAAAGGGAAAATAGTCCACTGGAGTACCAGGGAAGTTCTCAGTGAGATACCCCCTGCTGGGCTGGGATGACTCCTAAATGTTTTTATTTTTTTTAACTTCAATTCATTATTTGTGGCTTAGACCAGTGTTCCCCAACCCAGTCCTAATGGACCACCAACAGTCCAAGATTTATGTATTTCCCTGTTTTATTTCAATGGAGACACTGACAAAACCTGGACTGTTAGTGGTCCATGAGGACTGGGTTGTGGAACACTGTCTTAAAATTATAAACATGAATTATTTATTTATTTTTCTAAATATAACAAGTGGTGGGAGAATTTTTAAAGACAATATAGTAGATACCGATAAAGGAATTGGGTATATGCAGAACAGGTCTAAGTGGGGGTCTTTGTAGAACTTATTTTTTCGTGGGGGCTATGGCTTTATGATGAAGTAATGGAGTTGATGCAGGTTAGGTGGGTATAGGGAAATAGCAGATACTGACAGAGGAATAGGGTTCAAGGTGGAGTTATAGACAATATATTTCCAATTTCCAGTAGAGACAATCCCGTGCTGGTATGGAGTATTTTGGCACAATATTTTTATGATAGCAAATAATATAATTGGTATAAAGGCATTAATATGTTTTGAATAAACCTCAAGTGTGTCTTGGAATAAAATAACAATATGAAACAAAAGCAATTTTAATGTTTGTCTATAGTGAAGAAAAAAAACCTTTCTTTCAATGTATTGTTTTCATTCAATGGAAAACAATAATTTTTATTTATCAACGTAAGTATAAAATTCCTTCTCAAGGTGCATGTGAGAGCATGCATTTATGAGAGTGTCTGTGAATCCACCTGTGAGAGCATATTTATATATGAATGTATAAGTGAGAGAAATTGTGTCTTAATGTGCCTGAGTGCCTTTGTTGCAAGTGTGCCTGTAAGTGGATTTAAAATGTTACACATACACATAAATGTATTAGTTTGGTTTACAATGAAAATTGAAATGTGTAAATATGTTTTATGAATTGAAAAATACATTTATATTAATACTCACAGACAGAGATACCAGTGTTTATATCAAATGTCCCATTACTATTACTTTATGGTAATGAAACTGAAATTCAATAATGAGTAATTTTGCCATACATCAGTATATGTTGTTCGGCTCACAACTGTGCATATTCCTGAACCAGCTGTCGTTCCTTTTCCCACACTCCAATTTCCTATGATGTTGTTATAGAACTGATTATAGTATTTAAGGTTATACTGTACTACTATGCTGGAGGGTTATAATATTTAAGTTAATCATTTTGGTGTTTTTGAGAATAGACCCCATAATTTTTTTTATTCTTCGATGATTAAACAATAAAACTATAATATTGTTGAAACAAAACGCACATTTATTCTCAACATAATCGAAATTCAATGATCAAGAGGGTCAGTGATAACTACAGAATTAACCAGATTAGGTCAAATTAAATATATGTTTGTTTAAGTGTTTCCAAGACATTATCAAATTAAAAACTTCACTGTGCTGTGAGAAGCAGATAATGACAATTGTTGGGAGATGAATCAGAAACAAATGATATTAAATTTAATTTGATTAAGGAAACAGCAGATGGAACACACGGAATGATTAAATGCATAATTTATTTACTACATAGAGTAATTAAATTCCTCCTTAGCTTGTTGTAAACATCACAATGTTACCTGTTCTGCAGCTGATACCTGAAATTATTGTCATAAATTACATTTTAAAGAAATATCATCATGAGCACTAAACTAAAACACAGTAATTTCACATAAAATTAGAAGTTTGATGCCATAAGTAATTAAATGATTGTTTAATGCCAGTCCTGTATGGTGCTGGGTGATGTGCCAACCTTAAGCTATTTTTATATTCTGTCACCTCACCAGTGCTTCACTGATAAATGAGGTGTTGTGCTGTTCGGTTTAGAATGGTGTGCAGCCTTTGGAATGTAGCGCAGTGCTCTCAGCCTATCACCAGTGTCCAGGTTGGCCACAGAAAAAAAGTATTTGGGTGCCTAAGACGGTACACAATATTTGTATTTGAGCAGCATAAACACAATGTGTGTATATGTTTGTAGGGATGAGAGTGGATGTCTATGTGTGTATATGTGTATGGGATACGGTGTGTGTTTATATTGTGTAAGCGAATATGAGTGCTTGTGCAAGAATGAGTGCAAGTTACAGTTAAAAACACAAAATGCGCACACTCAGTCACCCTACACTCATCACATTGAGAATATACCATACTCACCACACAGTCAAACTCACCTTGACTGTTATATTCACACTCATCCACCATGTACAATTACAGTCAGCTAAATACACACAATTACACTCAGCCAATTTCACACAAAATCACACTCAACCAACCCCCAACACACAAACAGAGACAGTCGCCAATCACACTCTGCTAACTCCACGCACAGTCACACTTGGCCAGCCAGCATACAATCAAGCTCAGCCAACCCCAAAACACAATATAGAGGGGATCACAAAGGTGAGTCTTCTTTGATTTTTGCACCAGGGCCCTGCTCTTTCTAGTTTTGCCCTTGGTTGAAGTGGTCATCAATGGGTCATTCTAAATATTACATCAAGCATCATACAAATCCATGGCAATTAAAAAATACATTCACATGTGCTGGTCCTGGTATTAAAGATCATTTATACAAAGTGTTGAAAGATCAACACCACAGGAATTGTATATAAACCCTACTCACATAGCTCTTCTACTTTATTTATAGCCAGCTAAACACACATGTCCCTAAAGAATTTATGGTGGCCTGACCTCTTCTGCAATGCACGACAATTATGAGAATTTTCTGCAGAGTGTGAATACAATAGGTACCATTAATTAAAAGCAAAATACCCAATTTATTGGTAGAAATTGCAAAGCTAACCAAAATGGCTTTGAATCCCAATCCAATTAGTGTAAAAATTAACAATAACCTATGCTTTGAAAAGAACAAAGTATACAAGAGGGAAGCTCTTATAATAATAAAGAAACTGTTGAAATATTGAAAGACTGGTGGAAAGGATGTTAACTAAACTAGGTCAATGTAGGGCAAGGGAATTTGCTGAGGAGCAACTGGGGTTCCCAAGGTAGCCTAATGTGGTACTACGTAAGTAATTTATTTATATAATTTACATCTATAAAAACAGCATCCAAAGACAGAAACTGGATTAACAACCTAAGGGCTCCTAAGTTTGTATTCTGGCCATAGTGGGAAAGGTAAAGAGGATAATGAGTGGTGTGTAGTGTGAACAAAATAGAGTGGGAGTAAATTAGGGAACTGCTGGCATTTGGAACCTCAGTGATAACACACCGCTGTTCTAAATCAATCACTTTGTAGCCAACTGCCTAGTTTCTACCAAACAGCAAGTTGTATTCTGCTTTAAGATCAATGTTTGTTCACAAAAATGTTTCATTACGGAATAAAAAGATAAATAAAAAATGTCTGCCTCTGTACACTTTGAACATTAAAGCTCAGTATCTTCTAATTTAAAGTTGTTAATTAGTGATGTCCCGAACAGTACGCCGAACGTTTCGCGAATGGTTCGCCGCGATTCGCCATGGACTCCAGTCAGCAGACTTATTCCAGCCAATCAGCAGCAGACCCTCCCTCCCAGACCCTCCCACCTCCTGGACAGCTCACTAACAATGCAGCTCCAAAATGGATGCTGTCCAGAAGGTGGGAGGGTCTGGGAGGGAGGGTCTGCTGCTGATTGGCTGGAATGTGTCTGCTGACTGGAGTCCATGGCGAACCGTGGCGAAACCGTTCGCTAACCGTTCGGCGAACCGTTCGGGACATCACTATTGTTAATTTCAATCTTACACCATACTAAGACATGTAACACAAAATGCACTGTGTCCCATCTCTCTCTCTCTGATCTTATCATTAAGGTAAAGAATTCCATGTTCCCTATTAATCCTTCATCTCATTATAGGTATAAACTATACTCTCAGGGTGACAGGAACTGTTGAGTAACCTAAGTAGGTTCAATGTATAAACTAGAAAGGAGTGTGTCACAGTAATATGCTTTTTAAGAATTGGTTGGTGTATTCAAATGTTTTCCGAATTTGTGCCCTATGTTGATCATCTAATGAAATAATAAATAGACAAAAATTATAGAAGAATTTCTTGGTAAACCTCTGTTTATGACTTGATGATTTAAGTGAATCCATCTAAAAAAAACTATAAAAGTCTATTTATTGGGGCTTTATGTGAATCCATTGATGTTAAATGAATCTAAGAGATTTAGCTCACATTTGTCTTCAAATGCTAAATATGTGTGCACAGTTCTTAGTTCTGATTTCCAATTAAAATTAGGGGGCACTGTCATTGTCTAATCTGGAGACTGGTTAATCTGCCTCAGAAAATGGAGAGACTTTCTTAAATTGAATTGCTTGATTTATTTTAGAAAAAGAAAAGTACATATTAACACATTATATACTCTGGTGGTACGTATTCTATCTAACTGATAGAAAAAACTAAATGCATTTTTCCCAAAACGTAAAATGTACTTTCAAGAACAAACTTCATAAAACTTTTCTATTGAATCTTTTGGGAGATGTATTTGTTGTAAGTATATTTTTATTGAAGAAATGTTCAATAAAGAACAGAAAAACAGAATGGGACTCACAGGGCCCAAAATCATAAGTGAAAGTATAAGAAGACTCACAGGTTAAAAGTAGTTTTGAAAAATAGGAATAACATGCACAGATATGCAATAACAGAGACAAAAGTGTTCCAATGACGTTATACTTTTTTCTTCAACGTTAGAATATGTTTACTTGTCTTTTACTTCACAATACAGCAACATTTTAAAACTGGCAATGTTTATGCCTGCTAACATACTTTTTTAAACTTTTATATTTTTAGGAAACAACAAAGGAGAGAAAACCAAAGCTAAGCATGTGTCTAAGAAATGCGTTGGTGACGACTTCTCTTTCATGGAAGAAAATGAATGATTACTTACTAATAGTTACTATTTTCATTTCTCTTGGAAAGGGGGATTTGGATAGGAAAGACCAAGATTTTTTCTGGAAAACAGGTGATATTTTACTTTATTCTTGTGTTACGTAAATGAGTAGTAGAAGTGGTTGTCACTGCCCATGTGGATTTTTAGGACAAACAACTTACTGCATACAATTGGCTAGTGGAATCTGGATGAAATCTTAGTCCTTCTTTTGACCATTGGCTAGTGCAATGCAGGGAATCATTGTCTCTTAATAACAAAATGAATACAAAAAAGCATTGTCAATCTTTCCTCTTGGCTAGTGGAATACACACAGTCATCGTCTTTCTGTCCTATTAACTATCAGTAAAATCAAAGTCGTTATCACTTTGTGGCTTGTGAAATTCAAATTTTATTTGTTTGTGATTTTTTTATTCTCCTGTTCACTAACAGGGTATTGTTGTTGCTGTCCTATGCTTCGGAATCATTTGGTATTTATTTATTACTGCCATTTATAAAGCGCCAACATATTCCGCAGCGCTGTGCAATTAGGAGAAATATAGAATATAAACAGACTGGTACAAAAGGTAGATGGCCCTGCCCGTGAGCTTACAATCTAAAGGTAAAATAGGAAAATGAGACAAGAGGTAGCAGAGGAAATTGAAGGTGATAGCAGAGAGAATTTATAGTGATTAATAACATGTGAAGGGAATGAGGAGGTGATTGACTGTGGTATATGGTATTTTTTTTATGCTTTTAACAAGTGAACAATTGTAGGTGACTCCAACTCAATACTCAATACAATAATACTTTGAGAAACTGTGTGTTATCATCCAGGCTGTAGGTCGGGACCTAAATTTGTGGGGGTATTTATGATTATTCTGTATGGATTTGAATGCAACTTTTTGTTCTGATACCTGTTGAGGTTTCCAAAAAAATAAATGTGTGTCCTAATTTTATAACAGATATGTAAAATTAGCTGACTACACATTTGTGAGGGTATAATATGTTTCCTCACTCCTTGTTTTTCACCCAAATGTAATCCAAATGAAAAGATTGTATCTGGCAAATGCTTCCAGTTGGTATAGAAATTATGCTTAATCACACGTTCTCTGCCTTGCGATGACACAATATCCAGTCTGTAGTTTCTGGTTCTGACCACAGAGGTACTTTTGATGATCGTGTGTTTATGCAATTTAAGTCATATAAGATGTGAGAACATGTTTCAGATTTATAGTTTATATAAGATATAGTTTATTCTTTAGTTGATGTTTTTTCAACTGTGAAACTTAAACACTTATGATTTCATAGGTAGCAGCATTCAATATTCCAATTTACAGTCAAGAACAAACTGACCTGTGCACACAATGCAAAGCTTGCCTGGTGACATCTGTACTTCCTCTGTAAGTGCCTCTACAAAACGCATATGGAAACATTGTTTCAGGCTCTCAGTGCTGCCCCTGTTCTGACAGCTGCCCCGATTGGCTTATGGCAAACCCGTGCCTGTCCACGAGCCTTCACCTGCAGAGTGAGCTGGGGTAGGCAATGGGGTACATTCTTTCTCCCATTATTTAAATCACTGCTATGAAAATCTAATATGAAATACATCTACACATCAAATGTTACATAATTACAGAAATTTTATCTGAGAACATTATATTTCACCTCGACGTTACACACATGTTGTAGTAGAACGGCTTATTTTAATTGCTAAATGATTTCCAGGCTCATGCTATCTGCCTCCTACGTAGCCAGAGTAAATTAGTGCTTTATGTTAATCAGAGCTATATATTAGCTTTGCTGCTAATTTATTCACTTAATTAGCAACTACTTAGTTGTAAAAGCATTCTCAAACCTCCAGGGCAGCTTTCAATAATGTGTACACACTGGGAGGCCACGTGTACATCCTTATGCCAACCCATTGTATACACAAAATTCTCACAATTTTAATAAAAATTAGTTATTATTGTACTTTGGTCTTTAACGCCATTACTTTTTCATTCTCTAAAGGGTGTCTTTGCTCTATGCCTCTTAAACAAGGATCCGCACATATATTGCGATTCTATTATTACATAATACGCTATTTAGGAGATAGTTATGAATATTTCATTTCCAAGTCCCAAATGATACTACCATAATGTAAGGCGTGGTCCTGACATAGAAACAGAAACATAGAATGTGACAGCAGATAAGAACCATTCGGCCCATCTAGTCTGCCCAATTTTCTAAATACTTTCATTAGTCCCTGGCCTTATCTTAGCTTAGGATAGCCTTATGCCTATCCCACGCATGCTTAAACTCCTTTACTGTGTTAACCTCTACCACTTCAGCTGGAAGGCTATTCCATGCATCCACTACCCTCTCAGTAAAGTAATACTTCCTGATAGTATTTTTAAACCTTTGCCCCTCTAATTTAAGACTATGTCCTCTTTTCTTCTTTTAAATATAGTCTCCTCCTTTACTGTGTTGATTCCCTTTATATATTTAAATGTTTCTATCATATCCCCCCTGTCTCGTCTTTCCTCCAAGCTATACATGTTAAGATCCTTTAACCTTAAGTTCCATTCGTTGGTTTGATCTTAAAGCCTATCAGAGATCCTACTCTCTTCTGTTCAGGAATGTCAATTTTGCACAAGATAACCCGCTCCCTAGCTAGAAAAGAAGGTGTGATATTTTCAGGACCAATGGCTTCTAAAAATCTCTGGTATGATAATTTCAGCAGTTCAATTAATCCTGTTTTACAGGAATCCAGTTGAGAGTAGGAATCCAGTTGAGAGTAGGTCCTTAGCTAGTCAGCTGATGTAAAATAACGTTTGCTTTCTGCCAAAAGAACTTATAAAAATTGAAAAAAAACGACATTTTCTTTTTTTAGAAAAAGAAAAAAAGCCCATTTTGACTCTAAAATGCCAATTTCCAATAACTTCTCTTATTGGCATATGCCTAATAAAGTATGAAAATTAAAGTTTCTGTGCGTAGAAAAATGCATAGAACTGACATTAGTCATTAACTCTCATTAACTCTTGTGTGCACATGTTTCAGGCACTGACGTGGTCAATGTGTTTGGGTTAACTGATTTGTGTAATCTCTTAAACTTTCTTTAGAGTTTTGACATTTGGGGTGGTGTTGAGTTTTTCTTGTTGATGTCCACAATTGCATTTTTTTTTAACGTAAATGGAAAACAATTCCCTGGACATAATGAGCACTCCTTTAGCATATATCGACTTACATTACAATTTAATTTTGAGAGGCAGTGGTGAAGCCTCAGAGATTATGCTCCAAGAATATCTAGATGCGTTTGTGAGGCTTTAGTTTACCATTGTGGCCAATATGTTGATATTTTGGATGGTTAATTAAGAATGTTAACATGTTATATATTTTACCTGCTCGCTTAACCCCTTTAGGACCAAACTTCTGGAATAAAAGGGAATCATGACATGTCACACATGTCATGTGTCCTTAAGGGGTTAAAGCCAAGAATGCAAAGGAATAACATTAAAAGCCCGTCGATACCAAGTAAATAAAACAAATGTTGTACACATGCATAATTCAACTTGTATGGCTCTACTGCTCATTTCACCATCTGATTGCCATCTTTGACTTAAACTAATTAGCCACACAATCTGTGTACCATTGCAAAGCTACGCTTACACTTGTCACATTTCAGTTGTGTTTGATACAGAGGAAATGATGATTAAATTATCCTAAGATTACATCAAAGATCCAATGTCTATCACAAATTTGACAATACAAGAAGGTAATAATTATCATTTTTTAATGACTTTGAAAATGTAAATGGTTGAGCCATTCCACTATAAATATGAATTTCCAACAAAGTGTGGTAAGTGATACAATCTGTAGACATTTAATTGTGTTTAAGTCCTTGCAGATTTCTCTCCCTGTATAATGCGATATCCAATTAGCAATTTTCAAGCCACTATTGTTGTTTCTCAGAAACTCTATTAGCTACAGAGAAAGACTTCACTTTTTTACAATAATGAAAAAAAAGATCCATTGCATACATATTAAAAATAATATGTTACCTACAAGTCAGAATATTTTACAACGAATGTTACAATCTTTTATTATGTGCAGTATTTTGACTAAACCTTGTCAAACAAACAATTTAGCTTATTTTTAAAAAAAGTCCTTGAATCTTTCATTTTTTTTTTGTAAACTGCCTGTAAAACTTTGCATATTTAACATTTTGAATAAGCAGTGGGGTTTTTTTTTCAGCAAAGCCGTGTTCTTTTAATGCCTATTTTTAGCTAATTCCTTTTTCATAAAGATTTGATTTCAATAGGCTTACACATTGAATATTAAAATGTTTATAAAACTGTTTTCATGCATTGATACATTGATAAATGGGACACTTTTAATTATTTGTGAGATAAAATTGTTTATTTTTATATATTTATTGATGAACTTTCATATAGCCCATACAAAAAAGTTAATACCTTGTGTGACATATTGCTCAAAAAGGCAAAATTCTCACATGCAAATGGTGTGGTATACAGTAAGGCAGAAAATGCATCCATTCATAGTATATAAAAACTGGTAAGTTAGTTGCAATAGCAGGGCTTATTTATTTAAGTAGTATTAACATGTTCTTGTAGCATTACTTACCCAATCTGTGAGCTAGTGTGGGTCCTTTGCTTGAGCACTTCTGCCTCTCTCAGTCACTTCTCTGCATTCTCTTAATGGGGCAATGGGAGTCCCAAGTAAATTTTGGCTCCCATTGGTCCACATCATTCCAGGGCCCCCATGCACAAACTTTTTGGACCAATCAAATGTGAACTAAAGGCATTTAAACCTCCCTAGCCCTGTACACTGTGCTGCTTTTTTGGTTTCTGTCCCAGATCCCTTTAGTGTGTTCCTTGTTCTCTTGTATTATATTGTTCTGGTATTGAACTTGGCTTTGTTACTGATTCTGCATTTATCTTTTACCCTTTCCTGTGTTTTTTGCCTGTCTGACTGATTACCGTTTACCTAAGTCTGGCTAGTACTCATTTTGTGGCTCTCTGTTACTTTGACCTTGGCTCGTTACTAACTATGCTTTTTCTATGTCTTACATTAAGTCTGACCATTCTAAGGCCTGGTTATATGTTATATCCTTGTTTTGTCCCTTGCTGTCCTGAACGCTATGTGTTGGGGTATTACTTTGTGACAATTCTAAACTGTAGAATGAACTGGAAACCACCAGAATCCCCTATCTACTTTCAGGAGTTAATAAAACCTTTTTACTGTTATCCCACATGCAAAAAATGGGGATACAAAAGAAAATAGAGATGAGGAATTAAAGTAAAGCCTGACCTGGGGCCAGAGGAGAGCAACAATACTGGCTTTTCTTGGCATTATTAATATGATTGGGTCTCCTACCTTTAATATCAGACCCCTTAGTACATTTATTCCGCGCCAGATGCCCTTTCCAGAGTAGGTATTATCATATCCTGTAAAACCCCGTTCCAGCACATCTGTTCCAGTACACAACGCATTTTCCATTACTAATTTCATCATCTCATTATTCAATACAGCCCTCTTTCTTTTAGTACAGGTATTAGCATACTTATTACAGCCCATAAGCTCCAGGAAATGTTTTACTACTCCTAGGCCAATCTCATGTTCAGAAAGTAGTAGGCAGTACCGGTGTAGCGCTTATGTGCAGAATTGAATATGAAAAAAGTTTACCCAATTTTTCCTTCTATGTTAATCAATTATTTCTTGTTAACCTTAAGGTAAAACAGAGAAAAATACATAGCATAGTGCAGATTGTATGTACATTTGTGAAAATAAATTTAAAGCAAGGGCCAAATGGCAACTCACAATTTTCTGAGCTATAAATTTAGCTCAGAATTTAGGCGCTTTAGGATCCGTATAGGCGACCCTCTCCCTTCTTCTCCTTTCTTTAATCCGGTCCTATATGGATACAGGAGGGGGTATATAGTGTAGTATAGTTGGTATTATTATGAGTATTTAAAAATAGTAAATGAGGTACTCACAAACCCAGAGCCAGTCTATAGGCTCACTTCAATGCGCATATGTGGTTTAAGGACCACACTCCTTCTTTATATTAGCAGGAAAAAAGCCATAAGTGTATCAAAAAATATATATCATTTATTAGCTATAAAAATTAATTACACATTATAAAAATTCCTATAAAAATATATATATATGGAAAAATAAAACACTTATAAGGCTAAAAAAAGTCCAATAAAGTCCAAAAAGGAGTTTTCAGTGCTCACTTCTCTTTCCAGAACGCGTTTCGCCAGGTGGCTTCTTCAGCTGGTTAAATTCTTTTTTTTTTTCAATCTCATGTTCAGTGCAGTTAAACTAAAAAGTAAGGTACTCCTTGTAATATGGAACCTGTAACTGTAAAAATGGTTATTATCCAAATCAAGATTGATCAATTTTTGTTTAGTTGTGTTATTACAGGTTACACTGCGGAGACATTTTTTTTTTTATTTCTATTTGTTATTTTTTTGGTGAGGTTATAAAATATGTAGAAATATAAATCATATTATCCTCTGCATTATATTTTGATATGTGCAAAACGCATCCAACCTGTAATTGAAAGCATATAACAGTTATGATATTAAGGTAGAAATCCTGTAGGAATGGAATGTACAAAAAAGACACTGAGTAAATTATCATACAGCTGGCTTATGAAGTATGACAGATGAAAGAGTCAACAACTGAAAAACCATAGATACTATATAAATAATATATGATGTAGAATACATAAATCACATGGAAAGGTTAGAGATAAAGGTGTGCAAGAATGCAAGTTTTATCTGAGAAGTGAGTTCCTGATTTAATGTTTGGAGCCTTAAATAGCATGAAAAATGGCAGTCAAACTGTAAATATCAATATTATATGGGTAACATGGATATATGGATAGTTTTGATATAAGACTCTCCCGGCATTTAAGTAGTTGTAAATGACTCAGATAGCATGTATCATGCAAATAAAGCTCTGGTATACCACAGACTTTGTCATAGAATGGGAGGAAATCAGCTTTTATAAATGAATGAAGCAAATCATTTGATGCAATATGATTAGTTTCTAAAGGATCAGGTAGATCCAAAGTCATGGTTGCATATTGTAATTTAAAGGTACACTATATTGCATGTTTAAGATTGCCTCTAGTGGCTGTCTCCCTGTTTAACTCAATAATATCACAATGGATGTCCTCACATTTTGCATGTCAACATCCAGTGTCTTCAAAATTATCAAAGTAAACATTGAGTGAATATTTTAATTTGGGAAAAAGCTTAATGTGCGCATGGTGCTTGTTGAGCATGTTCATTAGGTTTACGGAAGGCTGTGACATTGTGGGAAGAGGAGTCCAATCCAGTACCAAGGAACCACAGTGCTGGAATCAGGTACGTGAAAAAAGGGACATGGGAGTATTCCATTAAATGGATCTAACATGTTTTAACCTACATAAAGATAGCAATATAAGATATTTATGGATACTTTAGCTTTGTTTTATTTAAAATATTAAGAAGAGTACCATTTCAGAAAATGATCATTTAAATCGGATTAAAGATGAAAAAAAAAACCTTCACTTTTAAGGTAAAGTTTGCATACTATATCTGATGTGAAACACGTACTTTGTTGTAAATACTTTGTACATTGACCCAGTACTGGCCAATTTTGTTTTGCAAATGGGTTATAGCTTTCTGTAATCTCAAGAGAAATAGATTTCACCTTATTTAACAGTAAATAAAAATGCCAGTAATTTGGAGCATTGTAGCCTCTATGTCTGAATAATAAATATTTATTCTAATGTATTAAAAATACAGTTTTGCTGTCAAAGGAAATCCATTCAGTAGAAAGAATTAGGTAAATCTTAGAACAGTACATAGGAAAACTGGGGGAAGCTGTCTATTTATGACTTGCCTTAAACTCGTCTGGGAGTTTTTAAATTCCCTAACCACTGATTTACAATCCTTTTCATTTTATTATATGGCAAACAATATTTTTTTTTGTTAATCAGTCTGAATAAATAGGATCAGATTTGTTTTGAAATTAAAGAGTATTAGAATGTATTTGTGTAATCTTTATAGGTATAGTTCTTGAAATGTACAACCTATTTAATTTATCATACAAAATATTCCATGAAATAGCTACAGTATACCCCATTCACTCACCATACAGCATATCCCATTCTCTCAACATATAACCTATCTTATACAATCACCATACATCCTATCCAATTCTCTCAACATATAACCTAGCTTATACAATCACCATACAGCATATCCCATTTACTATCCATAGAGCCTATCCCATTCACAACCCATACAGCCTATCCCATTCACTCACCATATAGCCTATCCTACTCACTCACCCTATGGATAAGCCATGCACTCGGTAGACAAATTCTACTGAACAATCTGTCTGTAAAAAGAGTTTACCATTCATTTCCTGCCCTCATTATCACAAATTCCAGGTCCTTCATACTAGCCATTCTTTCTTCTGTGAAATGATACAGCATTTTAATATTAAAATATTACAATACAATGGTAGCCAGTTAAAAACAGACTGGTAATTTCTGTACCTTTACAATCAAACACTAGCATATTGGCAGCAAACTTTTCATTAACATAAAGTCTTGATGTCTGATATAAACCATTTAACCTTAAGGTAGGTCAATATCATTTGTGTCTTATATGTTGAATATCCTAAAAAAAAAAATTAAAAGAAAACCATAAAATATTATAATAAAAGACAAATTTGTTTTATGCAAGATTAAAAAAACAAGGAAATAAATGTAGAAATAGAAATTGCCAGAAAAAACAAGAGAATAGAAAATGTTGTTCTGTAATATTGCTTTGAACCAGTGCTCCATCATTCTAAATACACTGTTTGGAGAATATTTCAGTGATACTTCTGTTTAATGCTGCAAAATATTCTCTGTTCCTGACTTCTGTGCCGGGTATAACTTTTGATGTTGTAGCTCATTTGTCAAGGTCCCAACCATTTCATACACAGTCAAATTACTATTTTAAAGCACACAGAGCCAATTCTTTTGAGCCCCTGCTTCCATATTCTAGTTGAAAGACAGAATGGCTCTTAATATCCATCAAAGCCATTTTTTATTTTTTTAGAAAAAACTATTCCCCTGTTTCTTTTGAAGCAAACAGTAATTAGGTTGCAAATGGTACATTCACTGTCACTTCAAACTTTAAACATAGTTTTGGCATTTTCTTGTAGAGGTACGCAAATCAATTTTCTGGCAATTTGTCTCCAAAGTCTACTATGAACTAATTAATAATTATGAATTAATTTGTGCAGCTACAGATACAAATTTAAAAACCCCAAGAATCACGCATATATTTTTTTTAATTTGTAGAAAAAAACACATGGCTTAAAGTGACACTCCAAACTGGAGCTAATCCTTCCTCTTTATACCAGACAGAGATTAAATTTTCGTCTGGAATTTTTTTTTTTTTTTAAACTTTGGGTCGTCTGAAATTCGTTCATATGGTGTTTCAGCACATATGAAAATGGCCACATTCTGACTGGACAGGCAATTTTCACATCTACTAAAGCAGAATACAATCATGCAATTGGATGAGAATCTTATATAAAACACCAGTTTAAAAACAAATTGGGACATAATGCACTCATTAGAATGCACATTCACAAATTATTGTTCACTTCCTTCTCACATGCCATTGTCCACCACTCCCAAATGAATGTGCCATCCCCTCCTGCCATCCCCAGGTGACCATAACCTCTTAGCCACCTTCCCAGTTAAAAATAATTTTACGTACTCCTGCACCTGAATAATAAGGGGCACCCAATAAATCTAAAGATGAAATAATATACATATATTTTTAATGATGACCACTAGCATCATCGCTGCTACATGTTAGAATACTCAGTGTAGACAGGGTTTACGTGTGCAGTAAACTAAAATGACATATAGTAGTGAGGAAAGAAGCTTGCAGTTTCCAAAGCACGAGCAGTGGCACAGAAACACACTGCAAAGAAAATAATCAGAATAATTGGTCTCTTACTAGAAATAATATAAAAAATAAATCAGTAACACAATTCTAAATAAGTAAATTAAAGTGGGTTTAAGTGGCACTGTCTTACCAACTAGGCAAGATAATGTTTTTCTATTTATTTATTTTTCTTTTTTAATTCATCTGATGATGATATCTCCAGCTCTTCCTGTCCTACCTGCCTCTCTTTACTAATGGTACTATCCTCACCACTCCCCTGCTCTGTCTTAGGGTATTGGTATTAGTAGTGGAGGGGGTTGTGCTGGTGGTAGGGTGTGACAACTGTGTAATTATCCAGTGGATCTGCCGATATGATCTGTGAATATATTTCAACATTGAATGTCTGTTCTCTAACGATCAAACATGTTTTTTGCTATCTGTTGATTGGACAGATGATACAACCCACATGATAGGGCAGACCGCTTGTCAATTACAAGAAACTAAGCTGCTCATTTACTTTTACAAAAAGCAAAATAAACAGCACTGCGAATCACAAACTGAATAATGCATGTTTGGGTTGACATTTGGCAGCTTGGAAATCAGAATTTTTGTTTGTCTCCCCCATCACCCCATGGGCTCTACTGCAGCTCAGTCCAAAATGAATCTCCTGGTCTTCTTCTTACTTGATCTGTGAATAACATCAACATTTAGAGACTGTCCCTAGCCATCAATCATCTCTTTTATTGGCAGAATGCAGAATCACGAACCAAGCGTGTCTTACATTGCACGGTTTAGTTGGCCCATGATTTAGGCACATTTAAGATTGGAGTTCAGGCCTTCAGCTGACACATGATTGACCCAAATGCAGCTAAATTGCAATTTAGCCTGAAACATATCTCCAGGTCTAATAAAATTGCAAAGTGGAGTAAATGCTGGAGTTATCTTTACACATGTACAATTCTGAGGCCGACTTAGAATTAAGTGAATAAGACAATTTATTTTATTTAGTTTGCTGTATTGAATTTAGTAGTTAGTAATTAACTATGACTTTTTTCAAGATTTTAACAAAAACCCAAACACAACCATTTCAGCTTTTAGATGTTGTTGGTATCAGATAGGGGTTATATCCTCTTAGCCAGAATCTCCTGTCTAGACTGACTTATTGAATCTCCCATCCCAACTTGTACATCAGATGTTTCAACCTTTTAATCTTAGAATAGAAATCCTAACAGACCACTAACAATTGTAAGGGCTTGCTATTAAAATAGTGTTTAACAGACACTGATATTAAAAACTGCAAAGACTCAAGAGTAAAGCTTGACAGAGCTGACGTGTGTTTATACACTCACGCTTAGGTATAACAATACATTTTAGATTCACTGAAGCGAATAAATTGCTTTTGGGAGTCTCAAATCCTAATCTCTTAATGTCCCACAATTCTTCACAGGAGAGAATCAGTTTTATGTTAAAAGACTTGGGTGTATGGGCTGTTTTTATTAACTGGTTTCCAAGGAAACAGAAGTTTAAGTTCTGTGAAAACCATGTAAAACTTTTTCCCATTATTAAAATACATTTTAATACATTGAATTGATATCGTATCCGGAGTCCATGGGTCATCAGTGGGTTTTTTGTGTGTATGGATAGCAGAGGATAAAAATATGAGTTTGCGCCTCAACACATCCAGAGTGGATTTCAACATATTGTTTCAAATAATTTGTGTTAGCAAAATGCAGCAATTGTTTGCTATTTACGGATATGTTGGTTGACTTTCATACAAATATGTAGATTTGGAAGACTTCTCACAAATTCAAAGTCATCCTGATCTTGTTATAAAATCTGCTATTTTCCCGTAATGAGTTAAATTCATTATTTCGTAGGCATAATACAGCCGTCTGTGAGCCAGTAAGAGAGTCTTGAACACCATGTTGTTTAAATTTTTATGCTGAAATTTTTATTTTTTTCTCAAGAGGTCTAAACTACTGGAACAGATGTCTAGATTTGTTTAAGCCATATTTTTAAGCAGCCAAAATGAATATAAGCTTGTTTATGTGAACAAATATATACAAATGTATAAATAAATAGAACATTTAGATTCAAATGTGAAAACAAATTTGAAGTATATTAGCATTATAATAGAGAAAATTATAAATTATGCCCACTCTGTGAGTAAGGAATATCACAACAAACTTCAGGAATTCAAAACAGTCATCTCCTGTGCTGGACAGTATTCGAAAGTACACCCTAAGAGAAACAATGAGCAAATAGGTTTTTCTTGAAGATGAAATATTAACATCATTTTTCATATATAGGCCTAAATCTTATATTTTTTATGAGCTTTTCAAATTGTTTAATTTTTTTTTGATAAACTTTTCATTTGATTTATTAACAAAAATTCACACATGCTTTAATGGTGAGTAGTTGGAAGACTGGACAGATGGTGGAGCTGCAGCCATTAATGATGAAATGGAGTACATGTATTCTCTGTTTCATTGTTTCATATTTTCAACTTGACTCTGACTCAGTGGTTGTTTTATTTATTTTGCTTTGATCTGGTGCCTGCTTTTTACCAGTAAAATTGAAAAAATCAGCTAAAGTTTTGGCAAGCATAACCAGCAAATGGGAGGATACACATGAGGAAATCACTGGTATCCCGAACGAATATCTCCATCTGCATAAAGTATGCCTCAAACTGTCTGGTTGATCTGGACAACATTTGGAAAAGTTTAAGGTGGGCAGATTTTACAATAGTCGCGCCTCTAGGAAAAAATTTGAAAATTAATATCTAAACAAAAAATTGCATTTCAGCAAAAGGAACTTATCCCAGTTTTGAAAGATGGCATTGGAAGTCTTGTGGATTAGAGCTGCTTTTGGCCCAAATAGCTTAAAACCATTAAAAAAACAGCAGAATGGAATATTGGTCTTTCTATTCGTGAAATATAAAAATAAAGACATTGTGTTATGCAGCATAACACCAATCAAAATACAAGCGCTTCAGACTGGTAGAGTGTAGGATAAAACTAGTTAATCATGCCATCTTAGTGGACCAGTTGTTCTAATCATAGAACTCCAGCAGCTGATGAGATAAGGGTTTTGGGTGCAACATTTCTATGAACTGTCCATTCAGGGAGTCCATGGCAGGGATTCATCGAATCAGTTCTTTATCTAATAACAGCCTTGATTTAATATTTTATATTCTATGTCAGCTTTTTCAAATGACTTAATATTTTTAGAGAAACTTTTTAAATGTTAATTGTTTAAAAAAAATATTAAAATATCAAAATTGATATCATATATCAAAATATATCAAAATCACAAATGCATCAAAATATTAAAATAATTTTCAAAAAATATGAAATAATTTGAAAAGTGTGTCCAAACATAATAAATCATTTGAAAAAGTTTTCAAAAATAGATTGAGGCCAATGTTACTGGTAACACAGAACTGGCCAATTATAACACCCATATGCCAGATTGTACTTTTAAGCCAATCAAACCTAAAGATGCCCATCCTGGCTATACATTTGTTATGAACGGGGATTTCAGAGCTGCAGGTTATATTACAGATAAGATATGTATATATCTGTTGCTTCTGTGTCTCAAAGTACTTAGCCAGTGATGCAAAAGAGTAGCCATGATTGTAAATGTAAATCTATTGTAAATCGTATTACGAACCAAAATAGTGAATTACTATTTTTATACTAATATATCATTATAAACTTTCAATCTCATGATGGAACCCAACAACCAATTATTGTTTTTACAGTTACCTATAGTATATTGCAGTAGCTAGCAGGTTATCTTTTTGTTGTACAATAGTATCAAAAAGGTTAATATCTTTTGAAAGCCTGAGCATCCCACAGGAGGAAATTTACCTGCCAAGAATGATATTTAAACTGATCTAACTCAAGTCATATTTAACAGATGAATTGCTGACATATTATTTAGTTCTGCTTTGCGTAACCTTTTCTAATTGTTGAAACTGTGGGCAATAAATTCACGGTTTAATAGGAAGAACATGAGAATGAGGTTTAGCTCTGGCACCGTTGGTTAGGGACCATAAATACAGCATAGGGTAAATACAGACTTATATTTGTGTTCTAATCCGCCAGAGGAGAATGATCACTGGTATAGAGAAAACATCATAATGAATATAAAACTCTGTATAGATAACTATGAAGAATCACTTTTAAAATTAGAACTTAATAAAAAAAAAAGCTTTCCTTTCTATGAGCGGTAAAGCCTTCTCCCAGTGCGATTAGCGGTTTCATTTCATTCTCAGCAGTCGGGTAATGATTTTGATTCCAGATGCTTTGGGAGTGATAACGAGATTGATTAATTTCACTTGAAAGGGCATATGTTCAAAGAGAATCCTATCCGAACACCAAGGAATAGCTGACGTCTTGCAAGTGAGACTAGAATGACTTACAGCCCAACAAATAGGAATTATGTATCTTTTCTTTAATACCGAGCAATCTCAAATGTGTGTTACTCTGTTGACTAAGCATTGCAAAGAAGGGGATCACAAGTACCCAGAACTCAATGGGTTAAATCAGAGATCGAAATGTAGCAGGAAATGTAGCAGCAAAGATATAAAGGCCTTGAAAGTTTGATTATATACCATTACATCATTGAACTGTAGGTTGTATCGATTTAGAGTTGAGTCTAAAATATTTCTTTTAAAAAAATAATACATTTAAAATCTTATTGTTCAGATAGATTGTTTTGCACCATTACTGATTTCCCAGTCACTTAAAAAGTATATTAATTATTGTATTTGTTTAGCAATGGAGAGTTGAATACTAGACCCTTTTGCATTTGTTGTGTTGCAAGTGACAAGTGATTCCGTTTTTCTCAAGATTACAATAATTCACTGCCATGTTGATAATATAGTTACTCTCGTAGAGTTGCAAAGACACAAAATGCTTTTTCATAGAAATACCAATAATAATAAAAATAGAACATAGAAGTCCTAACATACACCTTGAAATAATATTTTAATTGATACACTTTTAAAATGATTTAATATTTTCAAACAGAATCTCAATATTTTGATATTATTTATATATATATGTTTTTGTATATTAAATGTATTTGTAAGAATTTTATATATTTTAAAAGAGTATCCAATAATATTAAATCATATGTAAAGTTTTTTTGCCTGAAAAATGTGTTTTCTTCAACATAGTTTGGGAAATGTGATATTATAGTGCTAAGGTGAAGGGGACTGGGACAGAACACCCAGACCAGTTCAGCTCATTAAAGTGGTCTGTGTGTACTGTCCCAGTCCCCTTTACCTTAGCATTATATTTTAAAACAAAGCTCTGTGAATATTAGATGTTGCAAAACTACAGCCGCCATGATTATCTATCTATCTGTTGCCATCAAAGAACATCTGGCGTCCACAGTTTGAAACCTCTGCTCCAGGAGATTGCAAAGAGATTGAGTCATGGAGCAGAACACGTTTTAATTTTCTTTTACATTTTGTAAAATTCAAATTTAAGCATCATACAAAATGTATCATACTGTTCACTTTTTTGGCACAAGTGGTTGCCAAGAATATCATTTGGTTATTGATTTATCCTCCTGTATTTATCAACCGTCTATTCTTCATCCACAAAGCTTGTTCACAGTTAGAAAAGACAGCTGTTATATTATCTCAGTGCTAGCATTTATTTTAGCAAATTGTTCTTCAAACAATCAATTCTTATATCCATATCGGTTGTTGCTATAAAGAAAAAAAACTGTGAAAACAACTCAATGTTCCTAGACTGGATGAAAGCTTCTCAGTAGTTGGCATGACAGATAGCGGTTTTTCAGTCTCTACTCTACGCAACAAGAATTAAAAAAAATTGTTTGCTTTGCTCTGGTAATGTATATCTTCTATTTTAAGGTTTCAATCTCCAAATTATTTTGATTACAGGTGATGCTCCGGTATACAAATATGAACATAGGTCAGTACAAGTTATATTCATGTGTGATGTTGATAATTAGCACTAAGATTTTTAAAAAAACCAAACCTTACATTTTCCTTTTAGCGGCGAGACAGTGGGAATAAGTCATTTTTTTTTTTTAGAGAGAGGATTCGATCCTCAGAAATGAGAAATTTTAGATTCTACAGAGCAGAAAGTTGGATGCTAGTAAAAAGTCACTCTGTATATTTCTCGGTTACAGTGCTTGCCATGAGACATGAACATATTGGTGTCACAATGGGAAGATTGGAATATGTGTGCATAGGAATAAATCAAAATCAATGAGATGCTGCAAGAACCAACTAATGTGAAGCAAGGAAGGAAACACCTACAGCTGACTTTAAAAGAACACTCGGAGAATCATAAACGCCATAGTGGTTATGATGCCAGGTGTGCCCTGCCCCCTTCCCCTTTTATAAGGATTTAAGCTGTTTTAGCACAGTTTGTGCTTTTAAAAATAAATCTGTGAACTTGAAAAATATGAACACACATATAATATGATCACCAATATTAAAAAGCAGTTGCAACACCCGTGTGGCTATTTCTCATACCCCATACCTGAAATATTATACACCAAATACAAACAGATTGCAGTGAACACATTACAAACCATAGTAGAGTGCTTGTGTTCATTATATCATATGCACTCATTCTTACATATGGGAAGTATTAGTTGTTGATAAGACCCAAAGAAAAATAACAAAAGAAAATATAAAATTATGTACTAAAGATTAAGAATACTTGGATTCCAATGGGAATTGTAAACTATTACACTCACATTTATAAGAGCCGATGGAATTTTGATGTTTTTCTCGAAAATTGGTATAATCTAAAATCACAAAATATTACTTCTGTGTTTTAAGCCTTTTACCCAAGTCTATGTAACAGAATTGTATATTATTTAAAGTGCTCATTTTAGTCTCTAAAAGATTACTTTAAGCCGGTTTTCAAAATGTAGGTTAAATAATATTTGTAAACAGACCCCTGTACTATTCCAGTAATATACCCCAGACACTCAACTGTCATTTGTACTGCCTGCCATTGCAAGGGAGGTTATACACTTTTGACTTTAAGGAGGCCACAGATTTAGTAAAACCCCCAATAAATTAAAGTGTCTGGGTATGTCTGTCTTGTATGCCTTCCTGAATGAGTGGGTGTCTGTGTGTGCATGTATGTGTGAGTTGTCTAAGTAGGTGTGTTTGTGAGTAGTTGGTTATATATGTGTGTGGACGATCATACATGCACATATATCTGATTGGTGAGCTAGTTATGTGTGAGATGTTTGCCACAGCTATGGGGGTGGGGGCAGTATTTTGTTCTTAAGCTCAGGCAGAAGAAAATATCATTGACTAGCCCTTCTTGCTATGTCACTGACCTGCACTGCAGTAGCCAATCACCAGTCACACACACATTAGAACATTTGACGGACATTAGAAAACCCCAGTATAGCTGGTGGGTGGAATGTTAACCATTAACAAACATTATTCCATTCTACTTTCAGTTAACTGCTGAAGATACTCCTGGAGTTTGCTGATTAGCACTTTTAATGCCAATTCAACAGAAAGACTGAATGTTCCAAACCTAAGCCACACATATTGACTGATATAAGCAGAATTTGGACAGTTGATTTATGTCAAATAATGTTAATGATGACTTGTTAGAAATTGCAAAATCAGCAACTATAGAAAATAAACATTTCACAAAGTGTGCTTGCAATGTACCATCCCCGGCCCCTCTATACCATCGTAAGTCAGATAAGAGATGTAGCTGGTATATTAGAACTTCTTTGTGATGGATTGGTTCTGGCCTTAATCCCAGACCTATAAACCACATAAAGTACTTCTAATAAAGTGATTCTAACCAGGAACGTAAAAAACCCAATTTAATTAGAAGTAAGATCCAAATTTCAGAGCAGAGAGATCACATCAATCTTTA
Source organism: Pelobates cultripes (assembly GCA_933207985.1). Lineage (NCBI taxonomy): Eukaryota > Metazoa > Chordata > Amphibia > Anura > Pelobatidae > Pelobates > Pelobates cultripes. The sequence continues at coordinate 16,855,346 of OW240918.1, forward strand.
CACTTTATCAGAAACGTAGGGATTTCACTTGGGGATTTTCACATAGAATTTTACCTAATACAATGCTCATTGTTTGGAATATAACATTTACCAGATGATAACATCTAGTATTTTTTATTTTTTTTTAACTATTCAGTTTATGATCAGATTAATGAGGACAGGATATTTTTCTGATGCATTTTAAACCTCCAGAGCACATGCAGAGTTATTGGTATATGTATCACTGTTGGCTGACTCCAATCACCATAAACATTGTCTCAATACTGTAATGTGTTATGGCGGCTGGGGTCACTGGGTACAATATTGCCTCCAAGGTTTAAACTGTGTCTAAACGGTTTTACACTGAAGTTGCTCCACCTCTCTGTATCCTTCGGCCACCCACTGTATAGTCCAGGAAAGGTTGCCTTGGCAGTAGGCGATAGTCTGAGAGCACAAACTGAGGTTCTCAGAGTATCACTGACAGTCCATTGTGACCAATAGTACATACAAGACAAATGTCCCTGGCTCTGTGGTGGCCGAAGGAGGACTGAGGAAGGCATTGCTGATGAGCACCGGAGAACCAACTTAGGGGGTTAAACCATCCTAAATTTTTAACCCCTGAAGGTAAGATGATGCCGCCCAGGTACTCCTACAACCATAACAATTTCATAGAGATTAAGTTGTTATGGGGTAGAAATATTCTTTTAAGGAGATTTCATATTTCTTTATTTTGTGATAAATCTATCTATCTATCTATCTATTTGTCTATAAGTGTATAATGCATACTTCCCAACATTTTTTATATGGACAAACAGTGACATTTTTGTTTAGTGTGTTCAGCTGGAGGAAGGACCAGGAGGCTGAATTATCCCAGAATAGATGCCACCATAACCTTCTGAGTGCTAGACAATTATGATATTAAAAGCAATTTAGAGTGAAAATAATTATTGCACTTAGAGAAATTAAATACATTAAACACTTTGTTTAAAGTCTCATGCTAGGAATTGTACTGTTGTGGAGTTTTGATACACTTATCTACATGAAGCATGGCAGGCTACTAGAAAACAGGGACACGGGAGGAAAAACAGAAATGGAGATTTACCATTTGTTATTTTTTCAGATTTTGATATCCCCTTTTCCTCTCTTGACCACCTTTGGCCATTATAATAGTGATTTTGACACAAAGGTCATGTTTCCATTTTACGTTCTCATAATGATGGTGCAATATGTTAGCCAGATGTGGTACAGAACCCAGAGATACCCATGTTGATGACACCATAACCACAGATTTGTCACTCTTTGTAGACACCACCAATGGCTAGATCTAGATCATTTATAAATACCTGGTTCTCTTAACATTAGAGTTAAAATTCACTTTTCATTGTTTTGCATTTGAATGTGTTTATAGGTGAGTTATCTTGACCTTGGCTATGTTGAGATTTTCTCGTATACAACCCTTGGTTTGCTTCTAACTAATTTTTTGTTTGCTGCCAAACCTGATATCTTGACTTGGTTATCGTTTATCCTACATCCCACTTTTTACTATTCAACATTTATTCCACCTCCTGAGCTTTACTAGTTTCACTCTTGTAGTTGATTCTTTTCTGTCTGATGCTCTGTTGGTGGTATACAGGTTATTTTTAAAGCTCACTATTACATCTTTGTTTTGGTTTCTCCTTTTGGTACTTGCACTCAACGGGTCCCCTACTTGAATTTACATGATAAAATGGTGCAGCTAGAGTTCTAAAGGTTAACCATCGTTGGATTATTATAAGGTGATTAGGACCAGTACCCTCTATTAAATATGTGACACAATCTATAGGATACATTAATTTAACAGATATTTCAAGGAAATGTCAAATACTGCTTTTCAGTTTTCATGCACTCTTAAGGTCACTGTAATTTCCATCATTATTTCTTTTTAGTCTCTTTAAGGATTTTTTAACAATTCTTTCTCAGCAGTACATAGCATAAAAGGCAAAAAAATAATGTTTTACTGTTGAATATTCCTATCTCTGAAGTCTTGTAATGGCTTTTTTGAACCTAAATAGACCCGAAGGAAAAGGAATGGTTCTGTCAGGATCTTTTTCATGTAGGGTAAGATTCCACTTCTAAGTGCTATTTTAAATATGTTGAATCTAGAGGCACTCACATCTCAATTTGAAGCTTCCTTCTGTCATACGATAAAGTAATTTTATATTCACTAAAGATGTTCAGCCTTTTCTGTGCAATTTCAGTCCACCAGTGACTGCTTTTCTGTATAATGACAGATTAGGGAGGGCGCGAGTCATGATCCTCTTTGGACTTATTTCAAGATACTATATTTACCAAGATACAAAATGTAGTTATAAGTGGGATAAGTATCTGGTCTTATTTTATTTTTCTTGCATATACAATAAAGTGCAAAAGTAGAATTTCAAAACGTGCCTTCTCTCCTGCCTCTCTAAAATTACGCTTTTTTTATCACAGCGGATTGAGCTGTCAATCTTTGTTACATAGTTTATTATTGTAAATCTGATGTGACGTGTCTTAAAAAACATAGATGAAATGTATCCCAGTATACCAAGACATTTCCAAATATACCCCATATTGTGCAATCAGTGTATGATCAAATAGGACAACTAGGAGACCCTTTAAGCATTGTTTTTATGTATAAGTCAGCTTTTCGTTATGTTACAGTACTTGTAGCTTGTAGATGATGTATGCTGAAAAGATCTACAATACTAAAAAGCTTAAAGAGATACTGAAACTCTTTCAGGTTTGAAATCTGAGGAGCCTAGCTTAAAATAGTGTTTTTCCCCCTTCTTGAAAAAAACAATCTGCCCTAAAAAATTCCTGTCTCCTGGGGACCCTGATTGAAATCTAGCTGACTCTTGCTGGTTCTAAAAAAAAAATACTTTGAAATTGTATCTTTCATTTTTTATCTTCCACTGTGGGTGGTCATTTATCTGCTACAAACTCTGTGGTTGTCTTCTTAGGTAGGAGATACTTTGTTTTCAATCTACCCTTTTAATGTATTCTCAGTACTCTGCAGCAGACATTAGTAGATGTAGGCTCTCTGAGAACATGCTCACTTGAACATGTATTATTTTTGTGTTAATACCTACTTCTGCAATTAAATTATTTTCATTTTTTTATGTTTCAAAAATGACCTTACCTGTGTTGTTCGGTGAACGTTAACCAGAAATTTTGCATCATTGACTACATTTAGAAGCATTAACCATTGCAAAGAGCTGGCCTTGATAAACTAGAAATTAAAAACAAGTAGAACCAATGTTCCAGCATTCTTCATTAGGTGAACACTGCCACAGTAGATATTGCCTAGTTTGGATTGATTCCCTGATTCATGTGGTCCGTCCTTACCAAGATGGCTTCCAGGATTGTATGTCAGCTCAGCAAACATGCGCATAAATGCTTTTACATCCACTATTAGCTGTGAATTCAGCAAGTGTTACCAGTGATACACATAATATCACTGAGAACCCCCTCTAACATGGGTCCCCTCCCTCTGCATTCTCAAACCTCCCTATGCCTGTCTCTCTCTCAACCTATTTGTCTTTCTGCCTGAAGTACCTTCTGCTTAGCACTCAAAAAAAATATTGATAAAAATGCTTGCCCTGGCACACATTGAAATTAAACACGAGAGCCTCAAGCCAAATGAAATTTCTTTAAGGGAACAATTGAAGAGGATGAAAAATCAATTCGACTTTCATTAAGGAGGAAAGAAACTTTGCACTTACGCAATTGGCTTTTCTCTAATTCTAAAAGAATCGATTTTGCTGTTTAAAATTGTAAACACATTTCATGCAACAAAACAAGTCGTCTTCAAAGTGTCTACCTTTGTTGTTTTGCAGTGTAGGATACACCGATTCTGTTAATTAACATTCTTTATGTTAAATATTTTATCTATCTTACTGTGCACATATATCAGAAGATTGAATGAGTATGACAAAAGTGAGAGTATTTTTCCCCACAGTATTTGTTTTCTAATTAAACTCTAACCAGAGATATAGAGGGATTTGAGTTAGGCTATTGTGAATGCTCATTTTTTTCCTGTTTGATAGCCTGGATTTTTTGGTACGTGTCTCTAAACGAGATTTGTCCTTGTGGGTCTGAGAGCTTTCATATTCTCTCTTGATATTTTGTTTTTAATCAACAGAGTAACAACGTGTACACAATTACACAGCTTAAAGCAAAAGGCATCCTCAATCTATTTTCTTTCACATTGAATGTTTACATACATTTTAGTGATGCATTATCCAACTTGTATTCCTGGACATACAATACATATACATTTTGATGGTGTTGGAACATACTCCGAGGGGATCACCAGATCTCTGCCATGGACTTATTATAGTACAGTTTTATGCCATGCCCCAATACTTGGAGACACTCTTAAGAGACCATACAAAGGAGTCAATTAAGAAAAATGTGCACAGTTTATTAAACAGAACAATGGTTTTATAACAAACAATAAAGGGGAGTCTAGGGGCAGTATAACTAATTACCCATCAAATACTGACAAGTATCAACTAACAGCATGAATAAACAGTTTAAACGGAGTGGTGAAGGCTTAAAACAAGTTATAGCTCTAACATTTATCTAAGGAATGTAATAGGTGGGGTCTTCTTAGAATAAGAGGGTGTAGGGTAAGGGTCTTCTTGGAAGAGGGAGGAGCAAAGATGGCCACGTGGCCAAACTCCAATGTGCCGTCCTTGCATGGTCATGTGCAAGGCTGTTAGTCTTACGATTCAGCTGAACAGAAATTAATCCTTTCAGATGGGCAACACATGAAAAGTATTTCCCTGTATTACGTAGCATTCAGAGGCCGCTGTATAAAATCAAGTAATTGGCCAATGGCATTCTGCAGCATTTACACCATAAATGCTGCATGACAGAAAATGTCATGTATTGCCATTAACTAAATGAAATTAAACATTATGGAGAACAGGACAGAATCCTAGAAATATTTTATAAACACTGAAAAGTGTGGTACGATTGTGAAGGTGACTGCGTCTTATGTCCAAGGAAACAAGGGACCTCATTGACCTAGTAGCGATCTATTCCTTTAGTGCTCAGATCTGTTTACTTGCACCCATTGCCATTTACACTGCTGCAGACTAATGGAGCATGGATAAGAGTTCATATGTCTCATGAACTATTACAGCAACTCCACAAAATAGCAGAGAATTGAAATCTGTGTTGCAGAGACACTTCAAGTCCTTCTGTGTTTCAGCAATTAAATCTTCTTGGAATTCTTCACTCTCTGATGGTTTTCACAAGGGTAGGCCAGGTGGAAAGATGATTTGATAAATAAAGGAAAAGAGACAGCGCCAGACAACCAGTAAGGCAGCAACCCAACAAGGGAATCCCCCCAAAACCCTAAAATACAGGATAAAAGCAAAATATAAAAGGAGGGCTGCGCCAGAATAAACAGTGTCCAGTATCAATAGTTATTGAAGATAAAAAGTCCGACCTAAAAAGGTATCCTCTCTGTCGTCTTTAGGTACAGGAACGCGATCTTCAGGTAATATATAAAAGATAAAAGGAGAGAACAAACGATGGTGCAGAATGTACGGTTCAAATGAAGTAAAAATTAATTAATGATAACGAACTCACAATTTCCAGAGCTTCTGTCCAGCTCTAGGGTAAAGCGCACACAGCGGTATAATCCCCGCTTATGGGATTTATGATGGGTTCGTCAGGGTATCCAAAACTCAAAGGAAACAGAAACAGCAAAATAGTGCTCTCTGTATAACTGTATATTATAAAAGAGAATAAAAAAAAACGTACTTACAAGTACAGAGCAGACCAACTGCTCTTTGATGTCAGCGCTGGTGGAATAATCCCCACCTATGGATTTCTTTGGTTGTCAGGAACTTGTAGAGATAGTATTAAAATCGGAATAGAGTGTATATAAAATATAACAATGAACTAAAACGATAAATAGCCAGGGTACATGTATAAATAAAAGTAGTTGGGACTATCAGTTAACCAAAAACTTTAATATTTATTATACAAAATTAAATTTCCATAACGCGTTTCGTCTAACAGACTTTATCAAATGGAATATAATACAAAACCTGGCAGATAGTGTTTATATAGACATAGTTCAATTTAAAATTGGCGCCAAAAAATTTCGGCCAATCAGAATAAAGATACTTTTTTACATCTCAAATTAACAGTATTAAATTATTCTCAGATAGTAAATAGGTTAATGAGGCATATTCAGTGGTTTTTTATTAAAAACGAAGATGAGAAGGATTATAAAATTAAAAACACAATTGGTCATGTGATAATCATCACTTCCGGTTTTCGGCAGTATAGCCGCACGGCCTTATGGGTATTGTAGTTCCCCATAAGGCCATCTAAAAACGGAAGCTAGTAAAAGAGAACAAAAAAAACAAAAAAAAAAAACAAAGGATAGGGTTACTTGTGGGGAGACAAGTCCCATGGTGTTAAAATTACATAAAAACGAGCAGGGGAAAGTTGTAAAATATGCGGCACTTCCGAAAACCGGAAGTGGAACCGCAATGACTTGTGGGGCATGTAGTTGTGAATGCAGCAACCTATATAGGAAAAAAAAAAAAAAAAAAAAAAAAAATAATGAAAAGGAAAAGAAATAAGGGAAACTATTTGGCTAAAATCTTTTTTGCTAAAATCTTGTAATAGCTGATTTCCTACTAAAAAGCCACTGGTTAATGAGGCATATTCAGTGTTTTTTATTAAAAACGAGGATGAGAAGGATTATAAAAATAAAGACACAATTGGTCATGTGATAATCATCACTTCCGGTTTTCGGCAGTATAGCCGCACAGCCTTATGGGTATTGTAGTTCCCCATAAGGTGATCTAAAAATGGAAGCTAGAAAAAAAAAAAAATTATAGATAGGGTTACTTGTGGGGAGACAAGTCCCATGATGTTAAAATTACATAAAAACGAGCAGGGGAAAGTTGTAAAATATGCGGCACTTCCAGGAACCGGAAGTGTAACCGCAATGACTTGTGGGACATATAGTTGTGAGTGCAGCAACCTATATAGGAAAAAAAAAAAAAACACAATAAAAAGGAAAATAAACAGGGGAAACTATTTAGCTAAAATCTTGTAATAGCTGATAAAAAACAGCTAAAAGGTGTATGAGAAAAAATAAATAAATAAATAATAATATGAAAAAGTGAAATATAAAATATAAAAATACTGGTCTTGGTTCTTACTAAAAAGCCACTATAATAGCCTTAAAGTTAGATGCATAAGAACATATGATAATTAGGTAAAATACAATATAAAAAAGATAAAAATACAATATTAAAAAGTCAAAATTACACGAAAATAGTAAATTACAATACTGGTGTCTTTATAAAAAATTATGCAGATCAAAGTCTGCATTTAGACCATGGGGTATAAGTGTCTGGAGGTTATACACCCATTCCATTTCATTTTTACCTAATATCTTTTTTATATTGCCCCCTCGCCAGGGGATAGAACATTTCTTAATGCCAATACACTTTAATAAGTAAGGATCTTTATTGTGTATAATAAAATGTTTGGATACTGTATGATTTAAGTATCCATTTTTGATATTTCTACAGTGTTCGCTCAGTCTTGTCTTTAAACACCTTGTGGTCATCCCCACATATTGGAGGCCACATGGGCATTCGAGCAAATAAATCACATTTTTTGTATTACAGCAGATAAAATCATAAATATTATACACTTTCTTGGTCCTATTTGACATAAATTGGGTTGTTTTAGGTAGGGTAGAGGGATTTGTAGTTCTGCATACTATGCAGCTTTTACATTTATGAAAACCTTTAGTTTGAGGAAAAAAGGAAATTTTGTTCGTAGTGGGTACTCTAGTAAAATTAGAGGTTAAAATAGATTTAAAATTAGGTGCTCCTCTAAAAACAATATTAGGATGATCGGGTATGATCGGGTTAAGTATTTCATCATGTTTGAGAATATGCCAATGCTTATTTATTATCTTTTTAATGGTGTTACTTTTATTGCTGAAGTTGAAAATAATTGGGAGAGACATAGGTACAGTATCCTCTTTGTTTCTATAAGTTAAAAGGTCATTGCGTTCTTTTAATTTTATAGTGTTGAGAGTATTGTTTAAATCTGACTCTAAGTAGTTTTTTTCAATAAAATTATTTTTTAAAACCTCTGCTTGTTCATTAAAATCTGTCAATTCTGAGCAATTCCTACGAAGACGTAGGAATTGACTCTTGGGTGCGCTTTCGAGCCATGGCTTGTAATGACAACTTGATTTATCTATAACTGTATTAACACAAACTTTTTTAAAAAAGGTTTTTGTTTGTAATTGTCCTTCCTTTATAAAAATATTAAGATCTAAAAAAGTAATGGATTCCCTACTGAATTCATGAGTTAAAATGATACCACTAGTATTATTATTCAAGTTCTCAATAAAAGCAATAAGACTTGGTTCAGTGCCCTCCCAGATAAAAAAAAAAGATCATCTATATATCTAAAATATGTGACTAGGTTTCTATATGTATTAATAAAAGAATATTGGCTATTATTTTCTATTTTTGCCATATACCTTTTATTCTATCTTATTCAATAATTTTTTTTTTTTTCATTTCTGGACCTGGTTATTTAGTATACAGAACTACTTATTTGTTTAAGAATCCTAGGTGGAGATTATACCACCTACGCCAAAAAGAGCGAGCAGTATATTCTGCTCACTCAAATGTGAGTATTCCATATATTTTTTTATTTCTCTTCATTATATTATTTATACAGTGAGCACTATTTTTGTGTTATTTCTTCTCTCTCTACTGAGGACCTCCTCTGCCTATAAACATCAATATCCCATCAGTGGGGGACCAATACCACTGAGCGCGAATTATACCTGAGCTAGTTCAAGCTCTTTAATAGGTGAGTGTAATACCTTTCCATTTTGGTTCTTCAATTTTAAAGAAGCTCAAGCTGCAGTCTGCACTATTGGATTTTCTTTCTGTTCTATTTGCATATTCTTATCCGGAACAAGAAAAACCGACTACTCCCTAACTCTATTTGTATGGATCATTACTACACTCCAGTCTTTCAAGTGGACCTGGCCATTTTGTTCACCTTAGGACTTAGTTCTATTTTATTGTATTAATATATGTAAGTACATACTGTATTCTCACTATATTTGACAAAATTTTTACAGTGTTATTTTTATCACTCTTTAGAAATTTGTTGTTTATATTGTTTTTATATATTTTATTTTTATTCATTTTGTGTATTTTTTGGCCTGACCTAAAACCCCTTATCTCCCCTCTCAAAGTGAGCATGTTGGTTCAATGCTCTTCCAGGGCAGACCATGCATAGAGCTCTGCTGAAGAGCTCTAGCATGAGAAAAAGGCCCTGTATTTGTTCTGCACAGCGCAAGCAAATGTAATAACATGTTTGCATTATGTTCCCTAGGGGTGCTTGTAGGAGTTGTAGAGAGTGTGTGTTTAGGGAATGTAGTATGCGTTTGCTTACAAGGAATCAGGTGTGTCTGTTTAGGGGATCAAGAGTGTGTATGTCAGGAATGTAATGTGTGTATAGGTGGTGCAGTGTGTGTGTGTGTGTATTGGGGTCTAGTGTGTGTTTGAAGGACCCAGAATGTGTATAGGAGATCTAGTGACTGTGTGTATTTAGCAGATTCAGAGTGTATATAGGGATCTAGTGCTAGTGTGTTTGGCTTGCACGCTGCACTGCTTCCGCGGAACTTCTACAAGCGTTGCGCGTGCGAGGGGCGTCCCTTCCAAACGTGCACCCTAGGCCGGCGCCTACTTCACCTGTAGGTGGAACAGGCCCTGGAGAGTGATGTGTGTGAGGGTGCTGTGTGTGAGAGTGCTGTTTGTGATGGTGATGTGTGTGTCTATATGTTAGGAGGGATTGTGTGTTGGGGGAAAAACAAAAGCAAAAAAAATGGCATTGTATCACTCACCACTAGCACCACCAGAAATAGCAGCATGGTCCCCCCCTCCCAGTCTAAAGGTAAGAAGGGGGGGCATGCTGCTATCCCTGGTGTTGCAAGTGGTGAGTGAATTCTAGCCTGCGTGCTGAGAGTTCACACTCGTGAGGTCGGGGGCAATGCCATGGCAATGCTCCGGATCTTGCGAGAGGAACCCAGTGGAGCTGGAAGATAGAGCTCCCCCGGGTCCTCTCTCCCTCCCTCCCTAGCCGGCGGCCACTTGTTAGTGATAGTAAGCCCGTCAAGGAATGCAGCAGGGCTGGCGCTCGGATAGCATGGGCCCTTCATGGACTGGCAGGGGAGATCCTGTGATCACCCCTGCCTGTCTCGGCCCATGGCCGGGCATTTCCCCGGTGTGCCCAATGGCCAGTCCGATCCTGCCTTAAATAGTAATAATGAGACAATGCAGTGAGTTTTTATTTTACAAAATGGGGATTTGAGACATTGAGATGGGGCTCCCTTGATAAATAAATTGTTAATGAGACAGATTTCAATATGATAATAGTTTGGGCCTATTTCCTTTGTTAGAGAAACCCATAGCCTTAGCATTTTACACACTTTTTATTTATTTGAATTTTATTACATTTGGTTCTTTGTGATTTGTCATCATGTCTGTGAAATAGAAAGCTGGCTGTCTAGTGTTCTTTGCGGTATTTTTGTATTCTTAAAAAAATTATGATGTGACTGCTCCTGTAAATGGAAACACCTAGAGGTTTATTCACTGAACTGTGAATTGCAATGGCTTAAAAACAGAATATAAAAAATAGGCAAAAAAAAGCTGATTTCAAATTATTAATTTGTTTTTTAATGTTCTATAATTTGACTCAGCTTCTTGCTGTGTGTTTTTTAAAGAGCTGTGCCTTTGTAAAAATAAATACATTTATTTAAATAAAAAATTTAAAAAGTCCCTTTAAAATAAAGTCTACCTTGTCTTACTGCAATTCTGAGTTTTGGGTATTATGCTACAGAACATATTTTTAAATAACATTAATTACACAAAGCAGGGGTGTTAGTAAAGCAATGTTTTTAAACAGATGGATATTATACTTGAACAGCACAGAGCAGATGGTCCAATAATGATATAAGTTTTATTTTCTTATTAGGTTATAATAAGAGAGGTTCAATGGAAGAATTCTTTTCATACCCTTGTTACATTCAAATTATACAGCTAGCTTTACTCATCTATAAATTATAGCTAAAAAACCTATTTGTCGGGTAAATGTACTTTTCTTGTTTACTAAGAGGTAATAAGGTGATGAGAACCGCCACATTATCATATATAATAGATTTAATAAATTACAGGACAGAGAAAGAATAACATTAGAAATATTCTCTCAACCAATTCTCCTGTAATCATGTGTTTTCTTCGGTAATTATCCTTACCAATAAAATGCATGGGTGGAATTTTTTATTATGCATTTTTTCATTGGGGTTATATCTTCTTGTCTGCAGCTTTAGCAATCCATCCTAAGCAAAGACTTACTGTGGTTGTCCAATCACATACTCCACAATGCAGATCAGATGAGAAGTCTTTACAAGGCAGGCGCTCTGGACAATTGCTGCCTCTTGAGTTTAGCTCCACTAAGTTCAACAAGCCAGGAAGTAACAGGAACTGTGGTCTGATTAGCAGGCAGGGGGCATAACAAAGTTAATTTATTAAAGTGCCAATTTCTATTGAAATCTACAGTTTTTGAAAAATGAAATAAAGTATTTCTGCAAACTGGAGCGCTTTAGGGGTCTTAAATGTCCCTTTAAATTGACTTAGTATCTAAACTTGTAGATACATAACATTCTGGGAAAATTATCAGCTATTTCTGAAACGCTAGAACAACCTTGTCGGCTGTTGACAATCACACCACTGTCAAAGTCACCTAGCTCATAAAACAGAGGAGCTGAGGAGACAGAGACATACACAGACAAACACACTCACACACACATACGTATTCATTGTACAATGCATTTAAATATCATGCTTTTCTGTTTGTTGCATATGCTGTTGTATTTAATGTTATACAGAAAGTCCTACCTGTCTTAATATTACTCGATGAAGATTATAAATAAATAAGCTGCAATATAAGAAAAATGGAAACATGTTTGCTACAAATATAACAAACAGGAAAGTGCTAGTAACACAATCCATTATTGCAATACTTGTTCGTTGACTATGTAGGTAGAGTCTACTTAAAATCTTCCTGATTTAAAATTCAAGTCTTAAGCTTTTTTTTTTTTCTAAATGAACTCCTTTTTTTTCAACGTGTATCCAGGACTAGTTATCACTGTCCAATGACGCCTTTCTAAAGTTGCTAAAATTTCTCTATAAAAATAGCACGATTCTGAATATTGAAGCCATGGTAGCACATCACCTCCTTGCAGATGATTTATTTTAGTGTAGGTCGCTCCAAGGATAGGAAAGCAAAATAACTCTCAGAGAAACAAAATGCTGTACATTTCAGCAACACAATGTGATGGGGAGAGAACGTAGCCTAATACTAAGCAACAGATAGATGCAGAAATAGATGTTCAGTGAGAGATATTTTCTTCCTATATTTTGTCACATTATTTTAACTTTCTATTAATGTAATTATTTAGACACCGACCATCTTTCTTCAATTAGATAATATTCAGCAGCAGGAATCAGATATAACCCTTAGCTCGTAGAATATGGAGTTTATTGTTTCGAATCAAAATGTTTAGAGCAGGGCTGTCTTATAGGTAAATCCCCATGTGTTGTAGAACTACAACTCCCATAATGCTTGTCATGAAAGGCATTCTAAAGGCATGCAAAGCATCATGGGAGTTACAGTTTATTGGGTAGCCCTTGTTTCGAGTGTAGTGCAAGTCTGAAATAAGTGACATGTAAAGGTGTCCTCTGTCCTTGACCTCTACGTTTCTTTGCTGCTCTAATATTTTTTTTTTATAATTTATTTTTTATTTTATTTGCCTTAACAAAACAACAATCACAAATATAAAAATTCAGCTCTTTACCATATAAGGCCTTCTTTTATCATTCATACATAAAAATAATGATAATATTCAATCTTATTAAAATTGTTAAGATATACGAGGACTCACACCTCCAAGATCGCACAGGGAACATACTCCTTTGGCGCCGGTCCCTGGGCCCAGTAAGAAGGAGACTACAAGAAGCAGACATCGAATACAGATGGGCACTACCCAGAGTCCTGATGGTAACCAAGGGTGGCACCACCCAAAGACTCTCCTCACTTAACGAGGCAGACACATTTTTGCAAGCCCTGGGGCTACACCTGAGACCCGCAAATGCGGAGAACCCCTCCAAGCCCCACGCTTGGGATCCGGACAGAATAAAGCCATTCACCCCCAGGAGACGGGAAGATAGAGCGGCACCAACTTGAGATGACCAGTTCTCACACAAGCATTATGTTTTGTTCCATTATGTTTTATATAAGTTTATAGTAGACCCCACACTAGTTTGTGAACACAAGCAGGACGAGAGGAAGAACTGCAGGCAATTTTAACTTACAGTAGGTACAAACCACCTGTTTCTGCAAAGGTAAGTAGTAGGGAAGTGGTGCTGTAATTACCTTTTTTAATAGTTAATATAAAAACATAACACACAACAAAAATATCCTCCCCGCAAACAGCTCCAATGATACATGTATGAAGTCACAAAACTCACACAGCCAGGCAAAACGTGCACAAAAATCTTCTCACACTTGAATCTACAGTCACACACAAATCCCATCATATCCACTCAGGTAAAAAAAAGAGTTAAGAATACTAGAGAACGATGTAGAAGATAGAAATGGATGAAGATAAAGTGGTAATTTTTAGACACTGGGAAAGAAAGCTCCAAAAAAATGGAGAAGGAAAGACCAGCATTGGGAGAAACTAGACACACAAAATAGATTGAAGAAAAAAAAATAGATTGAAAAAAAAGAAGGCTGAAGTGACTGTAGAACATTCGAAAGGGCAGACAATTGCATTTTTTATTTCAGAAATTAAATCCATTTGCACCAGCCCTGTAACTCAGTTATTTAAGTGTGTAAAAATAAAGAAAATAGATAGGGATAAGGAAAAGATCCACTGCTTTGCAGTCTTTATAACATTTTAACTATGCTCCTCAAACCAACGTATGTCTCTTTTGCTGTATAATAATTATCTATACTTATAGATTGGGAACTGGTAGCAATTATATAAGTATGTTCAAAATCCCTATAAAATCTCAAATCGTTTGTACGTGCAGTATTCGTTTAAGCATACAACATTTTTATTATGTACTACAATGCACACATGTATTCTCTACATGATTATATTGATGTTTACCTTCATTTTAGGTACCTGGGGTCGGTGCGTAGGGGAATGTGGACCAGGAGGTGTCCAGGGCCGATCAGTGTGGTGCATCCATGCAGAAGGATGGGTAACTCACAATTCAAACTGCAAACCAAAGGATAAACCCGAGAGCCAGAGATCATGTTTTAAAATCTGCGACTGGCACAAAGAACTCTTCCAGTGGGAGGTTAAAGAATGGGAATTGTGTTTCCTTGTGCCCTATCCTGGCAGTGGAATAAAAATAAGGACTATGGAGTGTGTTACGGCCCAGCATGGATTACAACATAGACAGGTAGATTGTGTCGAAAAGGCAAATCGTTCCATCGCACTGAGTGAAATCTGTGAGTATTTCACGCCACGGCCTCCAACAGAACAAGTTTGTCTTGTACCTTGTCCCAGAGACTGCGTTGTTTCTGAGTTCTCGATGTGGTCAACCTGTACTAAAAGATGTGGGAAGCAACTCCAACACAGAACACGTTCCGTCATCTCACCCGCTTTGTACGGTGGCTCTGATTGTCCTAATCTTACTGAGACAAGAACTTGTGAATTGCAGGGTATCTGTCCTTTTGGAGCAGAGGAATACACATACAGTCTTAAAGTTGGACCCTGGAGTGAATGTAGGTTGCCTCATTTAAAGGAAATTCATTTGAGTGGAAGGACCATGTTGGATTTCAGCTCTGACTCAGGAGAGAGAAGTACATTTAAACAAGAAAGTCACACATTTCACACTTTTTCCCACAAAGATTGGAACCCAGAAATTGGTTATCAAACTAGACAAGTTCGATGTATACGCAGTGATGGGAAAAACGCCTTGCTCAGGTATGACTATTCATTTCACCTTCAGCAATATGTAACATTCTTGTCGGCTTTCAAATGGAGTCGATAACATAAAACCTGTTTTCTGTATGTATTTGAATTCAGAAAACCATAGCACACCATACTAGTCATGCGAAAAGATTTTATTTATACATCAAATAGCAAAAAATAGCACAAATAAAGGGCATGGTGCAAATAGAATTGTCACTATATATAGTGAAAAAAGGCTATCCTAAAGATACAAAAATATAAACAGAATCAAATATGCATTAATCATAAACCCATAAATGTTACTTACAGAACACTGACCAGGGTTTGGAGATCTCATCCCCAGTATGTATTTAACCAGCATTAGCAATGATTTGGTTGGTTAGATACAATTCTTTAACAAGAGTTCTTTTTTGTGAGAACAGTTTTACAGGTTTCAGATGAATTCAGGCTTCAAATAAATGTAAAAAAAATAAAGATCGAGTTATAAAGAGGAGATCCGTTGCACGGTGGTACATTTAGTTATAACACTGCGGGCAGGAAAATGGTTGATCAAACTTCCTGATTAGAAAACTTACAATTTTCCAGTTAAATTATATGATAAATACTAATGCAATTACACTCACTGAAAAAAAATTAGGAGAGGAACAGCGCTCCAGTACTGATCACAGGGGAGAATAGAGCTGCACACCTGAGGGGAAGGGTAACCCTCAAACCCTTCAAAGAATGGAGAGAACAAGATACAACTAAGTTGGACAATGAGAGATAATAAACAAAAATCAGCAATAATATAAAGAGTCTCTTAAAGTACAGTGAAGACCTGGAGTGTATATTCTTCAGTCCTTGCTTTGAATCCTTAGTGGTAAATATGAAATACAAAAGCAGAAACAGAGACCAATAATGCAAAACTGTTTTAGGAAAGCTGGATCACGAACAACATAGAAGTAGATTTCGCCAAAAAACAGGCTTTATCAAGTGTAGACAACTGATCCTGGCTATTCACCTTTTATAGGCAAGTAAAATGGCATAAAATCACATGATGATTTTTTTTTTTTTTTTTTTACACATTAGAACTATAGAGCAAGTAAAACAGTAAATAATGCTCGTTTTCCAATATATTATATTTGGGGACATTTGGATCCCATGCAGAACCTATATTCACTGAGGAAAAGTGAAAGTAAAGGTAAGCATTTAAGCTTTAAACTTGAGGGTGAAAGGTCGTGAGGTCGCGGCCATTTTTAACCGTGGGAGTGGGTTGAGAGGGAGTTTTAGAGTGACAGGAGGTGGGCGGAGCCAGCAGATTGCCGTGAGCGCCGCAGGGCAGGGTGGGGAGTGTAGTTATGATCGCGTCCGTTTGCAGGACGTGATCAGAGGGAAGAGGGGGCGGTCCAAAGCGGCCGAAAGTAGGAGGGAGTGATTGTAATCACTCTTCTCATAGGAACAAGAAGGGGGATAGAAAATAGATGCAGGGAAGTGTGATGAATACGTAGTCGGCCATTTTACTTAAAGGCAAAGGAGTTAAATAGTCTAATGATGGGGGATAGGGGCAGGGTGAAATAGTGAATCATATATAAACATACAGACTCCATATGAAAATAAAAATAGATTGATTAAGCCATAGGCGCTAATAAAATAAAATGAAATGAAAAATAAGTAAAATAGACCCTATACACAGATAAATAGAGGGTAATGAAAAATAATAAAAGTACACTATTATTAAGAAAAAAAGGGAATAATAATATAATATAGCATAAAAGACCAGTATAAACAATTATAAAAAATTAAAAAGGTCAAAGTCTGCATTTAGACCTTCAGGGGTTAATGTCTTCAAGTTAAAAAACCAATTCCATTTCGGATTTTCTTAGAATATTTTTTATATCGCCACCCCTCCATGGGATATTACATATTTGGATAGGGGTGAATTTAAGAACGTTAGGGTTTTTTTGGTGATGTGTTAAAAAGTGCTTAGACACTGTATGATTCTCAAATCCGTTCCTGATGTTACGGCAATGCTCGGATATCCTAGTTTTTAAAAATCTGGACGTCATGCCCACGTACTGGAGGCCACAAGGGCACTCCAGTAGATATTTATCATTTTTAGTGCAGCATGTGATAAAATGTTTAATATTGTAACTTATATTGGTAATATTAGATTTGAATTCAGTGGTCTTATTAGGGACTGACTTTTGGGTAGTCTTGCAGACGATACATTTCCTGCACTTAAAAAAACCTTTAACATTAGACAGAGTGGATGGTGGTTTTTTTGTGTGAGTCTTAGTGAAATTTATGGTTAAAAGAATGACTGTGTTAGTACACACTTTTTAAAAAAAAGTTTTTGTATTTCATTTTCCTTCTTTAATAAAATTTTTTAAATCTAAAAAGCTGATTTCTTCTTTGCTAGATTCTGAGGTTAAAACAATGCCTCTGTCTTTCTGGTTGAGATGTTCTAAAAAAAGTTTAAGGGAGCTATTGATGCCTTTCCAGATAAAAAATAGGTCGTCGATATAACGAAAGTAGGAGACCAGGTTAGCCCTCCAGTCATGATTTCCCCAAACTGCCTCTGCTTCCCAATCTGCCATGAATAAGTTGGCATAATTGGGGGCAAACCTGGTCCCCATAGCCGCACCCCTTTTTTGGACATAAAATATTTAGAGTAAAATATTGATGTACTCTGATAAATTAGATAAAATTGAGTTAATTCCTGAGACAATTGGGCGGCCTGGGGGATTGGTCTAATTTTTGTGGATTTTAGGCAGGAACTAAATAACTGGGATTTTGGGGTATGATTTGTTCAGGTAATTAAATTCTTGTTTGTTGAGAATGTTAGAATTACTGCCTTTAAGTAGATAATTATAAATGCGGCAATAACTTTATTTTGGCGCCAATCTTCAAATTTTATGCCATTTTACTTGCCTATAAAAGGTGAATAGCCAGGATCAGTTGTCTACACTTGGTAAAGCCTGTTTTTTGGCGAAACGCGTTGTGTTTTTATAAGACTCCAATAAAAGTATTTTGCACACTTACTTTTATTTGTTACTGTTTTATCCTGGCTGATTTTTTTATCATTTTAAAGATCCAGTACTACAAAAGAAATCCCTGGTGGGGATTATTCCACCTACACCTGGTTCATAGAGCAGTGTGGCTGCTCTGAACACTGTAAGTACATTTAATTTAACCTTTCACTGCTATTTTTTATATGGTAAACACTATGGGCCCTCTCTTGTGATTCTTATTTCATAAGACCGGCACTGCAAGCATTGCTAGAGGGATATCCTACATGTGGGGAGTTTAAATACCACTGTATGCTGTTTTACTCAGAGCTGGTTATAGCTCTCCCAATTGTAAGTTGACACTCTTAGGAACTCAGTGTTGTCTGTTGTTGCAGTTAATCTACGTTATTGTACCATTGGGTTTTTCCCCCTTTTATGTATTTTATATGCTGACGCTTATCTGGAATGCTGTAAGACGTCTTGACCTCCAAGTGTCCAGTTATATCCTACATGTGGGGAGTATTAAATACCACTGTATGCTGTTTTACCTAGAGCTGGGCATAGCTCTTTATATTGTGAGTTGGCACTTCTCTACTTCTATGTTGTTCGTGATCCAGCTTTCCTAAAACAGTTTTGCACTATTGGTCTCTGTTTCTGCTTTTGTATTTCATATTTACCACTGAGGATTCAAAGCAAGGACTGAAGAATATACACTCCAGGTCTTCACTGTACTTTAAGAGACTCTTTATATTATTGCTGATTTTTGTTTATTATCCCTCATTGTCCAATTACACTCACTGTCAGATTTAAGGGACAACTCCCTATGCGCATAATCAAAGCTGGCTATTTTCTAACAGATTTTGTTTTGTTTTATATTTTGTTTGTTTTCTGGTGATAAGTCAATTTATTCACAGGATTGTATTCGTCACGTGTTTACGTTAGTTCAGTAATGTTTAGCCTTTGGACCACCACTGCTTTCAAATTGCATATTCCGTGATGTTCAGCCAACCTTGTCTGGCTGAGCATTGTAGGAATTGTAATTAGGAAACATCTGGGAAGCAAAGTTTTGACGGTATTGCTTTAGTACAAAAAGGCAGAGAGAGTTCTTTTATTTTATTCAAGTCACCAGTAACTGTCTCGGGAGGATGCAATGCCTTGATTACTATGTTATTCCTCGTAGTCGTACATAACCACTATAATGAAAATAACAGCACAGAGCAAATATCAGTCTATGATAATTCACAGATTCAATCTGCTCTAGCTTGTATTTTGGAATTTGAGTTTCACCTCATTATGCTGGTCCTTGCTACAATAAAAGGTTTCTTGATGAAAAGACAACCTATCATTCTGCTGCTTCTTGTAGCTACTGTGAGAGCGGATGTTTTTCTAAGTGAATTTTGAAAGGAACAATGGATAAAATTCTCTGTGAATTAGTGGTGAATAAGAATATTTCATGGTAAATTGGAATTCTAATTGGAAAAACTCTTAAACCCAGGCGCTGCTATTTGTTTCACATTTTGCATTTTTATTGAATATTCCCCACACTTTATTGTTTAGTCAGTAAGCTCATATTAATCATTCTTCTCAGATGTTCATGTTTAAAAACAAATGTTTCTCAATCCTTAAAGAACAATGATATTTCATGCTGTAATCCCAAAACACCCCACACCAGAAAGGCAGATTCTGGTTATTTGTCATTAATAATGCTATACAACCCTGCCGACAAGCTGTTATTTGGAATCAGAGAGACAGTTAACCAGCTGGAATAATCGGTAGGTCTTCATTATATTAGTGCTCCTGTGACGGTTCCTTCTCAGTGGTGGAACTACTGCCGGTGCAGCCGCTGTGGCTTCACTGGGGCCCACAGGCGTTGGGGCCCATCGGGTAACAAATCTACCTAGGTCTAACCCTATAGGCAGGAAGATGTGATTCAGACTTACAAACACTGTCCACTAAAAAAAAAAGCCTGCAAAGATGGGAAAACCTGCAAAGATGTGAATTGCCCAGTGGCAATGCATCATGGGAGATGTATGACAGATGGGAACCTACCTTTTGGCCACTCTTGCGCTGGGGGGGGCAAAATAATTTCTTGCACAAGGGCCCTCCCTATATTAGTTCTGTCACTGCTCCTCCTACTGTCTGTTCTGTCATCCATACTCATTGTATATGATATAATGCTGCTGATATACACTGCTAAGAGTCTCCCTAAAGGGGACATTGCATTTTGAATGAGCTCTTAACAGTTCATTTTTGCTATAACAATGACTGAAAAGAAATGAATGAACAGATACCATGAACATCCTATTTATTTACTACATACAAATATTTATATTTATGAATTTAAACATTTTCTTCTCTCTTCATATATACAATCCAATGGACAAATGATGTCGACTAACACAGTGCTGAGCTGTGAGGCCCTTAGTGGAAGCCTTCAGGGTTGCAGCTATGGCCATTTTAATTCAGACCTCTCCCAAAATTGCTGTAGTGGGTGCGGTGCTGAGCAGACGGAATTAATATGATTCTGTCTACTCAGCTCTGCTGCTGGCATAGTACTTACTGCTCATGGCAGCTGCTGGCCGACTTTCACTTTCACACTTTTTTTCCACACAATCTACACAATCTGAAACTGTTGTGTCTTACAGCATCTGTATCCAGGATAATATGCCCATTCAATACCAGTCGTGTATTATTCCCAAAGACTGCGAGGTAATGGAATGGTCAGCGTGGAGTGCTTGCTCTAAGACCTGCCAATCTATGGACCAGGCCCCCGGATTTAGAAGCAGGAGTCGGGGTATGAAATCCATAGCCATGGGAGGAGGCAGGCAGTGCCCGGAACTAACAGAAAGTGAAGCATGTGACATAAAATCTGATAGCTTACCACCATGCCCTCGGTAAGTTTGTATTGTTACTGCATGGAATTCATTTGTTGTTAACCATATACATGTGAATGTGTTTGTCTGTTTCACATTTTTCCAGTTAGTATGTACTGCCAAACTTTAACAATCCACATAGTTTACAGTGTATTCATTTGTTTTGCAATACATTTTAAATTAAAATGGTAAGTAGATAGTTTCAAATAATTATTTAAATAATTAAAATAATTAAATATTATTCAATATTAAATATTTAGATATTTAAATAATTAAATATTAAATTCTGAAATTTGCTGTTTTTGAGTCTAAATCGTAAAATGCCAACCTGCATCTCTCAGGTACCTGGTATGTGACAAATAACAGTGGGGTTTAGCATATTGCATGAACCTATGGGATGTGATCTTGTTTAGCTCCCTACCTGGTAATATGTAAATAGCTACACCACAAAGTGCTCCTCAGTATGATCCACACATTCCTTGACTGGCTTTCAAATTACTATCTGAAACCATGCTGTTAATTGATACCTGTCTACTGGGCGACAGGGAACCCTGTCTGTATTTGTAACTTATACTCATTCAACTTATGAAACTTGCAGTAAAGCGTTGAGATTTTTAATCAGAAACATAATTTGACATTCAGACTTTTTTCCTGTGTACCACATTTTAATCTACTCTAATAAAAAAGAGATCCACATCATATGTTTTAAATGAATAATAATCATAAGACTTAACGAAAAAAGGTTTTGTTTTTTTAATGATTCATTCTATTACGTATATTTTTATAATGATAAAAAGTCCAGTTTTTATTTTCCAGGTGAACTTATGGGTGAGATTTATCAAAGTGTCATTTTCTGAAAAATGGTTCAAGTATCCACAGGGCAGCCCAGGCAGCCCTGTGCAGCCAAAGACCCTTACACTGGCCCTGCAAGAAAAGAAAGGGGGACAATCACCATGGAAACCAGTGGAACCAGCCGGCATATTTCACAACTCCTACCCTTTCATATCTTTTACCACTTTTCAGAACGTGACACTGTGATAAATCTCCATGTAATCATTTTATATAGGTCACATAGATAGCTGTCTTATTGAATTGCAAAAATAGTTGTTAGATAATTACTACTGTCTGCTTAATAGCAGCAATTTATTGATCAGTTAGAGAAAAGCAAGCACATTTTACAAGTTAAAACACAGTATTTAGTTCTGTTAACACATTTCCTCAAGTCATATTTTTCATGTATATCGTACTTTACCTTTTATCGTAGTAGTGCAATTGCATAAGGCATAATATTGTTTGACAAAGTGCACATAAATAAAATATAGTGGAACAATTACTTTTGCAACTTTTAATCCACCCATCATTATTTTTTTTCTGATTATTCTTTTTATTTGTAACTGGTTAGTACATGCTGCCCATAGTTTATTGCTTTGAAGTCCGCGTTGATGTCAAATTGTGCATGTTTGTGTTTTTGAGTCTCGTTGTTGCAATTTGAAGCTTTCGAGTTCAGTAGCTGAAAATGTAGACTTGTAAATACAGATGGGTTAAATTTGTTCTTTTGTCTACAATTCTAAAAAATAAAATAAAATTACAAGTTTATTTAATATTTCTTAAATCATTCTCTGTTTGCCATTATGCAAAATAATAGAACCTTTTAGCTGTCACACATACTTTTCCAGCTTTCAAACACAATCGTTTTCTCTCTCTCGATAGTAATCTAAGTGGATTTTACTGTTCTAAAAACTAATGTTCCTTAAGTATCTAATAAAGCATCGTATCCACTCCATTAAACAGAATAGTCTACAATGTAACGATTGTTTCTTTTAAGTAGAAAAACGTACTGAGAGATAAAATGAAAAATATATAATGTGTTTTCTGATTACAAATGAAAAGCTATTGTTTAAGAAAATTTGTGGAAATTCATATATAATCACTCAGCAAGAGAAAGCTTAAAGTTTCTTGAATGATGGTTCTGAATATCAAGTAACCAGCAGCCATTCTTTGAGAGAATGCATTGGGGGGATATGAAGTTGGAGCTAACAGCTTATACTGCATTATGGCGGATACAAAGGACTGAGGTTTTATATTAAGCTTAATGAAGCTTACAAAAATGAAGAGGCTAAGTGGGAACACTAGATATGGAGGACATACAATAATATGGTTTATATGGTAAGAGGGTGATTGTGGGCATAAGGAAGAAGAAATTGTGATTCGTATGGCTGTTTTCCATTCTATGACTGATGGTTAATGATGTTTGTTATTTTTGGTGGTGAATTGATGATGCTCCAAGTTTGATCATAATACAATTTTTTAGGGGAACCGTAGAAGTTGAATAATGGTGTTTTGTAGATTCTCCATACATATTTCTCATAAAACCTCTGCCAGGGTTGACAAAATTTGGCATGTTTAGCAGACTTGTGTACAGTGAGCAAATTTGGCTTGGCTAAACCATATTTCTGAAAACAGAGAATTTGTCGAGACACTCAAATTTGATTGGAATGTTGGTATGGCTTGACAGAATTTTGGTATTGAAATTTCGATTTGGAAACTGAATCAGAAGAACAAAAAGTGCGCAAAATATAATATTATGTATATCTTTTGCAGTATACTGATAGGTGCATATTTCCACGATTTGGTTCACTGATTGAGTAAGAAAAAGTAACTAACAAAGGGAAAAACAGAAACAGGAAAAAAAAATCTTTATTTATATGTTATATATTTCCTAAATATATAATATATAAACATAGATTATGTTGCTGGTCCTTATTTTTTGTCTGTCTGTTGGTCACTTCTCACTTGACATTTAGTGACAGTCCCATATTACGTAGTCCCATATTACGTAGTTACATAGGTTGAAAAGAGACGTGTCAATTAAGTTCAGCCTTTCTCACATATGTGTCTGCTGTTGATCCAAAAGAAGGCAAAAAACCTAGTCTGAAGCGCTTCCAATTTTGCAATAAACTAGCAAATAATTCCTTCTTGACCCCAGAATGGCAGTCAGATATCTCCCTGGATTAGTAGGGTAATAGAAGCTATTTCTTTTAATTTATTTTGGGCTTTAGAGTGATGGTGATTTGAAGTGTTCTAGATTAAATTTTGATTTAAGGATTTAGACAACGAGTGGAGATAAGGGGGGCTTTTGGAGTTTATTAAATATAGTAAGTCTGAACAAGTTGGAACGCCGACAGATCTTTTAAGGAGTTATCAGTGGGCGTACCTTCTATCTATGTTTCATTGCTCGTAATTGCTGGAACAATATCAATTCGATAGCACCCTGCTGTTAAAAGTATATCCTAATAAGTGCCAGCATAGCCTATTCTGCTAAGTTTGGGTTTATGCAATTGAGTCACTCTATTGGCAGTGTTTAGCTTAGCTTTGCAGAGACTTTCCATACAAATCTCTCTGCTAGATATAGCCTAGAGATACTGCCTATCTAGGTGGACTTATTTATGCTCTGCCTCTCTATTTGCATTATATACTATATCCTTTTGCTCATAGGAGTATAGGTCTTAGGACCATTCTGCTACTTTTACCTTACAGACTTATTACTAAGTGGAGATCTTTAGGATTGTTCTGTAACAGATTTACTACTAAGTGGAGATTACTGTGAGACATATAGGATGTGCTCATTTTAAGCCGTTATAAAAGTGTCTTTGAGGACCTTTGTGGTCCTTCTCTAATAGTGTAACTTTTCCATTGTAGTTTCCCTCCCCCCTTTTTCTTCCCTGTTTTTTAATGTTTAGTAGACATACCTTGCAATATATGTCCAATCACTAATAAAGGTATTCCTTATCAATAAGCATTGGCTTTGTCAAGGTATAGTCTTATCCTTCACATTACACTTTATTTCTTGCACATCATTTTATTTGGGATTTAACATTTATATACAGGTAATTTTGCTCTATTCATAGGTGTTACTCCTATACTTTTGGTTCCCTTAGGGAACAGATATTTTGAGAATTCAATGTTGTTTACTGTTTATGTGTTGCAGAAAATCACAAGGACGAGTCCAGGGCAAAAGATTCAAACTACATTCATTATAGACAATGTGGATTAATTTTTTTTGTTAAAATGAGTTTTTATATAAATTAAAAAAAATAAAAATATGATGAGTTTCTATCTCTTGTGATGTAAGTAGTAAAGGCAGCTGGAAAAACGCAAACCAGAGTCTCTCTTGTACTCTCAAAAAAGGATGTGTATAGAGATAGGGTGCAGAGTCCCGGGAGAGCCTCAAGGATATTCGGATCTGAAATGAGATGCACACAGAGAGGGACTGTGTCGTGTAGTAATTTAGATGTTAAGTTGAGGATAAAAAGAAGAAATTTACTTATAGTATGTAGAACTGCCTCTAAGCTATTCAGTATTAATTATGCCTCAGTTTGCACAAACACAGTTTAGGGAACTTGCATAATAACCCTAAAAAAGAATACATAGGAACACTGCTGAATCCAACAATGAAATACACTCTTTCTAGTAACAGCTTATTGTTACTTGTTTTGTATGTTTTAACCAGACAACCTTGCTGCTGTCTTGTGTTGCTCATTCTCCCCATGATTTACTTCACTATTATAAAATTCACAACGTTTGACGATGTTAAATAAATAAATAATGCACTTTTCCAACCTCTTTATCTAAAATATAAAATAATATCGAATGAGCCGTATCTCCACCTCGCTATGTAATAGTTTCATTTTTTTTCTCTCCATCTGTTTTCTGGAGATAAACTCAAGGGTATTTTGCAACTGAGAATTGGATTAGATGCCTGTTTCTTAAGTATTATTCATAATGGTAGTGTCTATTAAGTGGTAATGTTTTCTACATTCACAAACAAACCACAGGGATCTCCAGCAGTTTACTTGAGTAAAATAATGAAGTCTGAGCTCTCCTAGTGACAGGAGGTCATAATTTCCTTTCCATTATTAGCTAAACAACCAGAGAGAAAATCAGCAGCCTGTCCCAATGCAATATCGAGAAGCAAATGCCATGATATTAGAATCCGAGATTACTGTTTTCTGCAGACTTATTGCCAGATACAGTTGAATTGCAGAGCACAGCTTCCTATAATTATTGTAAATATAATTTATTTTCTTAAATCTTTGATTTTTGTGGGTCATGTTGACTGAAATTAAATGTGTGTTTAATCCCACTGTGCTTTGTATAAACCTTTTCATGGCCGGTTGCAAAGTCTTTCCAATTCCAAGTGCTGGTTTGTAAAGGGTTTGCAGGGGTTCCGCGATTTCAAAGGTAAGAGGTGAAGGTCATGTAATTGCTATTTAGTCTCCTGCGCCATCCAAAATACTTTACAGAGTTTTAATGCCCCTATTGATGGCAAGGAATTTCATGCTATTTCAGTGCCAGCAGGGCTTTACCCAAGCAGGCACCACAAATAGATGCTGATATCAATCATTACTGTTTAATTTGCTAACAGCAAGACCACCTGTAATTTATAACAAGTGCGTGTAACTATGGGATTTTTCATGTAAGTCTGCCGCTTTTAATGTTTTCCCTTTCGGTTCCCTAATCATCAGTTCAGAAGGAAGTATAAGACATTGCATAGGCAAATAGAAGTGGGAAATCCACACATATGAATATTTAAAGGGTTAATCGAATCCTTTTTTATCGTAACTTATTTTATAATATCCTATTGGGTATTAGCATCTTGTCCAGCCACTTTTTTTTATTTCCAGCCCTTGCTGACTTCCTTCTGAAGTCAGCAAGGGCCACATGCAGTTCAATCAATTGGGCCGTTTTGCTGGCTCAGAGTTAATGCGCATGTCCTGAGATGGTGAAAGGAGGGCGGACGGAGTGGTGAAAGGAAGGGATTATAGATTAAATAGAAAACAAAAGCTCAATTTAAGTGGAGAGAGGCGGGAGGAACTGCACAGCGGGAGAGAGGAAGGGAGGTAGGTGAGACAGAGCTTCCCCTTGCAGGCACGATACACATATATTTTGCACAGAATTAACATTTGACAGCGTCCGACACACTCACTCCCGGCAACAAGGGCAAATATTTCTGAACATGCAGCATTTCTAGCACTGATTATTTCCAAATGATTCGATACCGATAAAAACCAAATGATTTATTGTTTATTTGTAAAGAAATCATTGGAAACTGTTTCTTACAATATCGCATCAGTTGAAAAGCTTAATAATGGAATTTGCATTTATAGTCAGAGAAAGGCAAATATAAATGAAATTGAGGTTATTACTTTGGGCTCTATCAGAGCAGATCAGCTGATAAAATAATGCTGGTGGTGTGAAACAGCAGGGGAATGATGTCCATTTTAACCATATGAAAGCAGTCATACTGAAGATGAGGTAAATGTTCTCTCTCATTACTATAAGTTGACAAATTTGGACCATTCTATTCTATTATAAGCCTATAATACAACTTGTGGCCATTTGTCAGAATGCCACTGGGGCCACCACATTTTCTATTTATGAAATTCAAAAACAGGTACTATTCTGGGACAAAATGCAAAATAAAATACGCTCTCAAAAGAAACAAAAAGAATGTCTTTCACACGCATTACTTTTGACCCAGAATATTCACCTGTTTTACCTTGATAAATAATGTCCCAATTGTTATAGTGTTCTGTTTTTCCTGGTAGACGTAGGGTTAGCAAGATGAAAATGTTTTCTAGATTCTAAAGTTAAACCATCTATCCTGTGAATGTCAGATGTGTTAATTAAGGGAAACTTGTGATAAAAATATGTATCTCGCTAAATGCCAACGCTTATCTCTACGATGAAGTGTCTGGATGCCTGATCTTTGTGTTCCAGAGAGTTTGATAGAATAAATATTGTTTCATAGCCCACCTGCTGAGTGACGGTGCCATTCAGTACCGAAATAAACAGCTTCCCCTCTTGCCACGAGCCAGATTTAGCAAACATTTTAAAACTGTAGAAAAGAGGCTAGAGACAAAGTCATCACTAACTAGACATTTAACTGAATTCTCTCATTTTCTCTGCTTCTACCTGCACTTTCACAGTAGGTAGTGTAGAACAGTCAGGTAGGAAAAATGATATTTTTAAGGTATTACAGCTGAGACATACAATTTATCTTGATACTCTTCTGAGTCTCTTCGAAGTTTAGTATTTGTATCAACTGGATTGGTCAGTGTCTATCACTAAAAAAGGTACTTGTGTTGGTTCTGTTAACAATTTTATATGCCGCTGAATCTTCCTTATAGCTTACCATCCCCACAATGCACACAGAATAAATTAGCTAATTGTGCATTTGGCATACTGCACGAAATATTATAATATAATATTACACATGGCATGTGTGGGTTTTCCATGTCGGCCCAAGTAATTTTCCTTGGAGACTTTAGAATTAAAGCTGGATCCTGAGTTAGCTTTTAAATAAGGCACAGTATGTTTGAACATAATATTTTTCAGGGTCACCATGGTAGATAAGACATTCTATACTTGTAACTCTGGCAAGTATGCTTTAAAGTGCACCTGTGTCGCAGGTATTATACAATGTCGCTTATTACTCTACAGGATACATTTTATATCCACTCTATTTAAATGCCATTGGAGAAGGAAATCTCAATGCTCTCTTCTTTGTAATACACACTATTTTTGCCGATATTAATTCACGGGAAAAACAAACAAGAAAACCATTTAGGGATAATATTGCTGACCAGTGTCTCAGGAACAATACCTATCTAAGCCTGCTGTTCTCTCCCCATTATTGGCCAATCAGTTGTTTTTAGCCTGCAAAAAACATGGGAATACTTTGTTCAGTGAAGATTGCACTTCAATCCTGCACACACTTAATTATTTTTATCAAGTGCCAAATCTGGGGTGTGAGTCTTTGCAGTGCTGCTAACACGGCATGTTTGAAATATAATTCGCATGAATGCAATCAAACTGATGGCATGTGGATAATGACATGCAACCAGGGAAAGTCCCTTAATAAAACTCATTCAAGCATGTCTAACTGTAACCTGTTCAATTGCCCCTGATGATAAAAAAAATGACTAATGGTAGATTGAGGAGCATCTCATTCTAATTAGTCACCCTCTTTATCAAACATTTACGGTACTTAATGTGGACATGTCATCTTGAAGCGTATGTGGGTGACAAAGTCTTCTTCACATCACTAGTGAAATGTAATCAATAGTTTGAGCAGGCAAACTCCATGGAAAATGTACCAATTAAATACCTGAAGGTTTCTTCACCCTGGTGACCACTGGATATAGTGGTTGGTGAGTACAGCCGTAGGTTGAGCATTGCCGGGGATCCTAGAGTTGTGCCATCTTTACTGTATTAATCATGAAGTGTAAGTAGGTCACCATTCTTCCTGCAGCCATTTTGCTACCAATTTGTGCTAGTGTTTTTAATATTTCTATAAAATTATATTAATATTATATTTCTATATACACACACACACAGACACACATAACATAAGAAACATATAGTGGGTGGCGCACACTGTGAGAAAATACCAACAATACACAGTGAAATGGTGGGTATAACACGTATAAGATGGTATAGATAACCTTATGTATATTCTTTATCAGATAGAGCTGTAAAAGATGGTGGGTGACATAGGGTAATATAGTGTGATCAATATATAAAGTGCAGATGCAGGATATGTACAAACATCTCACTCACATGTTACTGAGCCTGTGGAACACTGGCTTAGGTAAATCAGCGTGGATAGGATGAATTCCGATGAGTATGTCCTCCACCATATATAAGAGAATATGAGAAAATTCCAAATTAAAAAAACATCAATTTATTTTAAAAAATACATAAAAATTCTTACATCAAAGTAAGGTGCTTTCAGCAAGGAATATTTCTCAGAGAGTCTACATACAACGCGTTTCAACTTCAAAGTCTTCCTCGCATTGTGTGTGGACTGTCTTTGCTGAAGACACTTTACTTTGATGTAAGAAATAAAATTGATGTTTTTTTTTAACTTGGAATTTTCTCATATTCTCTTATATATGGTGGAGGACATACTCATCGGAATACATCCTATCCACGCTGATTTACCTAAGCCAGTGTTCCACAGGCTCAGTAACATTTGAGTGAGATGTTTGTACATATCCTGCATGT
This sequence comes from Pelobates cultripes, assembly GCA_933207985.1. NCBI lineage: Eukaryota > Metazoa > Chordata > Amphibia > Anura > Pelobatidae > Pelobates > Pelobates cultripes. The sequence continues at coordinate 16,885,342 of OW240918.1, forward strand.
GCACTTTATATATTGATCAAACTATATTACCCTATGTCACCCACCATCTTTTACAGCTGTATCTGATAAAGAATATACATAAGGGTATCTATACCATCTTATACTTGTTATACTCACCATTTCACTGTGTATAGTTGGTATTTTCTCACAGTGTGCGCCACCCACTATATGTTTCTTATGTTTTTGTTTTTATGTTCTATGATTGTATGGTGGAATTAGGTGATTGATTTCACAGTGGGGTTGGACGCACCTTCTTGTTTAGCGCCTACTGTGTGCTACACTTTGTTTTCTTTTTTTTCACACACACACACACACACACACACAAACACACACACAGACACACACACACACACACACACTTGTAATTTTTTAAGATGATTAATTTTGTGTTCACCTTTATCCTTTCCCAGCAACCTCAAGTGTTTTATGGCTATGGAATGTACCTTTACATTTTAAATCCACTTTAAATTCTCCCTTTAGTAATTAACCTTCACGTTTATTCCTATTTACTTGCCTCCAGGCAGTACTCTATAAGTATCATAACACTTGTATTTATATCTTAAAACAGTAGAGTTACATTAATTTGGGTTTTGACATCATGGGTTACACTTTGGGAAGTATATGTTCTCATCTCCCTATTCTAACGTACTACCACAAGAGGAATGGCGACAGGTGATATAAATATTTACTTACATATATTTCTGCTTATATTACAAAATACATTTTATTTCAGTGCAATCCCCATTTATAACACTCAGTTTACCGACCGTGAGATTTTTTTATTACAATTGTTGACATGCAAATCGAATCACACTTAAAATCCCAGCACTGTTCAGAATTTCAACCTTGATGGAAACGTATTCATTAAAAAATCGATTAAAAAAAAAAAAAAAATCAGGATTGCCTATAGACTCTTAAACAAAGAACACGACTGTAGATTATTCCTATGTTCCACAGCCAAATATCTAGAAGCAATTTGCTTTCAACAAAATGTATGCGTCTCTCGAATATGACATTGCTTATTCATTAAGAAATAATTAAGTAGACCTGAGAAGTGCATCTTTTTGCATAATAAAAACCTATAAAAGTGACTGTCATTGTAAAACATGTTGGAGCTTGGAATAAGCCTTTTGTTAGAGAGAGACTGTATGCTGTCTGGCATTAGTTTTAATGATTTAGGTACTCGATGTTCCCAAAAATATATGCAAAAGAAAAAGAGCGTCCAACATCATTATATTTCATTTATTTATGAATAGAAAAAAAATAGCTTTTTGTTAGTCAGTACAATAGAGGGGAGGGAGTCAAATGATGTTTTTTTAAAAATAATCTCGCAGATAGCTGTTATTGCTATGCTCCATCCCCCTGCAGCATCGTGGGTAATTGGCAAGCAGCAAATATGCTGGGTTCAAGTGAGTATGTGAGTTGCACTTAGTCAATACATTTTAGGGGCTCAAAGTCTGAACCTCTATTTACCCATTGTAGTTTGTAAATCCCTATATATACAATGCATGTAAGCAAACTGAGTGGCTAAATGGTCAATTCTTCATGGTCTTGATATAAATGATATCAGCACAATAAATAATAATAATAATACAGTGCCCTCCAGCCACATAGAAACTCACCAAAAATGTGTCAGATCCCTTATTTGTGTCTATATTCTAGGCATGTGAATAGCTGCAGGTCATTACAATTATTAGATCACATAGAATGTAGAATATATGGTTTTGATATGCTCTATATTGTATTTAACATTGTTTAGCCCTTTTTCTTTCTATCTACACAATATATATATATATATATGCACACACACACACACACACACACAACGACACACGTATATTATTTTTTCTTTCTTTCTTTTTCTTTAATGTTAGTTTGTTGTTAGGTATTTTTTATCTGACAATATATTAAAGGGATACTCTAAGCACCTTTAGCTTAATGAAGCAGTTTTGGTGTATAGATCATGCCCCTGCAGTCTCACTGCTCAGTTCTCTGCCATTTAAGAGGTAACTGACTTCTGTTTCTGTTGATGCAACCTTAGCCATGCCTTCCTGGCTGTGACTCAAACAGCTTGCATGAAAAAAAAAAAAAAGTTTAATTTTCAATCAGCACAGTGTGTTTACATAAAAGTTTTTATCTCTTGCTCTGTAAATTGAACTTTAATCAAACACAGGAGGCTCCTGCAGGTTCTAGAAGGCTATTAACAGAGCAGACAGTACAAAAATATAAATTAAACAGATTGTGCAATAAATAAATGTTACATTTAAACTGGTTACATATCCCTCCCAAGTGTCCTTATTTAGAAAGAACAGTCCCTATTTTGGACCTAAATCCTTCTGTTCCTAAAATTTCTCATAACAGCCACACCTTTAGTCACACCCCTTACTCCACCCCTAAAATTAAAGTGTCTCTCATTGTGCATGTGAAATGTTGGAAGGTATGTATACAATTGGCCACTTTCACAATAGGGAGATGTGGCCTGAAAAGGACTATTCTAAGTGATTTTATTTGACCCGACTGATAGTTATTTATGTAGCTAAACACTTAATTTAGAAAAAATACCAAAATATCTTAATTTTCTTTGCGGTGAAGCTCTGTTTTACAAATTGCTTATAGAAAAGAGCCTCAAAAAACCTCTTGGTTCCTAAAAACACTTCACAAAATTCTTTTAACAATACCGATTTTTATTTTGCAAATTATTTATTGCATGTTTATCATTTTTATTCTTGTTTTTGTGCTATAAAGTAAGCTTTATCTTACTTCTTTACGACTGTTTAAAAAAAACACGTTTAGACAAAAAAAAAAATGTATGCATTAATTTCCTTTATCGAGAACTAAATATTTTTCTATTTTTTTTTTTTTTTTTTATCATGACAAATGTTCAATGTACTTTTATATCCACAATATTGCAGCACATTTTAATGTTCTATATTTCAAAGATTAGGAGATTAATGAATCAAAGAATAATATCACAATAAAATAATCTAACTTGAGCTGCATTAACTCAAATTTTATTGCAGCTTGCTTAATCTATTTACGGGCACACTTTTTCTCTCAAGACAAAAATCATATTGTCTCTATAAAAATACGTGCAGAACAAGAGACAATAAAATAAAGCAATTACACTTCTGCAGAGCTAAATGTATGAAATATCAATATAGTAAAATATAGTATTTAAATATCTATAAAATGTCAGAATATAATAAATTGTCCTGCTGCACAGATTTTATTCTCCTTGTCATTATTAAATCACCATAGTGTGGGCAAATGCAATAAATGCACACAGTAACACTATATGTTTTTACCCAATCCTCTGAGCATTCTTTTCAATGCTTTCTGTGAAAGGGCCAGTTGCTACATTTTCCAATGCTATTTTCTGTACAGTTCTGGTTACAGATTTATATAGGGGATACTGGAGCAATAGCTCCAGGCACATGCTTTGAAAAAGGCCTAAAACAGCCTTTGTTTTGTTTTTTTTATGCGTGATTGGTCAAATTCTTGAACTCCTTGAAAAAAAATTATTGATGTCTAAGGGGCAGTCACTAAATGTTGATTTTGTTAACAGATCAATTGAAATGCATGCAATAATTATATCTTATATACTTAAATATATAATATATAAATATAGATTTTTCATTACTGCTCCTACTCCTACTAGTTGTTTACTTTTAATCACTTGATCTGTGAACCAGATGGCGGGAAATTGCGATTGAAATTATATTATGTATACATTTTGCAGTACACTGATTGGCCAATTTTCGCGTCCTCTTAGTTCCTCTGATTAGTTTTGGAAATTGAGATAGGGAAATTCTGCGAAATGGTCAATTTTTGGGAGAAGTGGTTCGGCCTAACTGAATATTCTCACCGCGCACCACTGCAAGTAAGTCTACGGTTAGTGCAGTTATAAAAATATTTGGAGGTGCTGGTTATAGTTCTCTATTGCTTTTATCCTGTTATCTATATGGATCCTGTTTCTAGTTATAAAACAAAAAGTTCTTAAAAAGACTTGTCGAGCATGGATTATTCCATACATTGATTTCTTCTAAAATAATTTTTTTTGGAATACAGTTAAAGTTCATCTATCATGCAAAACTGAAATTAATTCTCTTTTAATATCCCAAGAAGAGTTATTCAAACATTGGTATTCAAAGCACATTGTAAAAACTGGCTGACTGGGATGTCAGACTCCATAGGAATCACAACGGCGAATCTCAAGAACAAAAAGAAAACTTTCAAGAGGGAAACAGTCCAGAAGATACTGTTTTCACCTAGGGCACCATAAATCCCAGGGTTGGCTTTAATGCCAGCATACGCACATTGCTCTCAGATGTAATGATTTATGTACTGGCTGAGAGAGTTTGACTACAAGTATATACTCAGTTTATTCCTAGAGGAAACTATTATATAATCGTATCACGAACTTCACCACTGATCTAAACAAGTGGGAAATATGTAAAAGATATTCAGTTTAATACACGGGCAAATATCTAAACAATACATATTGGACTGGTTAAAAGAAAGCTGTTATTATTTCAATGCTATTAATATTGTGATTATTCTATGGAAAGCAGCCGTCTTTAGACTCAGTGCTCAGACGTACTAGTTAGGCTATGAGGCCATGTTTAATTTGTGAGGTCTGTCTTAGAGTGCATTATTTTTGATATGCCCAGTGCCAGGATTTGTGAAACATGTTACCTCTTGATTAACTGCACTTTTCATTTGGTCAATAAGTTGCTCTTGTGACCAAGAAGACTTAAAGGGTTAACCATGGCCATGTTACTGCTATGAGGTGGTCATAGAGGTTGTTGTCTATACGTGCAGCATTCAGTTTGATCGATATAACCCAGTGCTGCCGGAGTTCCACACTACCTAAGCACTCTTCTCAGCCCGTTCTCTACCAGTGAAGGTGAGTGACATCTCTGGAGGAGGAACTGGCTATAGGGAGAACTTAGGGAGGGAGGCTCAATGTGGGTTACACATAAGTCCTATTCTTTCCTTTCTTTTCCTTTTCTTTTATTTCCTTCCCTTCTTTCTTCTATTATTTTGGCTGGAGTAACCCTTTAAGATTGCCAAATTGCCTCAAAGCAAGAGCAAACCAAGAGATCTTTACAAAACAATACACACAGAGGTTCTAATACATGTAATACATTAGTTTAAATAACACTTTTAAATAATTATTTTTAAAAATGACAGTTTTCATTAGATTTGTGTTCAATTAAATCAATTGATAATGATATAGATCAGGCTTCCCCAAACTCTGGCCCTCCAGATGTTGCTGAACTACAACTCCCATGATTCTATGAATGAAATAGATAGGCTGAGAATCATGGGAGTTGTAGTTCAGCAGCATCTGGAGGGCCGGAGTTTGGGGCAGCCTGTTACAGATACAATCTCCCGCCCCCTGTCCCCCCAAAAAATTTATTTTACATATTGGGTCACTAGAACAATGTCTGTAATACGTTATACCTATTGTACTGAACTGCAGTATGTTGGCATAAAATTTAAAAAAAAACAATATTAATCAATGTACTCTAAATTTGGCAGCTCAATAGCTAGATTACATTTCATTCTTTAAAAGAAATGGATCATGTCACCATCCACTCATCTATGTTTGACAGACCCAATTTAATATTGCTGCGGTTATTAAATATTCCTGCGGTTATGCATTTTCATTTCTTGCATATATTTTATTATCCTCCTGGCTGAGGTTATTATTCTCTTGTTTGACAATCTTGACTTTTCATTTTGCCCAGAACTAGGAAGAAATTATATTTATTTTAGAACTGACGCTAACAGCGAGGATAATTTTGTAGGATGCGGCCGTAGATTTATGTGTTGAGTATTTTCAGGATCAATAACAGATGTGTTTGTAGATTATGAATCAACACTCACCATTTTGGTTTCGTTTTTACATTTTTTTATTTTAGTTTTTTTTGGAAGACGACTGCGTGGAAAGAATGCAGAGTGTCCCTCCTTGCTGACCAGACAGAGCCTCACTGGGAGCTGGATCGGGTCCTTTGTGGTGGTGGGACTCAAACACGCAGTGTGTTTTGTGCTCAGAGTATTATAGAATCTGGAATGGAATCATTTGAAGAAGGTAGGTTGGTGCAAGCACTATCGCTTCCCACAATCCTTCCTGTTTCATGTTTTTAAAACTGTTTTAGTTTGAAGAATCTAAGCCATTATATTCATTCTTTGGAGCTACGTGTTGTCAGAAATGCCATAGATGTTCTTGCAATTACCTAGTGGTTGGATATTAACCCTTTCAGATCAGGACCAAGGTTATTCAAACACACTGCTACAGTAACAGTCTTGCAATGTCATTGCTCCTACAGACTTCAGAGACAAAAGGGTAAACAAACTACATATAATCATGGATGCCAATGCATGGATCAAAACATAAATTTGATTCATGCCAATTATCTTTAGGGATTTGTATGGTGTTTATGAAAAAGAAAGTTATATGTACTTTGGATCTGATATGGCACCCTAGACCAAGGGTGTTCAAAAGGTCGATCCCCAGATGTTGTAGAACTACAACACCTATGATACCTTGCATGCCTTTAGAATGACAAAGCATCATGGTAGCTGTAGTTTTAAAACATCTGGGGATCTACCTTTTGGGCAGCCTTGCCCTAGACTGTGTAATTTTGCCATTCTGAATGAGTTGGTTCCTGTATGGATACAATACTGAACTCAGCCACCCCAGAATAGAATTTGGGAATGCATTCATCCTTCCTGATCCTCTTTACTTCTCACAGATGGTTTATTCAGTGAACCTGTGAAGTCAGAGTTAGCAGTATGAGAATTATTCCTGTGGGAAGAATTGCTCAGAACTCAAATTCATGATTTGCTTCACTGATCGCAGGGATAAAATGATTCGCTTGACTGCCCCTTTGACTCCGTGGAACTTTGTAGCAGTCGTACAGTAACAATACTGTTAACCCAAGTGAAGAATGCCAACATTATTTTGATTTCTATTTTATGATACAAACTATGTGGGTTTTTTCTTCTCTTACAAAAAACAATGCAATTTTTCTTGCCCCATGCTAGCCGTTCAGTAACAAAGATAAGAGGGGGAAAGACTACTTAGCAAGACCTGCAGCTGTAGTCAGAGTTTACAGGAAACATGCAGTTCTCTGGTATCATTATGCAGAAGATCTGTACATGTATGGTAATGAAAAGTTAAATGTAGAATTACAAATGTTTTTTGTAGCTTCTTTCTATAAAGAAACATTTCAGAAAAATGATTGTTGAATTGGCTGAGAGATCAATCTGTCTGCTTGTTTTTTCTGCTCTATCTGTTCCAGGGTCTTTCTGCGGAGTTGTGAGATGTAGGATACTGGACACTTGCTAATCTTTTATATTCTCCATATTTTTACAGCAATGAATGAATTATTATTAAAAGCTTTTTTAATGTATTTTCACAACAAAATGATCTGAGCAATGGGACTCCCACACTTTGACTAACACTTTGTTAAAGACTATTTAGGTTTTTATTAGTTCACAAGGTTTCTTATTGTTTGTAAACATATGGCGATGTTGCAGAACCCATGACCAATGTAGGTGAAGTTTCATTAGTATAAATTCTATTTCTTGCTTTTTTTTCACTCTTCAGTTTTGAAGCTAGTAATTACTGTTAAAGGGACACTATAGTCACCAAAACAACTTTAGCATAATGAAGCAGTTTTAGTGTATAGATCATGCCCCTGCAGTATCACTGCTCAATTCTCTGCTAATTAGGAGTTAAATAATTTTGTTTTTACAGCTTTAGCCACACCTCCCTGCATGTGACTTACATAGCCTTTCTAAACACTTAATGGTAAGAGGCCTGTGACGTTTAGACTTCCTTTATTGCACAATCTGTTTATTTGAGAATTTTTTAGACATGTGTGATTTGTTTCGTTCTGAATGTACATTCATATGAATTTCATGCCATTCGGACATTCAAATGCTTATAAATGTCTGAAGTGCCGAACTCCCGAAGTGCCGAAGTTTCGAAGTGACGAAGTTAGGTAGTTCAGAATTGCCGAAGCTCCGAAGTGCCGAAGTGCCGTAATTCGGATTTCCAAAAAAAAGTTGTAAAACAAGAGAGAGGGAGGATAAATTACGTGAATGATGACAGGAATCTTTACCAATAAGCAAATTCCTTTTGTGCAATTACGTCATATCCTGTATTCATCACATCGTGGCTGCCAGTGGACCTTGAAGGACGTGCGAGTAAGTACTTTGCTCCCTCACCACCTGGCATGGGATGTTTGTCCCATGCAGTCTTGCACAGTCTCTACTGCGCATGACTGTACTGGACAAACATCCTTAGCCAATTATTATATTGGATATATAAAGTAGACATGTGCATTCCGTTTTGTTCCGAATGTACATTCGTATGAATTTCAAGCCATTCGGATGCTTACGAATGTCCGAAGTGCCGAAGTTCCAAAGCACAGAAGTTCCGAAGTGATGACGTTTGGCAGTTCCGAAGTGCCGAACGGAACCAAATGCCATTGGTTTAAATTGCCGAAGCAGACAGATTTTTTTACCTACCCGAATTTCCGAATCGAACCAAATTTTTTTCCATGCACATCCCTAGAATTTCTTATCTCCTGCTCTGTTAATAGCTTGCTAGACCCTGCAGGAGCCTCCTATATGTAAAGTTCAATTTACAGAGCAGGAGATACACATTTCTAAAGGAAGTTGAAATCTGATTGAAAATTAAACATTTTTTTATACAGGCTATGTCAGTCACAGCCAAGGGAGGTGTGGCTAGGGCTGCATAAACAAATGGGATTTAACTCCTAAATGGCTCAGAATTGAGCAGTGAGACTTCAGGGGAATTATCTATATACGAAAACTGCTTCATTAAGCTAAACTTGCTTTGATGCCTATAGTGTCCCTTTAAGGAATAAATACATCCTTGGTTTAAAATAGAGGTATCATTATTTATGTATTAGTATTTCATCATATTGTAAACATTTCAAGCCATTGGATTACGACAATATATATTTATATATTGTTACATTTAACTCATTTTGTCCTAACCTTCGTTATCATATATCTATGTTATGGTTGATAGCACATTAGTCTATACAGCATTTACCTTATGAGTTCCAAGAATTCATTGGATAGAAGGTCAGTTGCATTGTGGGAGCACAATAAGTCTTCACTCTGAAAAGAATAGTCAAAAGAAAATATAGTATAATGAAAAACTGTGCGAACCTGTAAATAATATCAGAAAATCTGCACAAAATATATTTTTATTTGTACAACACATTTTCCATGTTTGGTTTCAAACAAACCATGAATTGTCCATATTATTGGGTGACCCCTTTATGAGACAATTAACCTAACCTTTTTTTTGTGAATAATTTACATTCTGCCATTGGAATGGTGATATAAATGACATAGTATAATATGTTATCCAACCAGTGAAATTTGTATAATAATGTCAGAATTTTCTTTTTATTTATATACCATTTATCTGCAAGATGCTTGGGACAAAGATTGTATTATGAAAATAAATATGTAACAGCAAGATTTCCCTGGGGATATCAAATGATTGCATTTAAGTTCCTTTAGTGTAAAACAGGCTGTTACAAATTTGCCATATTACATACATAAAAGGTACAATAAATAGATTGCACCTAATGTATCTTAGCTCTATAATTGTTTTACATTTTCCTCAAGTGAAAAATGAATAAATGATCTAAGTGAATGTAAATCTAATTAAAATAGATGTTATTTTGGCTTATTGCGCTCTGATGAGGAACAGTCTTTAAACCAAACCGCAAATTTATTATTTTGCATTTAAGACTTGGGATGGACAGATAATTATATATTTTTCTTGGGAAAAAATGTTCACTACTTTAGGATATATTTATATTCAGAAACAAGTCCTGAAGCACTTTAGAGAGTGAATTTCCATAATATGGCATAATATTTCAAACTGCTTCACAGCATAAACGTTAACAATTAATTTGACAATATATTACCTTTAATCCATTTCCTCATGATGTTGGTGCACGCCTGGATAGAGTTAATAGATTAATAAATACCAAAAGCTTAATTAACACCAGCAAAGCTAGTATTAAGAAAATATGAAATCCAAAATTGTTTGTGAATAGATGGTTAGTAAAAATAACATTTTGGCAATAAATGTCTATTTGCCTTGCCGTTTTATTTAGGGCTGGTTTTCACCACTCTGTCCCTCTGCATCTCTGCAGATATAGTGAAACTTGCATTTATTTTTCTCCTGCTAAACTACAGTAATCTCTTTTTTTACTGTTTGAATTCTAACTTGAGAATACTGATGATTGTGAGAACACTCCTGGGGTTCTTTGAATGCAGTAGTAACAGCTCATGATTCCCTAGGTGTAACTGTATATACTGCACATGTATTACACAAAAAATTTGCGTAACTGTTTAGACTGTTTTTTTTTTTTTCATATTTTTATATACCTGAGTATGTGACAAACTGGTATTTTTAAATCAATGCTAATATTTCAGACCCTGGGTTATAATACAGTCTCAAAAATGTTTTATTCGAAAAGATTTTTATAATGATGAACTAATAAATAAAACATTAAAATTCTGAATATTTATTTAGGTATTTTGAACACCATTAAATTGTTCTGTTATCCTATGTTTACCTGAAATTCATTTAATCAATAATTAAAATAAATGTTCCCCTTGTATTTTGCAAAATGAAAATGTTAGTGAAGGGGTTAATTGAACGAGTACCCTCTCTAATAAGTATACATGACTTATTTTAAAGCCATGTATCCATTAGCAGTATTATAGTTAGATTAGCCATAGAACATTTCTGACCGTGTTTAAAGGGCGAATATACCTCAAAGTTTTAAAAGTTGAGCTATCACCATGGAAACCAGTGTAACAGTACAGGTGATTTGGTGAACACTTGTTTTTATACATGTTAGCACAGTTAAACAGATTAAGCTCAGTTTAGAACTGAGCCAGAATCCAGAAGAACGATAAGGCAGATACTACCATAAAGTTTAAAAACATACCTGACAACTGTGACTTGAGAATTAGAACATTGGTGAGAGGGCGTTAAGGAGGTGGGTCTGTGATCATGTGATCATGTCACTAGTTCTGCCTCAAAGGGGCAGGCACACCTGGAAAGAGAGGCACGTCTGCCCAAGTTAATGGAAGGTCAGCCTGTCGTAAATATACACCAGGATGTATGTCCATCACTCAGGCCAGCCATCTGAGGGCAGTTTCAGTGCTCTCTGCAGGGTCCTAGTGCCAAGAGAACTAGAGTGGAATGGCAGGACAGGACCCAAAAAGACTGTCCCACCAAAATCGGAACACATGGTAAGGTTAAAGGTAAGATGCAATGGGACAAAAATTTAAGAACTGGTAAAATAATGCTGTAAAGTGGGAATGAACCAGGAGTAGTAGTGAGAGATGGGAATGTAAGATGGGAAGACAGCTATGGGTGGAGAGAAATGAGGAAGATGACTTAATGAAGAAACGTTGTCACAGAAGACTGCTTCAAGGGAAAGGATTTGGGAATAGAGAAGGGAGGAAAGTGATGGGGAAGAAGGCCTGGAGACAAAGAAAGAAGAGGAGGAGAAGACAAGTGCGTGAGACCCTTACACAAGGTGGATACTCTCAACGTATCGTGTGGGTGGAATGAACAGTAAGAGAAAGTGCAGAACATAGAATAAAAAAGACAAAATGGGGAGGAGAGTTCAATATTTTTATCATAGTTTTTTTTTTAATTTGTAAAAGTAACAAAATAAAAGTAGCTAAGTTCAGTGATGGATTTTCATGCTAAAAATACATATCTCCTCATCAAATATTTCCCCACCATCCTGCAGTATAAAGAAGAAATTTTTTTTAAAAAAAGCTTGCAATTTCTTTTGTTAAGACAGGATCATCTTGCAGTTCAAATATTTGCTAAGAAACTATATTGATAACAGGGAGTACATTTCTGCTGCCTGGCAAATCGGATTACATTTACATATATGAATAAGTGAGCGATGCTGTGTGATGACCTTCTCAGTAGGGAGCATAACGTTCAACTTCACATTTCCATCAACAGTTATGCTTTTTTGTTGCTGAAATAATAAGCAACACTCTAATTAAATTTCTGGAGAGATCTGTAGAAAAAACATATTTAGAAAGACTGCAATGCATCATAATGCAACATGTATATATTTAACGTTTTAAAGGTAGATTTGTGAATCTTGAAATCAACGCATTGTTTGTAGGTTAGTACAAACTATACTCAAGTCTGCCTGGTAAACAGCAAATTCCACCCACTTTTGGGATATTCTACATCCGGGGCATCTTTCTTATTTTTCTGGGACTTTTCCATTTTCCGAGAGCCATTCTTTACCTGCACCCACAGGTGTTAAACATTGCAATCTCTCAGAGAAGGGAGAAGAGAAGGAGAGAAAAAGAGAGAGATAAATATGCAGGTGAAGCATTTATTATGAGAAAATCATTCCAGGAGGTATGGAGGCATAATAGTAAGCTACAAGAGAAAGTCTTTCTAAATGTCTCCAGAACCCCGAGGTGGAATTATGTACACTCACACTTACCTCATTTGCAATATACGCACTCAAACACATATAGCTAGCTACATAAATCCGTAAAAAGTAACCCTCGCTTACACAAACATACACTTACATTTACCTAGAAACACACATAGACAGCTAGCCACACACACACATTCTTCTAATTTGCAACATACTCGAACACATATGTAAAGACACATGCAAACACACACAGTCATCAGGGCCGGTGCAAGGATTTTTGGTTACACAGGCAAAGATGCATTTTGCCTTCCCCTTCTTAAAACAAAAATGTGTCTTCACCTGTGTGTCTTGTAACCCCCATTTTGTTACCCTCTTTAGTGTATTTTATCCCTCCTTTACTATGTCTTACACCTTCTTATTTGTCTCTTATAACCCTCCACGCTATAGACATAGATATATAGTAACACACAAGCGTACAGGCACTCAGTGACAGAGATATGCAGGCACACAATCAAACAAAAAAAGGAAGGAAGACTGGGCTGAGGAAGGGGGACTGGGCTGAGGAAGAGGGACAGGGCTGAGTAGGGGGACAGGGGCTGAGTAGGGGGACAGGGGTTAATTATGCTGTGCAGGACTGGGAGCACAACAATGAAAAGTACTATTTCAGATACGTATGCCAGTTATCTATCTCATTTGCCCACTGACTCTCCAGAGCAGTTATAAAGTGCAGGCTGGGAAATGTATGCTGTGGTGGTTGACAGATCCTGCTGTATACCACAGTGTGGAGTCAAACTGTGTGTTCATTCTCCCTCTTTCTTTCTCTACCTCTCTCGTCCCTCTCTCACTCTCTTTCTTTCCGTCTCTTTCTCTACATGTATATATGATTTAAGCCAAATATGAAATTACAGATAAAGGTTTCATTGGTGCCAAAAGAATTAACCTGTAATGCATGATTAAACTCATACTCTTTTTTTTTTTTTTTTATCTGTAAAATAAATGTGGTTTACATTTTTATCTAAAACAAAAAGCATGTCATCTGTAGGGGGCATTTGTAAAGAAAAAAAAAATCACTAACAGCAGTGAGGGAAAGTCCTAAAAGTAGAGCAATCATTAGCAGAAATTAGCAGAAACAGTTAGCAGAAACAGCAGAACAGTTATTTATCCAAAACATGCTATTGTATTAAAGGATTACGCCAACCAAAAAGTAGTATTTATTCCTAAAAATAGCATATTTTACACAGTGTGTTCATAAAATCCTGGCTTCCATTAGAGTAGGCCCTATTGGGGTCATCATCCACCCCAAACTTTAAAAAAAAACTTCTCCCCTCAGCCTGATCCTACTTCGGCTGACATCACCCCTCTTCACTGGAGGCAGGAGTTAAGGAAGATCAGGGAGGATGGCCTGAGAAGAGGACATGGGGGGATGACCATGCCACCATTGGTTGTGTGGTGCCATACACCAATTTTGCACAGAATTAAAATTGGCCAGTCCGGAAATTTGTTCTGGGCTGGCTAATGACACACCTCCAGTGACTAATGGGTTAATCTCTGTATGTGCAGCATTTCACAGTGAAGCCCTGTAAAAATGTCTGAAGTGGTCATGGTGCTTGGAGTAACCCTTTAATGCAAGTATGCAACACAAAATAAATTAGATTTAAAGGATGAAAGAGGATTGTCATTAGGTAACATTTGCCAGACATAATTTACCCTATGATTTCCTAAAAAAAAACAAAAAAAACAACTAAATAATTTAAGCAAAAAATAAAATACGATAAAATACGCCATCCTTATATAATAGGATAAGGAAACAGAATGTTCCATAGTTTGTGTATTTATAAACAAATGTGCTTTTTTAATGTTCTAAACTGCACTGCAATTGACTGGATTTTATCCAAGAAGTGAAGTAATCCATTCATTTGTATTTCACCCATGTTGTTTTGAGCGATAATAATATAAGCAAACCAAGTTCTAGTGATTTTGGAAGGGGTCCCTGTCACTTGGTTATAAATTAATATCGAGACATTGATTCTAATTATTTTAAACTCACTAAAAGAATATTCCCCTGCGTAACAGCTATGTGACAACATATTTTTATATCCAAATGTTGAAGGAATTGAAATTATCCTGATTTGGCAAAACTTAAAATGCTGGCGGTACCATGGGAGCAAAGAGAGGGGCAATTCAATTTGAACTAATCTTCTCAATAAATCTTATAGTAACATCAGCCACATAAGTGAATTCTTTATTCGTTTATACTTTAAAGCATGTTTATATTTGAGATCATGAATTACATCTATGTATCAAAGTACATATTATATAAATGGGTTACCAGTTTTCATATTTTGGGTTTAACCATTGTAACATTGTCTACCTATATTAATTGAGGAATGACTGGATTAGCACTATGTAGTGTAGGTGTTTTTGGCTATAGTTAAACATTACTCGTGATCCAGCTCTTGGCCGATATAATGGAATGCAGAGTCCAGCGGCTCTCTGGTAACATTTCTCATGCAGAGAAGGTTGGTGGCTGTCACATGTAGGAAGCTAACTCCTCAATATAAATGAAAGAACTAGTCATTTGGAATAAACTTCCTTCGCGACAGTTTCTTGATGCAAACAAACAATTCTATTGTGAGTGCTCTCTTTCTACTTAAAGTATCAGAGTAAAAGAAATGCACTCAGTTATTTATTTCTGTTCACTACCTTTAGGCAAAGAGAATGCGGGTTAATAGTCTGCTAAATGTAACAATATTGCTTGGTGTCTTGATGTCTCTCTGGACAATGAAGATGTGTTTTTACCTGTTTTTGAATGTACTTTAATGTGAAAATACTGTTAAATACTGATCTTTTGCTCTTTGTTCTCGAGGGTACTGGATGTTCAATATCTTTTGTATAGTCAGTTCATCGTTGTTTCATGCAACCATGATTTGCACTAGTGATCATCTTAAACCACCATTTCTATATTGTTTGTACATATATTTATCTGCACAATAACACATTTCGAACCTTAAATCTAGGAGCTACAATGTTTTCAGACAACCTGTAGTACCAACCTGTAGTACCATTAGGGATCAATGGCAGTTGGCCCGTAGGAACACGTGGGGCAGTGTCCCCCAATTTGTGGGATTTTTTTTTTTTGCAATAAATAAAGTAACCCCCTACATACGTATCCATAACAGGGAACACATTGGATGGGTGGTAGCACTGTAACATGGCTGTGTGATACAAAAGGTAAATACAAATACACAAAAATAAGACCTGAGCTGAAACTTAAAAACAATACCCCTCTCTGTTTCATTAGAGATTTTATTTTGCCTTAAGCTGAAGCAAGCAACGTGATGTTAGTGTAGGACCTGCCTTAACGTGGCAGGTGGGCTCACATCTAATGGCCATTAGAGTGGAACTAAAAAGCTCAATTTACATAAATATGCAAATGGATTTGGAATAGAGCGCAAGTATTTTTTTTACTTTGTTTTTTATTGTATGTAATGGGGCTGATATATGCTATGGTCATTGCTGCTGCCCAGGAGTAGTTTGAGCACAGGACTTATTTTTGTGTATTTGTATTCATTATCAATGAATTGCCAATGGTAACTTGTGAGGTA
The DNA here is from genome assembly GCA_933207985.1 of Pelobates cultripes. Taxonomy (NCBI): domain Eukaryota; kingdom Metazoa; phylum Chordata; class Amphibia; order Anura; family Pelobatidae; genus Pelobates; species Pelobates cultripes. Next base: position 16,901,450 of record OW240918.1, read on the forward strand.
TCACTACAAAAAAAAACGAAAAAACAAACAAACAATATCTAAGAAACATTTCGATGCTACATTGTGTTTGTGAGTTACTTCCTGACTTGCGGATCTAAGAATAATACCACTACAGTATCAGAACTATAAGTTGCATCTGCAAAGACTTTAGTGATTAGATGACTGGAGGCTTATTTTGATTACATAATGAGTTAAAGGGCAAGAATACAAAACGGGTGACACTTATTTTTGGCATGTTAGCTGTCAACCCTATTTGGCTGTGTGAAGGTTAATTTAATCTGCCTATCACATCATTTTTAAATAGTGTTCATTTAAGGTACATTGGGATTTATATTATTTTATTTCAAGGAAATTGATCATAGTTTCTTTGTAAAAAACCACATTTAAACTTAATGTACACATTGAAAAATCCACAAAATGCACTTTTTTAAATGGAAACGGTAATGAAGATAGCACAGGCGATTCTTCACAAGTTACCGTTGCCGAACTGTATGATTGATTAATACTTATTTGCAAGAAGGCACAGCAGTGAATGAGCTTTCTAGGCATCATGAAATTGTTACTTATATTATGTCCTTATTTAGGAGTGAGCCAGTGAAGGATTCCAGCATATTGTGATAGAGTGAATAATTGAAATAAGACAACACTGCCAAATTCTATTAATTGGAACCAATTCTAGATTTCATTCCAGGACTCTGGGGGTTGGAGGCAATTACTGTGCGATTTTGGACTATAAATAATTATTTAACTATCTGTTGTTTCACACACAGTGCCAAGCTGCTATTGCAAATTATATTTAAAGTAAGGTGGTCTCTCTCTCTCTCTTTCTCTCTCTCTCTCTCTCTCTCTCTCTATATATATATATATACATATACACACACACACATACTTGCTTTCCCCACAGAAATCTCAAATACGCAGTGATGTTATGTTACTACTGCAAGGGATTCTGGGTAGACATATGAAAATGAGTTCAACAAAGAATCACCATTTTTGCCTCATTATTCCACTTTAAACATAGATTCCTTGGAGTTTATGTTTGCTGTATACAACCACTTTGCAACACAACTTTGGAGGAGATGCAAAGTCAGTGAAACACTCAAGGACAGCTGTTTCATTGTTAATGCAATTCATCAGCATGAGGTTTGTTACGGCTTGCTATTCAGTCTTGGCATTACTTTCACAGCACAAACCAATCAAGTTATGGTGGGAAAAAAAACTATTGAAAATCGCATCCACCAGAGGTCAGTGGATAGTCAATAGGCATGGGCATGGGAAAATTCTTCGGTTCGGTTCGGCTCGGCATTCAGCACTTCGACACTTCGGCACTTTGACACTTCGGAACTTCTGCACTTCGGAACTTCCCCACTTTGGAATTTCGGTAACTTCGGCACTTCGGAACTTTGGCACTTCGACACTTTGGAACTTTGGCAACTTTGGCACTTCGGCATGTTGACTAAGTAACCAATCAGAGAGTTATGAGTCAAATTACACAGCGTGGGAAAATTCTAAAGAACTTTCCCACGCTGTGTAAAATGACACAGAGTACTCTGATTGGTGGATTTCAAACCAACCAGTCAGAATGCTATGACAGGTAAATGTAGAGACTTACCTGTCAGTCTCTTCAGTTACCTGTCAGAGCACTCTGATTGGATGGCTTAAACCCACCAATCAGAGTGCTCTGAGCCTAATTGCAGGGAGGGGCAAGGCTTTATAAGCCTTCCCCCGCACTGCAGAGCTCAGTCTGCGTGGAGCCCTCCATGGGCGAAGATGGATTACTTTTTTTTTGCGCTTGGTTTTTTGTTTTGTTTTTTTTTTTTTAAGTGCGTCGGTTATTATGGTTTTTTATTTGGCCTTTTTTGGGGCTGAAAAAAGATTTTAGAAGAAAGAAAACATCAAATGGTAAGTTTTATTTTTTTTTTTTTCAGGTACTTAGTTAAATGGTCCCCCTCACTATTTTTAGGGTGAGGGCGGTAGTTAGAGGTTAATTTTTTGGGGGAGGGGGATGACTAGGGGCTTCGGGACCCTTAGTCACAGGGGGAGGGGGGTTAATTTTTTTATTTAGGGCCCCCACCTGCCGCTCAGGGGTGGGGGCCAGGGGGGAGGACATTATGTCCTCCCCCTAATTAGTATTTAGGGCCCCCACCCACCGCTCAGGGGTGGGGGCCAGGGGGGAGGACATTAGGTCCCCCCTAATTAGTATTTAGGACCCCCACCCATTCTCAGGGGTGGGGGCCAGGGAGAGGACATTAGGTCCTCCCCCCTCCTTCTAATTTAGGGCCCCCACCTACCGCTCAGGGGTGGGGGCCAGGGGGAGGACATTAGGTCCCCCCTTTTTTTACTTTAGGGCCCCCACCCGCCATTCAGGGGTGGGGGCCGGGGGGGGGCAATAGGTCCCCCCTTCAGGTTAGGAGGGGGAGGGGGTCGTGTTTATTTTGTTGTTATTTTTTTTTTTTTTACAGTGAGCAGCCATAGGCTGCTCACTGTTTAATAGACATACCCCTACTCGCGGTATAGTGAGTAGGTGCATAATTTACTAATACTAAGTAATCTTTACTTAGTATTAGTAAATTGGCTGAAAGACCAATTTAGGTCTTTCATCCTTTTAGTAGATAGCTCTCTAATACCGTGGGAATTAGGGAGTTATCTACTTATTCATTTCTGTCATTACATTGACTGGCCAAGTAACTTACATTTTATATGAATGTATGTTACTTGATTGTTGTAAGTGTTGCAAATGCTTACAGCAGAATCCTGGCTATGTTTGTATACTTTTTATTGAAAATTGTATACATTGTAAGTATATTAGTATTTAGGCAATACTGTGCTTCAGAACTTTGGCAGTTAGGCACTTCGGAACTTCGGCAACTTCTGAACTTCGGCACTTCGGAACTTCGCCACTTCGGAAATTCGGTAATTTCGGAACTTTGGTTCCTCGGTAATTTGGCACTTCGGCAATTCCGACATTCGGAAGTACCCGAATGTCCGAATTTCCCGAAATTCGTCCGAATTCATATTCGGCCCCAAACAAATTGCACCTGTCTAACAGTCAATACATTGTTAAACAAAGATCTGCACACACCAGTCAAATAAGACTTGCTTTTCCCACAGAAATCTCAAATTTGCAGTGATGTTATTACCACAATGGATTCTGGGTGGGCATATGCAAATTAGTTCAATAAAGAATCTCCTTTTTGCCTCATGGGAAGTCATTGCCAGACTCTTGGGTGTAATGTATGTCTATGTATATATACTACTTACACCAGACTCCTTACACTATAACCAGTGAAAAGAGGAATATCTCCTCACTTCTGGCCATGCTGTAACAAAACAAACGTCCATAATAACAACCTTAAGGTCTATTCAATAAATAATGATTAAATGACAACTGGCTTTTGTAATTTAGCCCAAAGTATCCAAGTTTAAAATCCATTTTTAGCTGCTCTGGCTCTCACTCTCGCTATTAAGTGAACTGACCCCTTTGGCAACTCTAAAGCTGATTCATGTTACAATGGGCTGCAAACACTTTAACTTTATAGTGAACAGCTTAGGAAAATGATTTTGTATCATTATGAACCCAGCATATCTATGACACGCAAAGAGACACTCCAGACCCCTGTTGCTCTTTAGTTTGTTGAAATGCATTATTTATGAAGTGTGTCCTCTTTAATTTTACAAAAAAGTACAGATTTCAGTAGAAATTACCATTATTATAAATTAACCTTGTTACACCCTTTTGGCTGTCAATCAGACAATCAGCCCTGTTATTGCCTGGTTTGTTTAGCTCAAGATGCAGGCTAATGTATTCTCATTGAGCTGCATTGGGAAGTCTGTGATTGGACAGCCACAGACACTCTGAACTGAGGAAGAAGAGGAGGGCTTACAAAGATTTCAAGACAAGACAAGACTATTAAATGCATGTATGTTTTTGGCATACATCTATCGATTTTGTTTTCCAAAAACATTTTTGTAGAAGGGGAGTGGGGTGTTAAACTGCTTACATCCAGAGTAGTTAGATTTTCTATTTTCAAAAATAAATAGAATGTGGAATACATCCTGAACGGCTGAAAGTGCTTGATATCTGCGATATGTCTTATTTGATTTTAAATACCCAAATGTAAAATTACAATTTTTTTTCTTATGTACACTTTTTCTAGAGGATGAGTTGTTAACGATATGAGTGGATAATTAAATTCCAGTTAGCGTTTCCTCTTATAACAAGTAAATGAATGTAATGAAGCTGTAATTAAGCAAATTAAATATGTAAATGCCATATTATCTGTGGTGTTAATTCTATACACTCAGTTTCATTAATGAAGCATGGCTGATTGTGTAAACAGTTAATATGAAAAACAGCTAGAAAGAGTATGATTTTTTAATTTGTTTTATTTTAGAGTAATATAGCAGCTTAGAGAGAAATGGCTTACATTGGCAAGGGTTACCTCCCAAATGTACATCTACCTTATTATCATTAGTAGAACATATAGATGGTGTGCTGCGATGCATTTTGTAGAATTAATGCTGAGATTTTTCTTTTATTCTACGTGTGGATAATGGCATACTTTGCTTTGTCAATTATTCGTGCCTGATACGTGAAACCTTGTTTCAAGCTGGTATAACTAATAAAGGGTCTTACTTTTAGTTTTAAACCTTCAAACACAATTCCATCAATGATTATAATCTTTGCTTATGTATATCTGACTTTAACAGAACATGCATTATAAAAGTCCCGTTAATCAGTGCAAGTGAATTTAACTGAATATATATATTAACTAGCAGAGGTACTTATAGTATTTCTTAGCACCAAATGGGTTTTGAGGAAATAATTACCAAACTAAATAGCATTTTTTAGTTGACCTCGGTTCTGCAACCGATTTATTTACCTGTTAAGAATTGAATCTGCAGTGTATACAAATAAAAGCTGTTTATTTTTTTAAATGTGCAAGGCACAATGGAAATAACCACTGTAGCTAGTTTCTCCATATAGTTTTTTTTAATTATCTTTCATGCTTTCATTGCAGGTTCTGACCTTGTGTATACACTCATACTCACCTCATATTACTGAGATTTTATTTCTGCAGAGCTCTGTGATATAATCATACACACCATTCTAAGATTGTATAAAAGAATCAGGCAGGATACAAAACATGCAAAGAGGAAAATTTGTGTACGAAAAAAAATCTTGCCTTTTAGGGGAAGCATGCTAATTCATAATTATTTGGATATGTCTGGAATAAATCAATCATTATGATCAATTCTGAGTATGTCTTCCTGAAACAGTCTCTTGACAAAATCTAAGTGAATTTTCTGAATTATACAACCAACTATAACAATGATACAATATATATATATATATATATATATATATATATATATATATTGGTTTCTTGGAATATACTGATAAGCCACAATATTCAATATTAAAACCACTGACAGGTGACGGGAATAACATTGATTATACCATTACAATGACACCTGTCAAGGCGTGGGCTATATTAGGCAGTAAGTGAACAGTCAGTTCTTAAATTTCATGTTTTGAAGTAGGAAAAATGAGCAAGCGATCTGAGTGACTTTGACAAGAGCCAAATAGTTATGGCTAGATGACTAGGTCAAAGGATCTCAAAAACAGCAAGTCTTATGTGTTGTTCCCAATATGCAGTGGTTGGAATCTACCAAAAGTGGTTCAAGGAAAAACAACTGGTGAACTATGGTCAGGGTCATGGGTGCTCATTGCTCGTTGATGCACATGGAGAGCGAAGGCTAGTCATCTGGTCTGATCACGCAGAAGAGCTACTGTAGCTCACATTGCTAAAGAACATAATGCTGGCTATGATAGAAAGGTGTCAGAACATACAGTGCATCCCAGTTTGCTGCATATGGAACTCTTTAGCCACAGACCTATCTGAGTCATGATCCTGCCCACTAGCGGAAGCACCTTTAATGGGGATGGAATATCAAAACTGGACCATGGAACAATGAAAGAAGGTTGACTTGTCCATTGCTCCATTGTGCAGTATGCCATGTTCATTTTCCTTTAAATCAGGTTGATGAATGGGTGCTCTGGGCAGTGTTCTGCTGGGTCCTGGCATTCATATGGATATTACTCTAGCATGTAAGCTCATCGAGCAGGGCCCTCAACCCCAATGTTCCTGTACGTCCAGTGGTCTGACCTCAATTATTTGTCTGTTAGTCCACCCATTGTACAGCGCTACGGAATTTTTTGGGAGCTATATAAATAATAAATTAATAATAATAATAATATTACTATGACACATACCACCTACTTAGAGATTGTTGCAGAAAATTACACCCCTTCATGGCAATGATGTTCCCTGATGGTATTGGCCTTTTTTAGCAGGACAAGGCACACATTGTTCAGGAATATCTTGAGAAACGTGACAAAATGTTCAAGGTGTTGCCTCCAAATTCCCCAGATCTCAATCCAATTGAGCACCTGTGGGGATTGCTACAACAACAATTGATCCATGGAGGCCTCACCTAGAAATTTGCAGGATATAAAGGATCTGCTGCTAATGTGCCAAATACCACAGGACATGTTTAGAGGTCTTGTGGAGTCCATGCCTTCACGCAGTAGAGCTGTTTTGGCAGTTTGAGAGGGACCTATTAGGCCGTTGGTTTTAATGTTGTTACTTATCAGTGTATATATTTCTTACATAGTGGTCTGGAGGTATAACTAATATATAATGAAACCACAGTAAACTCCACTTTTCTTGAGTTGCAGCATGATTTGCACATAGAAAATTCAAAATAAAGTATTAATAGCAAAACAAATCCTGTAATTTATTTATTTATTATACAGAGTTCTTATCCAGAGGGCTTTACACTTTATGCAAAAATAACATTGGTAACTATACCAACCGATAAACATTTAGGCACACTGAAAAGGAGAAGCAAACCCTAACTGTGAGCTTACAAACTACAATGGAATTGTACATAGAGACAACGAGTTGTTTCACTTCCATGATGGCTGTCCAATCTAATGCTCCTAGTAAATAAGCAGTTGGGATGAGATGCAGGTGCACGTCCAATCAAATGCTTCTCGTAGATTTCCTACGAGCAGCATTTCGTCACATGAGCAAATTTCACTTGGCTGTTGTTTTCGGAAGATCCTCTAGTTGCTGTCAGGAAGACAGTCACAGGAGGTTTGTGCAACCCTGTACCCCATATACTCTATATGATATAAACATGTAGGAATTATTGGAGGGGGAGAAAATGTGGGGCGCGAGGTGTGTGAAGATATTCGGTGGTGAAACAAATGTTTCTGCCTGTATAGTGAAATATCCTTACACTGGCTCAGCCTTTTAGGTACCATTTTAAATCATGTTTTCTAGCATGGTAGATTGCATCACATAAAATTATCACCTTCAAAAGTAACATTTACTTCAGTGTCACAAAGAATTGAAGACTGCTATCTATATAGTATTCTTAATGTGTTTGTTTTCTTAAAAATCTTAAGTCCTGCAACATATGGTCCTCTGAGAGATAACAATCTATGTTCAACACATTTGCTTCCACGTGCTTTGCTTAAACATAGAAGTCACAGCTTGAATAACCCTTCACGCAGGTCTGTTCTGTAGCTGCATATTATTATAATGATTTTTACTCTAGATATTGGGTAGACACATTGTAGCTAATCTAACCCATTACATTCTGGTTTAGTATACAGGCCGGTGGATCAGAAGTTCTGTGTGGGACCCATGCCTTCTCCTTCCCAGCTATGCAGTATCCCATGTTCAACAGATTGCTTGCTCTCCACTTGGTCCGCCTGGGGACCTTGTGTTTATGAGAATTGTCTGGATTATCAAGGAAGAAAAGGTAACTACTTGTAAACATGAAAAAAAAAATATAGGTAGCAAATATATAAACAATACCTAAAAATGTATTGGAATATATTGGAAAATATACAATGACTATATTTGCATAGAATTGCTATGCCATGAGTTTAATTTGGCCTGATAAGTAAACTACTGGAACTATTGGAAATCGTTTTATTTTGGTGTTATCTGTTTGGTGTAGTGGTGTATTATTAAATACATAATGTTTATGTTTTTTATATTCAAGTTTGTTCACATTGTTTCTTTAGTACTATGTCAAATTTCAACTATGTTGGTTATTTGTAATCATAAATCTACATTTATAAAAATACTTAGATTTTCTCAATTGCATTCAGGCAAGTTTTCACTCCGTATTAACCTGCTTACTGTATGGCAACATAAATATTGATATGAAACTGATAATTAAATAGGCACTAACGTATGTTGTAATGTTTGGTGTAAGGATGAGGAAATTGCTAAGAAATGATTGGGAATGACTGGTTTATGGCTTAAATCAGAAAAAAACTGTTCTGAAATGTAAATATTTTAAAATGTGCTAAAGTCATATTACCACTTCTAGGATTGAAACTGAGACGGAGGCATGTTATTGTCGAGTCAACTGGTGACAGCGGTAGTTGTCCACATTTAGTTGAATCAATCCCTTGCGATGACCCTGTGTGCTATAAATGGGCAGTTTCTGGAGAATTACATTGTGTTCCTGAAAATGGAGAATGTGGACATGGGAGGTACCAAGTGAACACAAGCTGTCAAGATGAGAATGGTGAGTATTTCACCCTCTTACCCTAACACCGCAAGTAAGCTAAAAGGCAAAAGACCTTCACTCATCTAGTTCCCAGTCCCACATTTAACTAAATTATCTTGCTTCCTTTCATTTTTCAGGTGTAAACAATCTCTCCCCATTTATTTATTTGTCATTATAATCAAGATACCTTATACTCTCATGAAAGTGCACTTAGGTGTAACGCACTTGTGTATTTCTACCACCATTCTGATGTACATGTCTAATCACAGTTCCATGGTCATCAGCAATTCAATAATGCTTTTCAGAAAGCATGATCCATTGAATTACTTTTCTGCCATTTGCTACTAATTATTCTGCAAAACGTTCTGCAGAAGGTCTAAAATAAATGGATATTCCTCAAAGGACTTTTAGACCATTTTATAGCATATACTGTACATAGTTTGGCTGTTTGAAATGTTGTACTCATTGTTGGGATATAGACATACATGAAAAGAATGGTCAAACATGTTATTAATTATATATATGCTAAGACTATAGCTTCTATTTCCAACAAAGATCTGCTCATACTTTAGTCTTTCCAAAGTCAATAAAAGGCGTACGATTGTGTTGGCTTATAACAGCATCATGCCATCCTGGGAAACTCACAAATTTTAATGTACTTTTCATTGAACTTTCCATGGTTAAATTCTTTGATATAATGTTGTTTGATGTTAAAAGCACAGTTTGTAGATAAATGTGCGTGGCAATTATATTTCTGTTTATCAGTATAAATCTTCTTTATACTTTTACCGGTGCAATCTCTGTTCTGATGCAGCCAGTAACAATGTGTATCCTTCGGAGACTTACATATAGACAATTACAATGTTGAATTATTGTTCAGCTAATTTTCTAGCTATTGCTAGATATACAAAGTCTTGAATTTTCATTTAATGTCACATCAAGATGGGTTTATAAAATGTATTAGTTCAAGGTTACGCTATTGATTAAAATTTGCAATGGCAATACTTTGGAACACTGATTTCTAAAACCTTGAAAACCAATTTATATACAAACATTATCTGATTAGTTCCAATCAACCAGGTATTCAAATAATATATTAATTTCATTCAACGGTATAAACATTCAGAGCTGAATTACTAATAGTCCTCAGATATTTGTCCAGTTGAATTTAAGTATATAATGTTTATTAGCAAAATCATTAATTAATATAAAAAACAAAACAATACAAATGAAATAATTTGGGAAGGTAGCTCAAAGTCATTTTTACCTATGTTAGGATAAAATTTTTCATGTTTTAAAAAGCGTTTTTCTTATTTATGTATATTTATTTGATCCAAAGTTAATTTTGCAATAGACCTCATGTCTCTTTTTGACTACAATATCTTGAAACACAAGGTCAGAACCTGCAATGAAAGCATGAAAGATAATTAAATAAACTATATGGAGAAACTAGCTACAGTGGTTATTTCCATTCTGCCTTGCACATTTAAAAAAAACCCCAGCTTTTATTTGTATACACTGCAGATTCCATTCTCGACAGGTAAATAAATCGGTTACAGAACCGAGGTCAACTAAAAAGTGCTATTTAGTTTGGTAATTATTTCCGCAAAACCCATTTGGTGCTAAGAAATACTATAAGTATCTCTGCTAGTTAAAGCATTCAATGCTATTATTTAAATACAGATTGTTAATATAAATTGTTATTCTGTCTAGGTCGAGGTCATAGACAACGAGCATTATTATTAGATTAAATGATGTGAAGCTCGGTGATACACAATGCAAATTGCTGTGACTTATTGCTGTGGAGTCTATTAAACTTTATTAATGTTTAACTCTGTAATACACTAATTACATTGCACAGTGCAGTGGGTTTTATGGATTTGTAGATGTTAAATACACTCATACAAACGTCATATTCCTGAGATTTTATTTCTGTAGAGCTTTGTGATATAATCATACACACCATTCTAACTAAGGTTGTACAAAAGAATCAGGGCAGGGTACAAAACATGCAAAGAGGAAAATTTGTGTACCAAAAAAAAAAAATCTTTCCTTTCAGAGGAAACATGCTAATTCATAATTATTTCGATATTTCTGGAAGAAATCAATCATTATAATCAATTCTGAGTATCTCTTCCTGAAACAGTCTCTTGCCAAAATCTAAATGAATTTTCTGAATTATTTGTTTTCTGCAACCAACTATAACAATGATAAAATATTTGAAAGCTAGTTTGTACAAGGTTCTTATTAACATTTTCATGTTAACATTTGCCATTGTTTGTCTATTGTTTGTTGTTACAATATTATATTAAAATTATAAAGCACTGCAAATTATGATGCCACTACTACTAATCATAATACAATACTACATCTCAGATACTACTACTGTTAATATTGTTGGCTCCTTTTCTTGTTCCTAGTTTAGGGCTGTTGTTATAGGGGCACTATAGGCACCCAGACCACTTCATGTCATTGAAGTTGTCTGGGGGCAATGTCCTTGTCCCAGTCAGTACTGCAGTGTAAGTTGTTGCAGTTTTAGAGAAGCTGCAATGATCACCTTGTAGGACTAAGACTGCCTCTAGTGGCTGTCAATCAGAGAGCCACTAGAGACACTTCCCAGATGTTAACCAACTCCAGACTGTCTTAATGACGCTGGACATCCATAATGAACATTCGGCATCATTACACCATGCTTACCTTTGGGGAGGGCCTAATGCACTTGCAATGCTCGCCGCACATGCACATTAACCCACCTTCGGATGACATCTGGGGAGGTGGAGTACCACCCAACGCCGAGGGACATCTGCGCTGAAATTGGGTGAGTAAATAACGTTTTTTATTAACCCTTTTCATGCTGAAGTGGGGAGGGGGTGGGGGTGAGGACGCAGGTGAAGAGGGGACCAGAGGGCACTATTGTGTTTTGAATACAATTTTGTATTCCTAACACTATAGATTCCCAGCTAAACATTAGCTGCGGTATACAGATGTGTCACAGTTATTTATGTGCTCCTCTAACCACACATCTGTTGGACACTTTTTGTTTCACATTGGAAAAATAGTATCAAGATAAATTAAGACTTCCATTTTTATCATGTAAACAGTGGAATTGCCATGAGGTAACAATCTGAATGAGACATCTAACCTACCTTCCAAGTCTAATTTAAATTATCAGATTTTAGCCCAGTTGGAATTGTGACTTTTTACGTGAGGAACACGTTAGGTTAATTAACATACATCCCTCGGTGGCTGAAAAATGTGTTTTAATGTTAAGTAGGTCTCCTCTCTGCAAAATGCAGACACAAAATAGCTATGTTTTCCTCAACATTCCAAACCATTAAAATGCAGATGAAAATTCACTAACAATGAAAATGCAATCGCACTTTGTAATAATATGCATTTTATAAAACTAAAAAAATACAATTACATTTAAGCAAGGGATATACAAGTCTATATGAAAATTAAATCCATCATTTAATCTCTTTCCTGAATGCTAACAGACTTGTTAGAAAATGTTTTGATTTTCTATTAAAACAATTTAAAGATATAACCCCCATCTTTACCTGTCCATTAATACCTTAACATATAGTAAATGGTTGGTTGATTTGTTGCTGATGTAGACCCATATGTCAACAATTACATGAGAGCGGAGAGCTGGAGAACAATCAGACACTCAGTGCTGTAGTTGCTGTGATTATTCTTCCTACACTTTGGTAACAGAATGACCAATGTCACTATTTTCTGATCTTGAGGCAATAAACTCAATATGCTTCATGAAGAGGTGTTCACTAGTGATGTCCCGAACGGTTCGCCGAACGGTGTGCGAACGGTTCTCCACGAACGGTTCGCCGCGGACTCCAGTCAGCAGACAAATTCCAGCCAATCAACAGCAGACCCTCCCTCCCAGACTCTCCCACCTCCTGGACAGCTCACTAAGAATGCAGCTTCAAAATGGATGCTGTCCAGGAGGTGGGAGGGTCTGGGAGGGAGGGTCTGCTGCTGATTGCCCAGAATGTGTCTGCTGACTGGAGTCCATGGCGAACCGTTTGCGGTGAACCATGGCGAACCGTTCGCGAACCGTTCGGGACATTACTAGTGTTCACTATTTGGGAAGTGTTTCTGAGCAGGGATACTTGTCTGAAAGTGGGGCAGGACAGAGTATATTATTGTATTGTAACACCCACAAACCCAGGTTATTGGTGGCACATTTGAAGCTAGGATGGAGTGCAGTATTTAATGAACATCTCCTTAAGCAATAAAATATATAATGCATTGCCGTGATGGAATATATTTATTTTACACAAAGATATATTATGGTTTCAAGTGAAACTATTTTGTCAGACTTACTTTAAGAAAGTAGAAAATGTGAAAAAAGTGCATAAAATGACACTACAAAATGACAATAATAAGTAGAAGAAAATGATGAAAGCCAAGATACAGACATTTCGATGGTCCACTGGCCCATGCAACGTGTACAATAAAATAACAGGATTTAGTTTGACATAAATTGTGTTAGTTAAAATAAATGGAGCTCTTTAAAGATACTAGGTTAAAGAACTGAGCCTCTGGTCATTTAAGTCAATCTTCATGCTAACCACCAATCTTCAACCTATTTTAGGAAATGGGTTTCTGTCACTTTCGGTCTAGATTCTTTTTGTCCAGGAATGGTTTGTTGCAGTAGCCCACTTGTCATCAATTTGCCCTAACATCTGATGCGAGCCTTGTTAATCTAGTGCAATGTCAGAGCTGAAATACAAATATACACAAAGTGGAGTATCTTACATGTAATTAAAAACGTAAGGTATAATACATTCTTAAGGAGTATAGTCCTGTAAATAGAGAAAAGAAAGACAAATCCTAGGGCAATATTGTCCGTACAATGAGATTGGAGTGAATAAAACTATGCTATTGCACTTACAAGTAGAGAGTCAGTAATTTCTCGGCTCAAGATTTGAGCGTAGTGTGATTTTGTGGGGGTCCCACTCCCTCTTCTGTGTGCTGCGATAACTTCAGCTTATTGATTGTTGTCACAAATTCATTGGTAAATTAAAGTGCTTTATTAACCATAAAGTGTACAAAAATATGAAAACAATCAGAAATAGAATAAAAAAGTTCTTACAGTATTAGTAGTAAGTCCTTGAAATGTGCAATGTGCAAAACATGTTTCGCCTCTCTTGGAGGCTTCCTCAGTTGCTGCATTTGAATTTCAAGTCTGTCCTCTTTTAAAGCCGTTTTAAATTACTGCTTCCAAATGTTTCGAGTTTCGACACTTCCGGTTCCGGTCTCGTGTCTCACTGTTGGAACGCGACGTCTCTTACCCTCTGACGTACTTCCGGTTCCCTGTCCCGATATTGGAACGCAACCTTGAGTTCCACTGTACAAGTCTGTGGGAGTATTTCCTTCCTTTTGGAACACATCATTGTGTTCCACCGCTATGCACTGTGGTTTTCTGTTCATATAGTCCATGAAAGGCTCTCATACCATAGGGGGAAATGGAAGAAAAATTAGGAGAAAACATCATGTTATGGGGGATATATTAAACATATATTTGACATTAAAATGAATATTACAGAAGGAGTTCCTATTGAAAGCAACATACATATAAAAAAATAGAAGAAAAAACAATAACCTTGGGATTAAGTAGGGCTTAACCCTTAAGACTGAATAATAGAAACTAATAAGGATGGTGAACTCCACACTTGGGAGAGAAGCCCACTTTCCTCTAATTAAAAAATTAATATGGAGTAATAAATGTAGTTTTGGAAAAAAAACACATTAAAACTCCACTATATAAAAGTAAAAGTATTATTATATCTCAATAACCCATAACCAGTATGTCATGGTACCGTTATAGGTTTTTCTTTAAAACATAGGAATGCTGTAATTTATAGAAACATAGAATGTGACGGCAGATAAGAACTATTCGGCCCATCTAGTCTGCCCAATATGCAGTTATATTGTCCCCTAAAAGTATAAGTATTAAAGATGCGTTCCAACATCGAGACAGAGAACCAGAAGTACACCGGACGGTAAGAGACATTGCATTCCAAGAGTGAGACGCGAGACCGGAACTGGAAGTGGCCTTAAGGATTTATTATACCTTACATTCTTAATGACATTTAAGATACTCCGCCTTGTGTAGAGTATGGTGTTAGAGTATCAGTTATTGTTTGTAATACTCACTGGAACTTTGTATGTATACTGTTTAGAGCTGGCATGACTTTCTTGGCTCACGTAACTCATATTTATTGAAGTAGGCGAATATATGTCATTAGGGGCACTTGCTGTTGTGGTGACCTGACTGGGATTCAAACCTATTTTTTCAGTTCTAAGGCAGTGACCACTGCCCTAACCAACTGGTTGGGGGTCTATTTAAATATATCAGTGTGGTTTTTTTTTGGATGCCCACTAAAATGTGCATACATTTTACTACTGGGGTACTTTACAATTACTCAAATTCTTTGGGATATGTGTGGACATAGCGTGGAAAGTCTGTCAACTTCTATATAATTTACTGAACTGGTATGAAACATTTTTACCGTCCTAAATTGTTGGGTTTTTTTGTTTTAAGTTCAATCTTTAATGCATTCAAGAAATGCAAACTATAAACACAGATTTTTATAAGCTTAGACATATTGAAGTTTTTCGAAGTAACAACAATATAAAAAAGGTCTAAAACTATTTTTCATGCTTCCATTCATACCGAAAGCAATCATTCTATATCATATCAAAAGTCAGAGTTTGAGGGAAGGATAAATATGGAACAATTGTGTTTTATGTTAAAATATTTATTTATCTTGGAAAGAGGATAATCTAAGGCATATCGGGAGGGCAAGGCATACTAATCTTTAGCATTATTTCTGACATTGGGTTAATGGTGTGTAAATATAGCCCTATTATTTTATTTATTTATTCAAGTTCAAAGAAGACTAATGGCTCAAGAAATGCTTATTCTGTAATGTCAAATGCAAAACACCATGTGTATTTTCATTAATCATTAGGTTATTGTGGTTTTCTGGGCAAGAAATGTTGTAACAATATCTCTAGTGGTTTAAAGAGTATTGTATGCAGCCATTAAACTACCAAGTAAGCAGAAAATTCTAATCCATTATTAATAAAGATGGAAGCAATGTTTTTTCTGGCATCTCTGATACAGGGGCCACATTGTGTTATAAAATATATATATGCTTTTTTTTTTGTTCCTGGTAGCAGAAAATTGAAAGACGTAATTGGCATATTTATAGGACCTGCCAAAAAAACTCACATCCTACATCAAAAGGGCCACAACAATCTTTCTGTAGACAAAGGGAGTTGCTGTTAACAGTAGATTTAAACATTTTATATTACTACATTGTTTTAACATCATATTAGAGATGAGTGCATATGTTGGACTTTTTTTCACTAAACTTTTTGTTCAATCCAGAAAAATAGTTTAGGTACTGCTTTGCAGTAGATCATATTTGTTTATGACATTAAATGGGCGAAAACATTGCCTTTCCCACAAAAAAATGAAATAACTCTAAATATACCTTCCATCTATTTCCATTTAATTCAAATTAAATAATAATGATAATTATTAGGAAGGCCTGCTGATCTACAAAGAAGCTATCGGTGTGGCTCACTCCTGCACCCCCAATTTTGGTAGACATGGGAGGAGGAAGCTTCATTGGTCATCTGGTGATCCTTAAAAACTAGATTGAAACCTCTCAATGATCTTCTATGCTCTCAGAAAAGTGCTTGTTAGTACCCCTCAAGTTAGACCTGGATAGTGGAGTGCCTCTTTAAGCAAGGAATAGCAGGTTAAAGGAACTTTCACTATATAGTTTATAAGTGTATAGATTGTATAAAAGTATATAGATGTGTATAGATTGTTGTTCACGGATACCTTGAAAGTAAAACAATTTACTTTTATTAAATTTTTGGTCTTCTTTACTTTTTTGCATCCTTAGAAGGATAGTGGAGATTAGAAGTGTTATATATTTTATTGTATCAATATATTACACGGGCGACTATTTCTGTTACATAACATATGTATGCTTAAATCTCTGTATGACCCGAGCTCTCTCTCCTTTCTTCTTCCAAATTCATTGGCCTCTCTACCGTCCACTTATAGTTAGTGGCTCATGTATAGCATAGAGGGGGAGAGTGCAGCAATTATTAGTACTCTGCACTAAACATATTTGCTTCTCTGCTGGGTGAAGATCACTACTGGAGCCATAGGGAACTTAAATTGTGCTTAGTTTGGCAAAATCTAATTAGTTTTACTTTGTAATGTCAAACATAATGTAACCCATGTATAGATAGGGCCTGAGGATAACGATTATTAAATGATAGGTTATTAGTTCCTGCTCACTTTGTGCATGTTCACATCTTTTGGGACTGCATCCCTTTTAGCTTTTTTACTCTGTTTCACAGCTGTTTCACTCTTGCTTGACATTTGTTACTATGTGTATACTTTGACTGGTAGATATTGTACCTTTGATCGGTATTGTGAATGTATTTGTGATTCTACCTCCCCGGAGGGTGGAGAACACATTTGTGCTGCTGCTTTTGAGGCGTATTTGGAGAAAATAAATATCTTCTGAAAAGTCCTCTTTTCCAGAATATTTCTTTGGTAGTGTTCACAAAGTATTCTGTGAAAATGGTATCTGGCTATTCTGCTAACCGTTGAGAATATAGCACTATATTTAAAACCTCTGCAAAGAAGAAGGTATACTTACATTATCATCCTCCCTATATTTACATAAAGTATTGTTCAAGTAAATATCTGTTATCAAGTTTCAGAATGAGCCTGTCTTTATTACTGTGTGAAATCCGAAGAGATTAGATAGCACAAGCTCTTATGTGTTCCTTATGAAAATACATACTAAATTAGTCATGCTGGGAAAATAACCTATTCAGAAATCCAGTCTAGTCCAGATACCATTATATCTTTTTTTTCCCTTCTGTATAACCTGAAATAGAAAAGTGGAATTTTACCATTCGCATTATCGTAATTAAGGAAATGGATGCATAATTATCGCGCTGCTTATTATTTTATCATCAATGGCCGAGAACGTGATACACTAGCCCACAGCTGCGTGAGAAAGAAAAAAAAAATAATGGTCTCTCTTTTTTTGTTTCTATTGAATGGCACTTTGTGAATTTATCTCAAGATAAAAGACGAGCATTTCTAAAATCTGTTGATTATACTTATCTACTAGGGAGAGCTAAAATAAGATATAAAAGATAATTTTGTCAAATTAAAACCGCTTTGTTGGATCTTTATCTGAATACTTGTTATTTAATATTTGTAGAGCTGGTGTAATGCTCTGATAATGGGTGCCCAATTTCCCTTTTCTCTTATCTCCTACATAACCGGCGACTAATAGGGTAGGTATAGCTCTGCAGATTACCCCATCTAATCTAGCATCTCACTCACTCTGTACCAAAACTATGTCTATCCTCTTAGAGTTCTTAATATTCTTTTATAATTTTAATCTGCTGGTGTACAATTCCATTTGTTGGTTGGTGATGTCAGGACCACCTCCCCAATAACAATTTTCAAAAGTCTTTTGTAGTATATTACAGGTGCTTTATGTAGCAGTATTTACTGTAAGTGGATATTTTCCCTACATTGTTTGTAAACAGAGGCATCAAGGGGGATAAATGTAATCAGGTATTTTTTATGTGATAAATGTAACAAAAATGGTAATTTTGCTTGGATGCTAATATTTCAGACACCATCTGAAATGTGCGAGATAAAGGATAACATATAATTTGTTATAACTTGTTTCCTCCTAATATTTGTGTAAAGGACAATTATACACAATCATGTAACTTATTTTAGGTATGACTAAATAAAAATGCATGTACATTTGTAAGTAAAATTACTCTTTTATCCTATATGTCTGCTGAATATTCTAGTTGTGAATTCATTTTCAAATATTTTAATTTTCCCATTCCTCTTACTGCCATTTGCATGCATTACATCAATTTGTAGGATTTGTGAATTGTTATAGACAACAAACTAGGAAACAGTGTGCAATGTCAATCGGCAGTGGCTAAGGCCAGTAATATATATTAAGGGGCAATAATTCTTGGGATGAGAATATAATTTTGCCTCTTTATAAATCACTGGTAAGACCACACTTTGAATTTTTGGCACCTGTTCTAAAGAAGGATATTATGGCACTAGAAAAAGTGTAGAGATGGGCTACAAAATTAATAAAAGAAATGGAACATTTAAGTTATGAAGAAAGGTTAACAAATTTAAATGTCTATAGTTTAGAAAAAAGGTGTCTCAGAGGGGATATGATAGCATTATACAAGTATATCTTAGGCCCATACCTTTAAGACAGGAAGAAATGAGATTTAGTCTAAGGCAAATGAAAGTTATTTTTTTACAGTAAGAACAATAAGGATGTGGAATTATCTGCCTGAAGAAGTGGTTTTATCAGAGTCGGTGCAGATGTTTAAACAGCAACTGGATGCATAGTTGCAAAAACATAATATTCAAGGATATCATTTTTAAATTGTGGGGTAGTAACTTTTTGATCCAAGAATAAATCTGACTGTAATTCTGTGGTCAAGAAGGATTTCCCCCTCCCCCCCTAGTTTGTAGCAAAATTTGAAGTGCTTCACACTGGGCTTTTTGCCTTCTTTTGGATCAACAGCAAACAACTGATGGGCACATGTCTCTTTTCAGCCTATGTACCTATGTAATTTGAGATGTGCAGGCTTCTGTACAGTGCTTACAGCAAACATAGAAACATAGAATGTGACGGCAGATAAGAACCATTCCGCCCATCTAGTCTGCCCAATATTCAAAGTATTTTCATTAGTCCCTGGCCTTATCTTATAGTTAGGATAGCCTTATGCCTATCTCACGCATGCTTAAACTCCTTCACTGTCTTAACCTCTACCACTTCAACTGGAAGGCTACTCCATGCATCTACTACCCTCTCAGTAAAGTCTTCCTGATATTATTTTTAAACCTTTGCCTCTCTAATTTAAGACTATGTCCTATTGTTGTGGTAGTTTTTCTTCTTTTAAATATAGTCTCCTCCTTTATTGTGTTGATTCCCTTTATGTATTTAAATGTTTCTATCATATCCCCCCTGTCTCGTCTTTCCTCCAAGCTATACATGTTAAGATCCTTTAACCTTTCCTGGTAAGTTTTATCCCGCAATCCATGAACCAGTTTAGTAGCCCTTCTCTGAACCCTCTCTAAGGTATCAATATCCTTCTGAAGATACGGTCTCTAGTACTGTGTACAATACTCCAAGTGAGGTCTCACCAGTGTTCTGTACAATGGTATGAGCACTTCCCTCTTTCTACTGCTAATACCTCTCCCTATACAACCAAGCATTCTGCTAGCATTTCCTGCTGCTCTATTACATTGTCTGACTACCTTTAAGTCATCTGAAATAATCACCGCTAAATCCCTTTCCTCAGATGTTGAGGTTAGGACTCTATTAATTATTCTGTACTCTGCCCTTGGGTTTTTACCAAGATGCATTATCTTTCACTTATCCACATTAAATGTCAGCTGCCACAACTCTGACCATTTTTCTATTTTACCTAAATCATTTACCATTTGGCTTATCCCTCCTGGAACATCAACCCTGTTACATATCTTAGTATCATCAGCAAAAAGACCTTACCATCAAGACCTTCTGCAATATCACTAATAAAAATATTAAAGAGAATGGGTCTAAGTACAAATTCTCCCTGGGGAAAAAAACTATATTTTCTCTATTGGGTGAGGAGCAGCAGTGGAGCAGGTTAAAAGGAAAATTGTGTGTTTTTTTATTGACTTAGGTATTGGTTTTTCACGCAAAGCCATTGCTACACTGGGCTCTTAATAAATATCAAGTTTCTAATTACCAAATATTTGCTGCATTATGTTTGGTTTAAGTATACAGTATATATTATATTATTATATTATTAGATATTATTAATAATAATAATAATAATATTATTATTATCATTATTATTTATATAGCACTAACACACTACAAAATGCTTACAATTATAGAAAGGGGATATCTGAAAACAAGTAATTGACATACGAAATATTGACAAAAAACCCTACTTAAACAAGCTTAGAATTTATGGCATTTATATCTGCTGTAAATTGCATATAAAGACACATACTGGATAATGAACTAAACTACTGCTAAACTAATGTTTAAATGTCTTTCTTTCAAGAATTACTAATACCATGCTAGTTTTCAGGATCTCCACCATTCCTTTACAAATTTCAAATACCAATATTTCCTGTCAAATACCAACAACCACTGAAAATAAATTGAAATATCTGTCTGCTTTAGAACGTCTCCTTTCATTTAGCAATATTTACCTTTGTGTGTTTTTCTTATTTTTTATATATATTAGAATTATAAAATGTTTTAACCCCTTAACGACCTAGGACGGCTCAGAACCATCATCGGCATTTTTGCATTGCCGACCGGTGACGGTCCTAAACCGTCCTAACGGTCTTATCTACTTACCCAATTGCCGCCGTTCCCCTGGTGGCGATCGGCGGTGCTCCCAGTGTGGGGATACTGCCTGCAGCCCAGACAGTCTCTCCATGGCGGATTAGGATCCCTGGGGCCATGTGATCGCTCAACAGAGTGGTCACATGGTCACAATAGGTGTCCATGTGTTTGCCTGCAGGGGGACTGCCTGCGCTGACAGGCAGTCTCCCTGCATGTGTAAAATAAAAAAAATAAATAAAGGTTAATATTAATAAATAAAAATATTATTATATATGTGTATATATATATGATATATAGACATATATTATATCTTTATAATATATGTCTGTATATCATATATATAATGTCATACTGAGTGTATTTTTATATTAATATGTACTTATATTAATATAAAAATACACTTATAATTAAATAACACATGTATATATATAATATATATATAATAACTATATATATTGTATATATATATATATATCATTATAAAATACAAATAATAAGTAAATTAAATTAAAAATGTAAAAATAATACTATAAATTAAAAAAAAAATTATATATCTATGTGAAATTTTATTCTAACTGTATTTTGATATTAAAATATATATATTTATATCAAAATACACTTAGAATGAAATTGTATATATATCTATGTATATATAAATAAATAAAAATAATACAAAATATACCTATGTCCATATACACAATTACATAAATAATTATATAAATATACACGTAGACTTCAAATATAGAAATATGCATATATATTTAAATTCTACGTGCGTATTTATGTAATATTTTTACATAATTAAGTAATTTTATTAATTGCAATTGGAAGGACCTGCCTGCCAACCCAGGCAGAAAGTCCAGAGAATTTAATTTGCTAGCACTGTATTTTACCCTGTAACTTTCTATGACACCCTAAAACCTGTACATGGGGGGTACCGTTTTACTCGGGAGACTTTGCTGAACACAAACATTAGTGATTCAAAACTGTAAAACATATCACAGCGATGATATTGTCAGTGAAAGTGACTTTTTTTGCATTTTTCACACACAAACAGCACTTTTACTGATGATATAATTGTTGGGATATGTTTTCCTGTTTTGAAACAAAGTCTCCCGAGTATAACAGTACCCCCCATGTACAGGTTTTATAGTATTTTTGAAAGTTACAGGGTGAAATATATGGGTCAAATATTTTTACATTGAAAATGGCCAGGCTGGTTACGTTGCCTTTGAGAGCATATGGTAGCCCAGGAATGAGAATTACCCCCATGATGGTATACCATTTGCAAAAGAAGACACCCCAAGGTATTGCAAATGGGGTATGTCCAGTCTTTTTTAGTAGCCACTTAGTCACAAACACTGGCCAAAATTAGCGTTCAATTTAGTTTTTTACTTTTTTCCCACACAAACAAATATGAACGCTAACTTTGGCCAGTGTTTGCGACTAAGTGGCTACTAAAAAAGACTGGACATTCCCCATATTGAATACCCTGGGTTGTCTACTTTAAAAAAAATATGTACATGTGGGGTGTTATTCAGAAATTTATGACAGATAATAGTGTTACAATGTCACTAGTGATACATTTGATAAAAATTATGTTTTGAAACCGCAATATCCTACTTGTGCCTATAGCCCTATAACTTGCAAAAAAGGCAAAAAAGCACGTAAACACTGGGTATTTTAAAACTCTGGACAAAATGTTGAATCTATTTAGCAGTTTTTTTTATTCGCTTTTGTAGATGAGTAAAAGTAAAAAAACATGTATTTTTTTCAATTTTTCATCATATTTTTAAAAAATTTTTAAATTAAATTACATGAGGTTATATAAATAATGGTATGTAAAGAACGCCTTTTTTGTCCTGAAAATAACAATATATAATTTGTATGGGAACAGTTAATGAGAGCGCGGAAAATTACAGCTAAACACAAATACCACAAAAGTGTAAAAAGAGGCCTGGTCGCAAATGTACAACATCGTAAAAAACAGTCTAGTCCTTAAGGGGTTAAATGGAAACAGTGATTGATTTGTAAACAATAGTTAATAATCCATTTGAAGTATATTAAAAGAGGCGGAATTGGTTTCTGTAAATTTTAATAGTCATTTGTTGTTTGTCACTGTCGTAATGTGCTGGACACCAATTACATATTTAATTATTTGCAATTCATTTGATGCAGAGATTAAAAACCAGCTGTAAGATTTCGTGAAAGCTTTATCTGACTACTAATTGATTCTCAGTGGTTTATTATCGATCCACGGCGAGGTTATCAAACCTTTATCAATTCATCTATTGTCCAACGCTAACATTCAGTTTCATCCATTTCAGATCATAATTATATAAGCTAAAACACCTTTACGTAATCTTAAAGGACAGTTTGTTTATTTTGCTTTTCGCACATTGAATATTTGATGTATGCACTGCTAACCACTTACATTTTTAGCTTTCTGTGTATCTACTTTGCAAAGCTCAAATTGTTATTTTATTCTATCAACAGTAAATATTGTACACGAGTCCTTTTTTCTATCTTTTTATTTCTGCAGGGTTTACTGTCTCTAATGAGCTGTGTGTTGACGAACCCCCTATGCAGTTGGTTTGCAAAGTGCCTTGCAGTCTGGATTGTGTCATCAGTGAATGGTCTCACTGGTCAGACTGTTCTAGATCATGTTCGTCTAAAAATGCAGAAGGGAAACAAAGCAGAATGAGGTCTATTCTAGCATATCCTGGGGAAGGTGAGTCATGTTATGTGCATATTACAATCATTGTAGCTGTGTCTCTACAGTGTTTAGAATAGAAAGTATGCTTTCTGCGGTGCCTACAATAGTTATTCATTGTAGATTCTGCATACTGGAATCACATGCTGCTTAACTTTCTCGGATCTGAAAGATTGACCAGGGTTTGGGGACATGAGTTCTGCCATGTAATGTGTCAAAATTACTGAAAATCCTTTAAAAATACACGTGTAACAAGCTCACAGTTAGCTATAAATCTGTGTATTTTACCTTTAGATGGAAAGTCTTGTCCTTCAAGCCAATCATTATATGAATATCGCTTATGTAATAGTCACCCTTGCACAGCATTTTACTGGGAAACCTCCCCATGGAGTTCTTGTTCCGTGAATAATGCAATCCCATCTCTGAATGCCACCGTCAGCTGGAATGGAAATGCCTCATGTGGAGTTGGAATTCAACATCGTAAGATATTTTGTATCAAAAGTAACGCTGGCCAAGTTACCAACAAAAGGTAATTTGATATAGATATATGTCCATGAGCAGTCATCCATTGGTTTGTTTATAAGATTGTTACATTGGAAAACTTCAATTTCAGGCTTAGTCTACTGGTTCTACCAATCCTTTATGATTCCCAGCTGGAGGTCATTCAATCAGGATATTATTTCTGCAGTAAGTGTAGATATGCTTTTTGATTAATTGATCATTCATTTTTTTTATCCATTGATAATCTTGATATATTTTCACAGTTGTAGGTAGTAATGGCCGTGTATGGTGTATGTATATAATATTTGAAAAAAAAACAACTAAATAAATAACATGTACATAGTTACATAGTTACATAGCTGAAAAGAGACATGTAAAAAATGCAAAAAAAACATAGTCTGAAGTGCTTCCAATTGTGCAACAAAGTAGGGGGAAAAAATCCTTGTTGACCCCAGAATGTCAATCAGATATTTCCTTGGATCAAGAAGCTATTATCCCACTAATTAAGTGTTCTTGCATAGCAAGACCACTTAATGTTATCTCAAATATATATTATTCTTATTATTATAGCCAAATTTACCACCCTAACTCCTCCCACAATTTTTACACTACATAGACAGAAATATACCGAAACGTGCGGATTGTTCCCAATTGGATTGCTTTGTGGAACGTATCGCCGAATGGTTAACAGAATATCGTCGTTCTTGTGGCGACATTGGAATGAATGGCAAAATGTTCAAAACTAGAGTGGGAGCTGGCAAAAGCTGAAAAATCTGGACATGATTTCTAAACTGCCACCACTCCCTCATTTTCAAGCCCACCTACACAAATCGTATATCAAAACATTCAGCTATCCCTGCTGCCACTAAAGATGTCCACGGCTAAGCCATAGTCCTGATAGTTTTCACAATATTACCATTTGTTTGCAACTCAGGCCGTCCTTTGACATTCATTGAAACTTCACTCTAGCCGGCTCAAACTTGAAAGGCAATATCTAAACTGCGACTGTGCCTTCATTTTTAATTCTTAATAGACATACTATGCATCAGAATCTAGGTCTGGGTCTTGTGATTATCACAAAATAAAGCTCTTCGCTGTAGGATTTATAGATTTTAAAATATGACAGTTTGAAGATGACAACCGCCAAAATACTCTGACCTGCGCCAGGCGGGAGCAGCAAGTGATGTCATAGACAGGGCCTTTTGTACACCTGCTAATGTTTTTATAAATGTATGTTTTAATATAACTGTGAAGCACTTTGGGCAACAACGTTGCAATTAAATGTGCTATATAAATAAATAATAACAGTTACTCCGCCCACTCCAGTTGTAGACTACTGGTGGAGGCGAGAACTATTCACACAATTTCCCTAGAAATTTTAGGTTTGCTAGTTAAAAATGATATCCCTGTATGCTATGTTTTTGCAAATATATATCCAATTGCTGTTTAAACATCTGTATAGACTCTGATAAAGCCACCTACCTGTTCAGGTAGAGAATTCCACATCCTTATTGTTATTGCTGTAAAAACCCTTTCCTTTGCTTTAGACTAAATCTCCTTTTTCCAGTCTAAATGTGTGACCTCGTGTCTTATGTATAGACCTATTTATGAATAGATTTCCAGACAATGGTTTGTATTGGCCCTGAATATATAGTCTTCTCTCTCAATCTTATGCATAGTTGTATTAAAAATTTAATCTGTTTGTCTGTGATAAAACATGTATGTAACAGGAGCATTCTCATGCTTATGTCTGATTTATTGAGTGTCAGAAATGGAAGACTAAATATTTTGGAGGAAAACATCAATATTATTCTTCGGAGTCTGATTTTAAAGATGTTAAATGAAATTCATACAAATAGAGGATTCTACCCTCCAACTATGTACATCATTGATAGCGTACCTCATAAAATACATAAGACAATATGTTGTGATTTTGTGCATGTAAAAATGGGGTAGCTTGTGCTTGGTTCCTAGAATATTAATGTTGCCCTTCAATCACTTTTCTTGATGGAATATGACATCTGAGTGTTTGGCATGTGCCACTTTATTTTCAGATGTCCTGTATCTACGAGACCTGAAACAATTCGCCCATGTCAGCTTGATTGTAAAAAAGACTGCGTTGTTACTCTTTTTAGTGAATGGACACCTTGCCATTCAGTTTGCAGACCAGGTAAGTAGGGATACTGGGTTTAAAACAATCAATATACTGAGATGAATAAGAAAAATAAAAATTGAATTGCTGCTTTCTGCAACAAATAATGTAATAGATTATCCTGTCTTATGATTTTGAATATAGTAATACACAATATTGATAGTATTTGCACAATTAGATTTTATGTTTCTGTTACAACAATCGTGAACCAAAATCAGAACACAGAGGTGTCCAATCCCTGTAGCCTGGTATATACACCCCTAATTTAGGATAGGAACCAATACTTTATGATTTGTATATTAACAATTAGTATTTAACATTACGCAAGTGTGAATATCCACGTTACTTCAATATCATATGGTGTAGAACTGTGCTTATGGTTGTAATGTTTATTTAAAATAAATATTACAAACATAAGTACAGTTCTATACACCCAGTGAGGTTGAATTAAATTGGATTTTTGTGATATTCACTGTTTAACTTTAAATATTAATTATTTATATACTGGTCATAAGGGATCTGCATTAACTCCTATTTCTTTGTGAAAGAGTTTATATATATATATATATATATATATATATATATATATATATATATATTGTGCGTGCACATTTTTGTTTTTCACCCCCCAAAATCCTAAAAACCTCCATGAGTCTATATCTAATTTCTGTAACAAGAAAATTAAGTTTTTTTTGTTTTTTGTTTGTTTTTTTAAACAATGTCAAATCTCCACACATTTTATTCATTTTCAGCCAAAAATACAGAAAAGAATATACATGTATAAAATAAGAGATAAAATAGCTGCAAAAATGTACCAATGTATCAAACAAAAATGTATAAACTGCTTTCAAGGTAGAGTATAAGAAGCTAGGGATGAAGTTAGTACAGGTAAAAATCTGCACCTTTCACATTGGGTATGACTTTCTACAAAACCAGGAATAACATTATGAATTTTACTCTAAAAATAAATATTGGACTGATGTTACCTCATGGATCTTATCCATCATTTCTATAGTTATGGTATTATCCATCATTTCTTTTTTAAAGATAACATGTCTAGTTACAAAAAGAAAATATTTCTTTAAAACAAGGCTCACATAATTTTTTTGAACTATAATTTGCACATTTCATATTCTTCAATTTTTTTCAGCTAGGTTCTGTGTAATCTATAAATGCTCAGATGTACAATTTTTATTGTTGCTATAATTCCTTTCCTAATTAACATTTTGTTTTACAGACTAATTTAGCTTGTCAATGAAACTGTGGTTTATGTTTATGAAATAATGATCCATGTTTTATTGGGTACCTCTCAATTCATTGCTATTTCAAAACTGACATAATTGAATTTTTTCTTCTTGAATTTTGCCCGGAGTTTTTTTAAATTATTACTTACTTTGCATTGTTTGCAATATTCTAAAATAACTATATTGACAATTTAGCTGTCTCTGCAAGGCCTCCTCCACAATTAACATGAATAGTAAGCTATTTTTGTTTTTTCAGTACAGACTTTATAAAGAAATCATGCATTATATTTTATATTGTAGCCCTATAGGTAATCTGGTTTGGTTGAAGGAATTTTATATTCAGTTCATTATAGTGATATCTTTCTGTCTCTGTATGTCTGTCTATCTCTCTCTCTAAATATATTTAAATTCAGTGATTTATTCAGAGCCAAAACATGTGGTTGATGGATAAAGTGAAATGCGTTGGCTCACGGGTAAACTGGTGCTTTGTCTTGTTTACAGAGTATTAACAATTCCAATGAATTAACATTATTCTAATTGTTTCAAGATGTGTTAAAACCTATTTGAAGTTAATGAAATTAGTGATTACGTCATAGAAAGGAATTAGTACTATCCAAGTGTAACATGTCCTGTTGCCAACCATCACCGCATGCCGTATAAAATCTCACATTCTTTCTAAGTCAGGCTTTTCTGTTACAGATAATATATACTTAAGCAATCACATTTTTTTTTTGAGACAGAAGAAAGCTACTATTTCCCTGATATTTCAATTATATCTTATAGTTCTGAGAACTCCAGAATGGTTAAAAAGTAAAATCACAGAATCTAATTGAAAATCGTGCAAAAGTGCTGCTTGTTAATTCTATTGCCAAATCTGTTATTTGTTTAATTATATAGTGAATTTCTCCCGCTTGTTACAGTTACAGCAGAATCTCCATAAGTGCTAGAAAATGAATAGGGGAAACCTGTTGGCTGCAGGAAAAGTGTTGGTTAGTGTTGTTATAGGATTATATTTGCCTAATTGCATTTTTAACAATGGATGGGGAATGTAGAATTTTAGAAAGAGAGAGAGACATTTCACATATAATTCTATAAATGAGAAAACATTAAAAACGAGAAAAAAAAAAATTAATTTCAGGTTGTACATTAAATTGATCTATTAAACTCATGTGTCTAATTGAGGGGTGGTCAAAAGTAAACTCAGGGCAGGCCAAAGAGTAAATCTCATTACTTCTAGAATGACAATTCATATTAATCAGAGGAGAGAGAGTGGTTTTACAATAGCTGCGTGTCTTCATTTTGGCCATAGGTGGTGTACATGGTAAATTTGTAACATGTGAACTGTCATGTAAACCTAACACATGTAAGGGTGAGAAGTTTGGCATTATATGATTTTACTGTTGGGTTATCTCAGTAAAACACATTTGAAATAATAAATAAATGAATACAATTTTAATATGTCCTATTTATTAGGCAATGGAACCTTTGTCAAACAGTCTCGCTACAGAGTGGTGTTACAAAACCCAGTCAATGGAGTTCAGGATTGCCCCAATACTTTATATGAGGAGCGAGAGTGTGAAGATCTTCCCATCTGTTTAATATACAGGTACATCATTCACTTTTAACTAATTTCATCTCTCGGTAACGTGGGATGGATGAATTTATAGGCATTTATCTGTCATTTTATCTAGATATGTGTCTATCTAGAGTATAATAATCATGTAAATTCCCACAAGAACACATTCTTTTTTTTTTAATTCTTTTTTTAATTTTCTTGCCACGGGGGTGGCCTCTTCTTTGTACCTCAAAACGTTAAATGATCTACATGCTGACCCTTTCAGCACTCAGAAGCATTAATAAGAAACATTAATAGCACATTTACTTAGATCGTAATTTTTAAGCTAGTGTGCGGCATAATTTATTTTTAATGATGATGGATTATTAAAGCAGTTGATTTTATGCCAAAGATGAGCCGTAACCTGCGTTTCCATTACTATGTAACCATGTAGACACAGATATAAGGAAGCTGTCAGAATCACAATCAAGTTGAAAATGGTACTTTTCGCCCACCACCATTTTTTACATCAAATCAAATACTATTATCAAAGGTATATTTTGAGAACCTCTGTGCCTCTATAATTTTAGTCATCCTGCTCAGAAATCAGTTTTAATATTACTTTTTAGCATCATAAAAAAGATAGCAGTTAAGACAAATTCTTCTCTTGGTGGAGTAAGGGCTTATTTTGCTCTCTGAATAGCAATTACTCCATTGAAGTCTATGAAAAGAATTGCTATGCAGTAAACAGAGTAAACTTTTACTCTACTAAGTGAATCCAGCCCTTGGGATGTGATATTTTCCCCAGTGCATATAAATGTTTAAGCTATCACAATGGTTAGTGCTCCAATTGTATTATCTCAAATACAAGTTTAAAGTAAGGTCAACTTATCCTTTCATCTCCCGAGGTCGATAAAAACAGAACTATTGATTTGGTTAATAAGAATAACATTGAGCGTCAAGGGTGTTCTTGAGAGCTTTTAAAAGCTAAATAAATGTACTGTTCATGATTGAATACTTTTATTGTCATATTCAAAGTTTCTTTTCATGTCAAAATATCTGTTTTTATATATCTGACTTTAAATAACAATTTTTTCTGTAATTATTACGTGTGAACATGATAAATCTTACATATTCAACTCTCATGACTTATTCTTATGTAACATTTTGCAAAAAAGTTTAACATTTTTTTATTTTACATTGTGTTAACTATATTCTAAATAGAGATTTTCTTCTGATATTCTTGAAGTAGCAAGTTCACTGGGGGACAAACAGTAAATGAAAAGAAGTCATAGTCACATTCAGTTCTTAGGTTCTTTTTATTAACGCCACAGTTTTATAATTAAGCCAAAAAGAAAAAGAAAAAAAGACACCCGAGAATTGATTCTTTCTTTTAGGTGAAAGCAAATTCAGGGATTTCACATAAATGCTTTCAAATCCAATTCCAGAAAGCAGAGATCCACACATGTGTATATATATATATATATATATATCTATACCTATATGTAAAAAACATATCAAATTTGCATCTTGTAATACCTTTTTTATTGGACTAACAGAATTTTTTAATGACAAGCTTTCGGGAGAACCTCCCTTTCTCAAGTCTGAAGCATTTCTGAGCAAGACGACACATAGAATTCAAAGTTGAGTTGTGATACAGGGGTTAAAGCGACATGAGTGTAGATAAGACACAGGTTTGTTAGAAAATAGACACAATTTTTGCAGAGGGTCATAAATATCTTTCTGAAGAGCAGAGTGAGGGGGGAGAGAGGGAGAAGAAAAACAAACAAGTGTCCTTATATGAAACAGATCTGTCCGTTTGTCTGTCTGTGTACCAGCCTACCTATATACACAAACAGACTCTGATCATCTAAAATGATTTATAATATTTGCACAGAGTTAGTACAGAAGCAACACGAGATCTTTGAATGTGATTTTATTACAGAACCATTTTTCCGACCATATTCTGTGGTGTATGAAATTGGTTTTGTCTCGTTTGGTTGACAGCATGTAAAAGAGTAGAAACATATTCATTTCAACCTGTGTGCTTATGTTATAAACTCATTTTTTGAGTGCTAGAATATTTAATTTGGAAGAAAAAAAACTTTGAGTTGTTATAGATAAGTTACATTGTCGACTTTTCAGGTCGAAAAGACAATAATTTGTATCATCTATGTATGTGTCATACAATCTGTAGAGATAATTGCACTTAATTGATTTTATTGAATTGTTTATTTATATCACTTCCAAATGTTTCTGTACCAATACCTACTCTCCTGCTTAGGAATTCTTAAAAAAAAACAAAAAAAACCTAGAAGAGCGTTAGGTGGTCCCAATCTTAGAAGTAAGGCATTTCATATTTTTTTTTTTTTTTAAATAAGAAAAAGAACAACAAACAATAAATGAATTTTGAAACACAATGTATGTATGACATTGGGAATATATATTAGCAAAGATAAAAATGTAATAGGTGTAGGTTAGAAAAAATATGTTATGTCTCTCATGATTCATTCTGCAGTTTCATGTCAATATTTTGGGGAATTAAAAAAAAAAAAAAAAAAAAAAACCAACAGAATGCCTCATTATCAGGTTATAAAGCCCCCAGAAAACCTTTCAGGCTTAATCTGCATTACCAGGATTCTTGATGTCAGCCACTAACTTTGCATTGAGCCATCGGTCCTGGATACTCTGGGACAGAATTGAAATTTGTCTGTAGTTGAAATTTAAACTTTTCATATGTCCCAGGATAATTTGTAAAAAAATGTTTTTCAAAATGGTAACATTTTCTCAAACCATCATTCAGCTTGCCTTTTTGTGTACTATGTAGTCACAAAATAACACATACATCATCCAAAAAAGTTTCAAAATTAATTTATTGAATTGTTATTTCTATTGCTAAAGAAACACAATTTTTTTTTCGTTCTTTGATGAATAAGACCACAACAAACTTCATTAGATTTATTTCAATAATTCAAAAACAAGGGCTAGAACTCAGTTTTTCTATGTTGTCATAATTTCCATGACTTCTCTTACTTTTCTATCTGCACTCCTCCCCTCCCCCCCCCGCTTGCTCTAGATAACTTTTTATCTGCCCCCCCCCCCACTTGCTCTAGATTACTTTTGTGCTCTGTAAGTCACACCAGAGTCCTTTATTGCACTTGTCATACCTTCTACCAGTGGCTTATATTTTCTAATAACTCTTTATCTATGTTAATTTAATGTATTGGCTGATATTTACCTCTGCATCATATGCTTCATTAGTAGATTTAATTTAATTTCATACAGCAATGCAATTATAGCTGATTATGCATACTTTTGTTTGTAGTTTTTATTTTTTTGCTGAATGTGTATATTTATTTTTAATATTCTCTTTACACTCTAAATACGTAAATCCTTCATTTTATAATATACATTTTGCATTATATTATATTACAATTTGATTTCAAAGTAGATTGAAAATACACTTACCTATTGTTCATGGTGAAATAAATGAATATAACTATATTGTATATGACATTATTTAGGACAATTTCTAATGATTTAATTAAGCTGTTGAGGTTTTGGTGGATATTTTTTTTCTAAATCAGCACTTTTCCCCAAAAATCTTCTAATTCAATTTACTGCAATTCGTTGGCACCAATGCCTTTGATTCATCAGCAAAGAGTATATTTCTGTATAGTGTATATAGTAACAAAATGTATCTGTTCTTGTTATAATGATACTGACATATCTCTAATAGGTGGAAAACCCACCCATGGGGTCAGTGTGTGTTGGTGCCAGATTCTGTGAAATTAGGAATTATGGGAATTACTGAGTCATGTGGTCAAGGTCTACAAACCAGGGGTAAGTACTCTGCCCCTCTTTTTGTTTTAAATGTCTCAATAATACCTGCATCAGTTACAGAAATATAATAACTCATACTATTATTGCTATATAAAGAGTTGCCACAATAATTTCTGATTTTAAAATGCACTATTTTAGTAATTTATTATCTAAGTTTAGATATTCTATTTTATATCTTATCTAATTTGTAATGTACTTTGTTAAAATTTAGAAATTAAAAACTGCAGTTATGTTTTGAAGGTGGTTACAATAAAAAAATAGGTAAAGTTGGATTTTATTCATATAGTATCTAATTTTTGCACTTACGGGACATTATTGGCATTAAACAATTTGAGGAAAATATATTTTAACGTATACCTAAATATTTCTAATTATTATCTTGAAACACTATAACTTTCCCAGTTTGATATTTGACATAAATAAAATAATGCTTAAATTTCCTTGTTTAAACAATGTTCTGGGGATTCCCACTAACAGCACCACCCCCGTCCCTCCACTTCTAATGTGTGTGCACATGTGAGACCCTCTCTAATTCTCTTATGCACCGAAGAACTCCAGAACTTGGGGTTTTACGTTATCTAAACCCTGCCTCAATTTGGGTGTGGCAATTAGAAAAGTCAGGATGCACCCCTCCCACCTGTGTTTATTGTGGTGTTGGGATATCCATATTTTATCTACTATTATGCCATTACCTGCACCTTATGATGCAAAGATGTGGAGATAGTTGGAGCTTTGAGTAGATACCCCATGGTTAAGTGGCAACCAAACTTTGCTGCAACTTTAATACAATCAAATGTATATTATACAGAGAAATTAGGGAGGTGTGACTGAAAATTCAGGATCGTAGCCACACAAAATCATTAAATGGACACTATAGGCACCAAGACCACCTCATCTTATTGATGTGATCTGGTTGCAGTGTCACAGTCCCCCTTGGTCCTGCACAGTAATCATTAGGTCATTTAAAGAAACTGCAATGATTACATTGCATGACTAAGACTGCCTCTAGTGGATATCAATCAGACAGCTACTAGAAGCACTTCCTGGTGGCTAACAGACTCTAGACATTCTCAGCTCTGCATGAGGACATCCAGTGTCAGTTAAATCCCCATAGGTAGGCATTGAAGCCCATAGGTCCATAGGGCCTAAAGCACTTGCAGACCTGGCCATGCATACACATTAGATCTCACTCTCCCCCACTGGTGGAGGCAGTGTGCTGATTCGGCAACAAAGGAGATTGGCACTGAAATTGAGTGAGTTCATAAAGTTTTTTTTAGCCCTTTCCATGCTGGAGTGGGGGGGGGGAGGGGCACACAGAGGGGAGAGGGGGCTAGATGGAGCTACAGTGTAAGGAATGCAACTTGTATTCCGTACACTATAGGATCCCTTT
The DNA here is from genome assembly GCA_933207985.1 of Pelobates cultripes. Lineage (NCBI taxonomy): Eukaryota > Metazoa > Chordata > Amphibia > Anura > Pelobatidae > Pelobates > Pelobates cultripes. The sequence continues at coordinate 16,935,925 of OW240918.1, forward strand.
AACTCTTGCACCACAACCAATAGAATGTGGGAATGAGGAGTCATCCCATATCTCTCAGGATGTGCATGTCTATATTTAGGTGGGATGCCATCTATTTATAGTTCAAAATGTAATTTAACTGAATATATATCATTCAACTGTCTGTTTACAGCTCAGATCTGAAAACCGGGAAACATTAACTGGGTTAACATTAAAGGACCACTCTAGGCACCCAGACCACTTCAGCTTAATGAAGTGGTCTGGGTGCCAGGTCCTTCTAGGGTTAACCCATTTTTTTATAAACATAGCAGTTTCAGAGAAACTGCTATGTTTATGAATGGGTTAAGCCTTCTCTAATCCTCTAGTGGCTGTCCATTGACAGCCACTAGAGGCGCTTGCGTTTCTCACTGGGATTTTCACAGTGAGAGTATGCAAGTGTCCATAGGAAAGCATTGTAAATGTGACGGGCTGAATGCGCCGCAGCTCTTGCCGCGCAAGTGCGCATTCAGCCCAGAGGAGGATCGGAGGAGGAGAGGAGGGGAGAGCTCTCCACCCAGCGCTGGAAAAGGTAAGTTTTAACCTTTTCCCCTTTCCAGAGCCGGGCGGGAGGGGGTCCCTGAGGGTGGGGGCACCCTCAGGGCACTATAGTGCCAGGAAAACGAGTATGTTTTCCTGGCACTATAGTGGTCCTTTAACTTCTACTACACCCGAACCACCAACAATCTTTTCTTCACCACAAAACTAACAGAGCTGAATCCTATTAAACCTCCGGGCTCAGAGCTTTTTACTGAAAGCTATCAGTGCAGAATGCATGCCTGTAACACAAATATTTCAGACAGAAAATGACTTTTTCAAAAGTTAAAAACCTGATATATGTATGCCTCATGGCTTTTTGCTAGAACATCTGTAAGTGTGAACAATAGATATGGCCGTGTGGATGTAATTCATAAAAAATAACAAACTAGCCAACAAAGTTAATAGATATGAGCAAGCAGGGGTTTAGGGCCAGTATTACAGCTGATATTAAGTCTCTAAATATTCCTCAGTTGCAGCAGATCCTGCTGCCTCTGTAAAGAAGTCTATGGGGGGTATTATTTTTGGTTTATATATTTTATATAAAGCTAATATATATATATATATTTCTAGTCTAATACATATTTTCATAACATAATATTTTACCCTGTAGATATCACCTATGTAATATTACTTGCCTTCACAGATTGATATTTGTTTCATTTTTGCTATATTTTCAGTAAGATATTGCAAATGCAAGTGAGTTTTCTTAGTCATATCACTCATTTGTCTACTTATTTTTCAAATTAATCAGTGACATAATTGTAAGGAAAGAGGTGCTAAAAAGGATTCATTCTTTTTTCATATTTGTTAAATATTCAGTAAAGTGTGGATGTTTGTAACTTTGTCTCACTTTAGTGCTATTTCAAATGCTGACAAAGTGCTCACTTAGTCACTGGTGCTAGTTAACAACTTCAAAGAGAATCGTTTTGAGTTGAGTTTAATAGTCGTTGCTAATGTCACATGCCACTTAGAACACTTAAAGGGCCCCCATCACATCACTGAATAAAACATTTGAAAAATCACCTTTTAGCCATTGAATGATCTGTTTTTTGTATGATAAATATTTAGCAGTCAGAATCCTGATCAATCCTAGCACAGCAAAGCCGAACATTTGAGGAGGAAAAACAGAAACGTATTTTGTGTAAAAATTGTTGCGTTTACTGTCAATGAGGCATTTGTGGGCATTTTACTATTTGAACAATTTACATGCATATTTATAGAAATTATTCTTTATTGCATCTCTTCTGACAATTGTCTTCTTTACGCTTCATTTTTGTTACTTTTATTTGTTTGTTTGCAAACTTGTCTCTCCCAAAGTATAAATGGGATGTGACACATTTTACTGCCACTGTTTTGAGTTCAATAAATAGTTCTTAATGAACAGTTACTTTATCAATAAATAAATCCATGTAGTTGTGAATGAGCTTCCCCTCCCCCTATGTGATTTTTCCTCTTTCATCATTATTTTATGAATTTACATTTAATTTTATTTAAAAATATTGTATAGTCCTTGCATGCAAACAGTTTGGATGGCATAGGTCTGCTGTGTTTTTATACACAGGGCTGGTGGAGAATAATTATAATAGAAATAAAGGAGGATTCTCAGTACCATAGCCACTACAGCCCTCCCCACCATTGTAAATAGTCAAACCCTTTTAGAATAGTTAGACATCTTATCTTTAGCCTGCTGGATGTTGCCTTTATCCACTGCTGCACAGCCTTCAGAGAGACAGAAGCCCTGAAGTGTAGAGCCTGTTCAATGGCTGTGAAGTGTTAGTTGATTGCTTTCAGCCAATGAGCTAAGCCCTTTACTGTCATGATTTGTTCAGACTGAGATTTGTTCCGACAGAGAGCTTTGGCTCTCTGAAGCCTTAGTGGCGGGCATGTCATGCACCCAGCTGAGTTAAGAGGTCAAACTATGCTTGAATACATACATTCAGGGCATCGGGCCACTGCTGGCACCATAACCACTATAATGCACTGTATTGTTTATGGTCCTTGGAGAATTTTTATTTCAGAGAAAGAGAGCATAATTAGATATTACTTATCAATTTTATGGTACATATTAATTCCTTCAGTATTCTACATTATTTTAGATTTATTCTAAAAAGGTCTGATCTGTGTAGCTCTCAAGATGTGCCATTAAATATAGAAAAAGAAAAAAAACTATATAATTAATATTTTATTTTACTTTTAATCACATGAAAATTGTCCAAATTAATATTTTCGATGTAAACTGAACAAGGAGTAGGGCAGAAGGTCGTTAAAAAGAAAGGCAAGATAAAAGTTAATTATAATGTACAATAAAGCCATAAATCTGGAATCATTTTTAATACTTTTGACACCAATTATTGTTCTATTCTGATTTGAAAGCACTATATACCGTAACTTATTTGGCATCCATGCGGTGTCCATGACAACCTCTGATGAAGCCAGTGCCCGTTATGACTGTGCAGGAAGAAGCCCAAGCCATGCACACAATGAAGAGTTATGCACTAAGCACAATAGTAGGCCAACATTCCAAATGTGGATCACCTTAGAGACAAATAGAATGCTCCTGCTTATTGCTCTACTTCTAGCACGTTTAATCCAGAACTACTGTCTATACATACTGAATATTAAATCCACAATTTCTGGGATTCTGTAGATTGGACTCTAGGGTGACAACTATGCTAATGGAGCCAAATATAACTGTGAAGACAGCACACAGAGTCATACTAAGTATCAGTTAGTGTAAAACTCTGCATAGGAAACATGACCCCTTTTCCCTGACACTGGTAATTCACTTCAACACTAACTGTGTTTGAAGTAGATCTGTGGCATTCCAAAATTATTGCACCGGGATCATACCTCTTGACTTGAATTAAATTATTATTAATTGGTATTCATTTATTCAACTCTGTGGAAAATAAAGCCGATACAATGATGAGTTAGACAAATGGAGTCAATTTACATGACAATAAATTATAAAATAATAACTGCCATGGGTGAGATGACGGTATTTTGACCAAACAGGAGAATGGAAAAACATTTTCAGCCTTTTTTTACAGCCTACAAACTCTAGTATATAATCTGAAAATCTCCTGACAGATCACAGTTCCTGTTTTTGGCCCATTTCACTTCAGAAGTGCCCTCTGTAAAGGCACAGACAGGGCATATTGTAGCGGAGCTGCAATGCTGAGACTGAATATCTCCGCTGGAATCCTCTAGAGCTGGAAGGGAAGTGCTGTTTAGTGAATAAAGCCCATTCCCCAGTAACTGGATGACACACAGTTCTGGGAGTCAACTGATTTTTATTAGCCCACACACTGCTTTTTATGCACATCCCCATAGTAAAGTAAGTTTACAGGGGTTTGTCCCGAGAGTATCTGGGTCTGAGAGATAATTGAGCTGGGAATTTAGATAACTCAATTATCTCTCAGCTACAGGAAATACATAAAATATTATAAAACATCCCCAAAAAATAATAAAACATTACAGGAACCTCATCATTCGTACATCCCTGAACAGCTTGTATCAGAGCGCACAACATATCCGAAAAGTGCTCAGATTGGTTAGGGGGAACGGGATCGCTATTCAACAAAAGCTTTGACTGGCCGGCAGGCCACGAGGTGATGCCCCAAAAGAGTTTCAGAGGATCCAAGGCAGTGGCCAGTCTTCATTCGGGAGTTCCTGCATGAACACAGACGAATGCTCCCCCTGGTTCTCAGATAGCAAATGCTCCCCCCCCAGTCAGTAGATCCTATCTCCCAAACGTGGTTCGCCTAGTTGGTCGGGAAAGCATACAGGCAGCGGTACCATCTTGACCAGGGTTAGGGAGAACGTGTAGCCGAAATTGGTTCCATGTACTCGATGACCAAGTACAGCTGCCTGTGTTTGGGAGACAACACAAAATTGCCCAGGGAAAGCACTCGAGTTAATCCTTTAATTGCAGTTAATAGCCAGGGGTGGTCAGTGTTTTAAGTCAATAATGAGGGGGACCACACAAGTTCTGTTCGGTTACCGAACAGGGCGATATGATTGTGTTCGGGAAAATGAATGTTGGGTTCGGGCAACCTCTGTGACTGTTATCAGGTCCACCACACATATCATTCAAATTAAGTGTACAGGGTATCAATAGATAATGCAACATAGTGTGCACACCAACACAGGCTAGGGATTTTAAAGGAAGGGGAGAATTAAAGCACTCCTGATTACAGGCAAACAAAATGCATATTTGATTAATAGTGAGTTGTCATGAGTGGATAACCAATTTGTAATATTTAGCCCAAAATGGACTTAATGGAATTCTTTTCCAACCAGTTATCTCTATGGTCAAACTCTCATTACTCTTGGTTGACAACAACAGCTATAACACTTAGCCACAATGTATAAACAAAGCAAAACCACTTAGTTGCACCCCACCAATAATATACATTTAAAAAAAGTTTTTATTAACACCGAAATGGCCAATAAAGTGTAAGCTCATCTGCAAATGTCAAGGCAAACTTCTCTGCCAAGTCAATGTTAACAAATCATCTAGTAATGAGACAGTAGTGATTATTTTTGTGAAACTCTTGAACTAACAATAATAAATTATTAACCCAAAAAGAGAACCATAATTTGGTTGTGTAATACAAATGCAGATAAAAACAGAAAATGTGTCCTGTGCACAGCCTCTCGGTGCTCTTGGGTGTGGAACTGCTAGAAGTATTTTCCAAGTTGGCTATCTGGCCTATGACTAGAGTTTAAGTTCATCACAACTTGCAAACAGTAGTTTAGTGAATGAACTCTTTTATTTTTTATGATTTCATGGAAAAGGCTTATTTACAGCAAAATATATTATGTAGTTATCTTACGTGCTTTTATCTACATATATTTTTTTCTGTCAAGTTTGTGATTGCAACTAAATCATGCATGCCTCGTGTGATTTTTACTTTAATGCTTTGCACCTCAAGATTTCTGTCATGTAATATGCATTAGCACTTATCTATCTTAACAAAGGTCAGACAGCGTCAAAAGCTTAAAAAAAAAAAAAAAAAAAACCTGTTAAAATGAGCACTTTTATAATTGTGTCAATAGAAAAATGGAGGTCTTGGAAAATGCATGCCCGTCTGTCACTTTCAGTTGTGAAGCATAGTGCTTATGCCTCAGGGAGACTTCCGTAATTGGTAGAACAAAGCATTTTACAACGTGCAAAAATGCAAGGTCCATTCGGAAAACTAATTCAAGTGTGACTTCATGTTTGCAAATCTTTGCCGTTTAAAGATGAGAAGTGTGAGGTGACTGAGTGCTTCCACTGTTAAAGGGAACAGATATAAACTATAAAAAAAGCTATTTTTAATGTACACTAAAATCAATCACTGAACTCTTTTTTTTTGTGTGATCACTTAACACCCTGACACATTGCTTTAAAGACAAACAAAACAAACCCATCATTCTCTGTCCTGCTGTGTCCCTTGAGGTTACTCACTAAACTTCAAAATGTCCTTACTGTTGGAAAATTCAAGAAAAATCCCTAAATGTGACGCAAAATTGCAATTTTAAGGTATTTCCTAACTACTGTTTAAGAATTAGAGTATTTTTTTCCAAAAACCGCAACTCAAATTCAAAGTTAATATGCATCTTACAAAAGTTTAGTCCCAAAAAGTTTGATAGTCAGGCATTTATTAAATGTGTTGCCCTTGGGGGACTTGATCAGAGATTTCTGCTTGTCTGCTTTTGCTGTAGAAATGACAAAATAATCAAAATTCACAACAATTTCTCTGTAACATATTAAAAGAGGATCTGCACCAGTCTGTATTATACCCTTATTAAGATGGCTCCCTCACAGCCAACAGTGTACTTCGCTTGTTGATAAGTTCACCTTATTTAACATTTGTTGCCTCTGCGAGCTTGAAGGAAGACAAGTCTAGCTCTTGACAAATCTGTACCTGTTGGCATTGGCTGTGAAGAGAAATGAAAGACTAAAACTCTGTGCTAAATGAAGGGTGGACATGAGTGCAAAAATAAAATCAATGAAGGCGTACAGTGTTCTTCTAAAATGTTGGCAGTACCAAAAATGACAAATGGTCCTGTGTCAAGTCCAGTAATGGAAGTCATTTGGTAAACTAGTATTGATCCGTTCTGGGCTCAGCATTGTGATTTACAGGTACAGTCTAACCCAGTAACAGCAGACTTGCTTTTCATAGTTAAGAGATATCTTTCACAATTAATGCACATTGGGAGTCATTAAATACAGATGCATCCTTAATTATTGTGACCTTTATTCCTGTGCCTTTTCCACTGCTACAAATGTGTCCACAAGCACATCTCTGAATATCACATTTAGCAATGCAATAATACAACTAATTTCCTTGCTGAATTCAGAACATTAACCTTTTTCACATATTGTTAACCCTCTGAATACCCTAAAGTGGTATATGCTGTTAGAAAACACCACAATGTAATTAATTTAATGATGGATGTGCCCTAGGGCATTAGGTATTGTCAGACACAAATGCATATCAGCTTGTGAACCACGTATGTTCTGTGGGTCATTATGTCATCAAAATACCCGTTCATCTAGATGGCTTGTAGCTATTTCTCTCCTACTTTTTGTGGCTTTTCCAGTTGAATGCATGTCAACAATGATATACACCCATGTTACGTGGTTTCATCATTACCCGGAATCAGTACAAACAAAGGATTAATTATGAAAAAAAAATTGGAATTTTGACTCTAAGTTGCACTGCCAAAATGAACTCTGTCTTTCAAATTCTGGTTTGAAGCACACACAGAGCAAGTATAATATGTATTATGAATTTTAAAATTTTCACGGCAAAGGCTTATCCCATATCGTAACACACCCGAATACCTGTTTCGTAACTGACCATATGTAGACTTTTTTTTTGTGGGGCACATGTATGCACATTGGTACCATTGTGGTACATAAAACAGGATTGATACAAAGTAATGGAGTGATGCCTACATGTGTATCATTCACTTAGGGTTATCACACATATCACATTTACTGCTTTCTGCACTTTCCATGTTGCCACCAGCCCTGACCTACTTATGCATCACCAAGATTGAAACCACCATCCTGAACTAATTTTTGATTGCTGTTTCTGAAACAGTCCTAACGGTCCTGACTTTTGTAATGTCACAGTGTGGGGGAAGTCCTGGTACCTACTATATACCCAAGGGCTAAATCTTTGAAGGCAAGTGGGGGCTTCAAGTGAAGTCCTCCACTCTACAATAAGCAGTATATGGACGAACACCTTCTGCAGTGTGGTTCCAACATACACTACTACACGACATGCATAAATTATTATAATAAGGTTATTTACACCGGTATCATAATGAATAAGCAGGGTATTTACATCTTAATGAACAATAACACACAGGGAATTCAATATTCATAATAAATAAAAATGTATATTTGACTCTGGTGTGATGAAATCCTTGGGCATCATAGGAGCTTAATTGAAAATTAAATTAGTTTACTTTATTTAATAGAACAGACTAGCAGCAGTGGAATGGTAAGATAGTTATATGGAGTAATTTAATGCATATGTTAATAATTATGAGCTGGATAAGTACAAACATCCTTCCCAAGTACATATTTCAAGCACAGGAAGGGGAAAAAAACTGGTGCAAGTATACGAGTTAAAGAACTGGGAAGAAAGAACAAAGGTGCACTCTTCAGAATACCCCATGCAACTGGGCTTTCTCTGATAAAGTGCTTATGGTAAAAATAAGAGCTGTAGACTAGAAAGGCATAGATATTACAAGTCTATGGAAAGGTGAGCCTTTGTTTGTCGTGTGCAGTTAATTTTGTGCTGGCTGATAAGTGTTCTATATACCTTAATTATTATTTAGATAATAATAATCCACAGGGCTTTACAATTATAGAAAGTGTTATGAAGAAGGCCCTGCTTGACCAAGCTAACAACATATGAGGATTTGAGATAGGCAGATATATCATTAGGTGTGTTGTGAAGGACACTTACTGGTGAGGTGGTCTGATCAGGATTCCAAACTACCGTTTCTCAGTTTTAAAAGAGTGACTTTACCACGGCTCTAACCAGCCAGTATAGGGGAAATGCATCCTGGCCCTGAGCATATTTGAGCACACGTAAGGGATTATATATGCAGTAATTATATATATTGTGAATAAAGAATTGTAGATTCTAACATGACATGCTGCGTGTTCAAAACTTAAATAGAAATCATGCGTTTAAGTTATGGAAATGTAACATTTGCATATCTATCTATATTGATGAGTAAGTGCAATGACAGGCATGAAGCATGTTAGGCGGTTAAAGTTTTTTCTTTTTTTTTTTCATTTCTGTGCTCAACTGCATTTCTGTTTTGCTATAATTTAAATATAATAAACAGTAACACTTGGAACATAACAGTGTTCCATAGATTTACTTGCTTGGGTTCTAGGGGGGAAGGGATCCAAAGGGATCCAAGGGGAACGGATTGTAATTTGTGTTTTGAGAGTTCACGTCTTCCAACAATATGGATCACTAACTAGGGTCCACTTGGAATACATTGGAATTACAAGTAACTTTTTTGTTTTTATATATATTACAAAAACACTAATATGACTACTATTTTATGCAAATGTCTATTAACTTTCGATCAGTTCTGCATAGGACCAGTACATAAAAAAAATAAAAAACATGAATAGGTCTTTAAAGAGTTAAATGAAAGTAAAATGAGCTAATTTACTAAACCACCAAAGCACAGAGCAGCCAGCACAAAGCTGGATCAATGGCTTCTCTTGTGAAATCACTTGAAACGTGTTGCTCCTCTGTAATTTCAGATTCACAGCAACATCAATAGAATTCATTAATGAAAATGGATCCACATAACAGGCAAAATCAGAATTTACAAATACCTGAATGACAGCAGCAAAACCCTCTGTAAAAAAGTGTTCCGTTGTTTTAACTGCTCCACTGAGGACGCATTTGCATTTCTTTATACTCTTGCATGAGCAAGAAAACCAAATTCGTATAATAATAATCCATTTCTCCAGTCTACTGATAACCTCAAGACACCATCTGTCAATTGATGGATAATGTATACTTGCTTCTAGGATGTGGTTAAGCAATCCAAGTAACTTAGTTGTAGAGATGCCTTCTTCGGAATGTACGTGTACAGAGACAAGTTGGACTTGTCAGACAGTTGATGCTCATAGAATAAATGTATATTAATAAAAACAAATTTTACTTAGGCCTCGATACCATATTATTGTATAAGCTTTCCAAATTATTTAAGAATATTTTTGTATAAGCTTTTGAAATTATTTTTATGTCAACATATTAAAATATCAAAACATATATCATAAATCAAAATATATCAATATATTTAAAAAAAATAAATATTAATACATACATATTTTTCAAAATGTTAAACCATTTTAAAAATTTATCCAAAGTTGAACAAAAATGCGTCTATGCAATTTGTTTATTCATGAGTTGTTTATTTACAAGGAGGTAGCTACCGTAATTATATCATTTAATTTGGTATGCTTAGTTCAGAAGAGATATCTCCTAAACTATGTGACAAATAAAAGACTATGGGGGTCAATATGACCCCCTTTTACTAATATGGAGGTGCAAAGCTGCCATCATGCTCCCTTGTGCCATGATGTGGTTAAGGATATGCTTACTGAACATTGAGCAGTCATTGGTACTATCAACTGGGCAGCTATCGCTAACCCAGTATCCTCCATATTAGTTTGAATATGCATTACTGATAAAGAGATTTAGCACTTTGTCTAAATCTCCAGAATTATGAAAATGTCATGGAAAAAAGAAAACAATTCTTGCATATATTGATGCCAGTCAGGCATCCAAATCTAGAGGTTTTTGTCGACAACTGCCTACTCTGTCTAATGAACAATCGGGGTCAGCTCATCATGGCATCAGTTCTTTAGATAGCTATCTCTGAAATTCATTTTTTAATTAAACATCTTCTTTCAGCGAATAGAATATTGACTTCTTTGAAGTTATTTTGTTTAAAATGCCGAGAGAGGAAGTCTGTTTACAACTTAGTATTATACAAAATTACCATCCTTAATTCCTGGCTACTTTAACAATTACAAAATAAAATGTGCTTATCGTTATATATTCAGTGTATAACAGCTCAGGCAAAACTGTTATTATCATGATTATTGTTTATTTATGTAAAGCCAGACAGTATTGTATAATGATTTTACAAAGACGATGACAAACATTCGGTGCAGAACAAACAAGATTTGCTAAGGTTATTACTCCGAGAAGCTTGAAATCTTAGTGCACAATGAAAAAGAGTATACACCATAAAGAATGTGTCACATACTGCCAATAAATTGAATGCTTAGTAAAATCTACCAGATGTTGGGAAATACCTAATGATGCAGATATTTTCTTGTTTAAAAAAAGAGTTTTCGGCTAACGATATGTTTAACATTATTTTTTAAAAATGTTATTCCAACTATTCTTAAGACATTACCTCCGCTATGTTTTTGACATGCAAAAAGAAGATGGTATTTAGGTATCAGGTTAAGATGCAAAGCCTGTATGACCATTCTCTACATTTTATCCAGAATAATTCACTACAATAAGAATTTTTTCGGAATACAATGCTCATTTCAAATGTTAGTCCAAAAAAGTTTACCTATTAGGCTCTCATGGCTTAAAATCTTAAATTCATGGCCTCACTGATGGTATGGGGGCATACAAATGTAATATCAGAGGCTTCCTTCTTAAGAAAGGATTAGAACTTAAGAAACAAAGAGCAACTTGAATGCGCACCTTACTCACTCAAATAAATGAGGCTGAATTTAAAAATAAACACACTACACACTTCTCTCACCAAGTGGTCCTTACTGGAGTTTGGAGAGATCTTACAGATTTATTCAATGCTGCTTATCACTGGGGACTCCTTAAGTCCTGCTCTTTTTCTCTATGCACTTGCCCATATGATTAATAGAAAAATGACAAAAAAACATATTTAAGAGACAAACACAAAAGCATATGCTACCTCCCAGTGGAGATATTGAACACACAAGAGGACTGGCCAGTCATTAATATAGAACATAATCTCCTATCTGACTGACAATGTTAAAACAACCTTTTAGCCAGAGATTTCCACAATCCTTGATGAGCCCCTGACTCAAGAGGAACTGACCCAAGTGGTAAAGAAATTGAAAGTGGGCAAATTCCCTGGCTCTGATGGTCTAAAAACCCAGTACTATAAAACATTTGCAGATGTGCTATACCCCCAACTCATCCAAGCATTTAATTCTATCCCAGATGGACAACAGATCCTGAAAGATACAAAGCGGCTAACGCTACTATCATACCCAATGAGGGCAAGGACAGAGAGCATTGAACAAATTGCAGGCTCGTTTCACTTTTAAACTGTGTCATTAATCTATTTGCTATGATTATCTCAACTAGACTCCAACCACACTTACCCTCCTTGATTCATGCAAATCACACAGGTTTCATACCCAAGAAAGAAGCCCAGGACAACACTACTAGAGACATGACCTTGATCCGTAGAACAGGGTGATGCACAGAGTGCCTTCTCTTGTTGTCTACCAATGCAGAGAAGACCTTCGACAGGGTCAACTGGGAGTACTTCTTCTTCACCCTACAGCATATGGAACTTATTGGGCTGGGTACAGGAACTTTGGAGGAGTCAAATTAGTCTCAGTATGGCATAGACAACATTAATAATTCTCCAATGCAACCTCTCATGGACTACATTGACAGAAAAATAAACATATCAAATAAGGGAAAATGGGAATGGCTAGGGATTATAGAAACAGAGTGACTAACATCACTCCATTCAGACGCCATCATGCTGGCAACTGAGGAGGTTTGCCCTGCTTGGGAAAGTGTCCCAGAGCAGGGCAAATCAAATAAGAATGGAGATGGAGCAGAGGACAGCCTGGAGGTGTTTTTTACATGAAGAGTAACCTACGAAGCTTGAAGAAGGCAACACTTACTCAGAGGAGAGGTGAGTAAATATCCATATTTAACATCAAAAATATCATGTTTCTTTGTGATATATGATGTGTTCAATGAACATGGGAGTGATTTCGTTGTTTTTTCTTATACAGGTTCAATTTAAATCTTTTAGTAGTGAGACAAGTAACTAAAACCCTCTAATTGGTTAAACATTACTGGATATGAAGATCCGTAGGAGTATAGCATTATCACAATCTACTAAAAGTATGCTAAGTAAACTTTAAAATTCAGCTGTCAGAATATGCTGCAGCAGTGGGCGTTATAACTGTGCCATGAGTAGAATTGTGTTTACATGAACGCCTACGTCTTTCCAATAATTTATTGATTTTCTGGAGCTGTATTGACAGCAGTTATCAGACACCATTTTCTAGAACAAAGATCAAAACCAACGTAGATTCTAATGAACTACTTCTGATTTGCTCTGGCTTCAGGAAATATTTGAAACTTTGTAGCAATGTTATTCATATATAAACTCTCATTCTATTATTAAATGACTCACAATGCACCATGAAAGTTACCCAAATCTGTCAGGTTTTCATTGAAACTGGAGTCAAAAATTGCATTTAGGAATTTTTTTTACAAATCTGTAATCCATGGACAAAAAAAAAAAAAAAGTATAACCAATAATTTAATAATATAGCTTTGATTGCTACCATAAGCTTTTTTACTAAAACGACGTGTATCATTTATTGTATGGAGCATGTCTTTCTTTGTCTTTTTGTTATTATAAATGTATTCAAAATACAATTAAAAAAGGGGAGAAAAAAGAAATGTTTCTTAATTCAAATTGGTCCAGGAAAGAAAACAGATAATATAGTACTGTGGAATTTGTTGGCGCTTTATGAATAATAATAATAATAATAATAATACAATAAACCTCTTTAATGCTAGTATAAAATATAAATTACAGGTCGAAAAGCTTGACCATTCTTACAGTTGTGTATATGATAAAGGTTTATATTAATTTACAATCCATGTAGCTATCTGAATAAAATTATCACACTCTAGAAATAGGCAAATGATTGCAATACGGCTTAGCTTAATGAAAAATTAAAATTGAAAAAAAGAAGCATCCCTTTATATACTAGATAGATAGACAGACATATAGATAGATAGACAGAGATATAGATAGACAGATAGACAGATAGATAGATAGATAGATAGATAGACAGAGAGACAGACGGATGGATAGATAAGATACAATAAGAGATAGATAGATAGATAGATAGATAGATACAGACAGACAGATGGATGGATGGATAGATGGATAGATAAAATAAGATAAAATAAGAGATAGGTAGATAAGATAAGATAAGGTAAGGTAAAATGAGATATTGCAAATGATTGCAATCTAGAAATTAGGAATTATATCTGGCTTAGGTTAAAGAAAAATGGAATTTAAAAAATGAGCAGCCCTTACTAGAAAGATAATCTGAAATGTTAATCTAAATTAATCTGTACATATTCTAACAAAGCCATTAGTGCCTCTTCATATTGAAACAAATCAGGTTGGGACGCTGGGAAAAATGTCTTCAATAAAAAGCTAGCCATGAAAATGCTGTTGACGATATAGTCTATGTCTACATGTCTGTACATTACATACAATAACACTCGGCACTTTATCTTTACAGTAATAGTTATTATACTGTATGACAGGAGATTACACTCCGAGCTCTTTGCTGCTCAGACGTGGACTGCAATAAAACAGCTCTTTTTCTAACATCTGTATGAAGACTTCCGTGCTTGACTTTCCTAAATGATTTTCTTCCCATGTACTGAAAAAGCTTATAAATGGAGTTTACCTTTTCTCTTTGCAACCAAATCAGACGCTTGACTGGACTCTCAAAGTAATGTTAATGTCTCCTGACAGTGTCCTAGTTCCCTAGTGAGAGTAAATGATAGAAGCAATTTGGTGTATCTGTCTTTGTACTTTCAAAATACCTACAGGTTCGAAAATTCAAATACCATGCATCAGTCATGATTTCCAGGTGCCACGTCACAGCAGATCCACTTTGGATTTATGTTGTTGCAGACACTTTGCCATTAAATTGCTTTGATCGGTTGAGTGACTCTTGTTATTATATTCATACGTTCAATAAAGCTAAATCTCGTGCTGTAGCTTGAAAATTTTATATTTTGTCAAGATGTACCATAATGTCTCAAAGCAACTAATCTGATGCAAATTATAAGAACATATACGACCTCGATTTTTCTATGAACAAAATATTTATAGTGTAAAATTTAAACAAATACACTCAATGCTCTGTGTTAAAAATATTCATTAGTATGGAAAAAACAAAAAAAAATTATTTAAGTCTCGATTTGAAACTACATGATTTTATCTAGGATGTAATTAAAATATTTTAGCAGCTTCCTACCGAACGGCTAGACTATTACATGTGATTCAGAGATACAGTGCTATTCATACTATGTTTAGTTAGATGGACAGAAACTTGTAAAATTACCCAAAAAGTGAGTGGAGGTCCAGGGTGAGAAAGGAAATAGACTAATAGCTAGAATATGGCATGATAATATATCTTCTCGTAGGATTAATTCATGAAAAATAAAAGTCAGAAAGTATAAGCCTGATTAAAAAAAAAAAACAGTTGAAACGAAATAAGTGTTTGAGAAAAGGACTAAGGATAGGTGGATTTTTAGACTTTGGTATAACAATGGACATAAAGAAACCTGTTTTAAGATAAATGCATCTGATGAAATTAAATTATTTAATAAACACATATATACAATGTAATATGTGGAACGTTAATTAAATACATATTTTTTTTGATCAGATATGTCCAACCCTAGCCCTGCATCTATTATTATTAGACTACATCTTTTTATAAAGTCAAAATTCATTTGTCCATATGATTCCATTATCTTCATTGAGGAGACTTATTTTTTCTTTAAATATAGTGAAATATAACAAGGTTGGTTAATCCAGCCTTAGATTAACAGAGGTGGTTACTTGGAAATTTATTTTCTAACAATAAACTATTAAATTAGGTATCGCTATGCATGTTATGCTACTAACAAATACATTAAGCAGAATGTAAGGGGTTCTTCAAAGGAGATCATGGTCTGGACTGGATTTCACTAGGTTTAAAACAGAGCTGTGTGAACATGTTAGAAAATAAGGCATCTAAATGTATCCTTATTTGTTTAATGAATAAATATTAATTACAAAGAAGGCAAAGAGAACAGACTGGATTTTTAAGATGACTATCTATCTTGATAAGTTCTGGTCTTTTGAACTATGCTGTGAGGGAACTATGCTTCTTAAGAGTCCCGGAGGATATGAACTGTGCAATGGTGTCTGTTGTCCTGGACTGGAGGTATAGTATATGTTTATGTTATTTGTTGGTTGCTTGGTAGCTAAGTATCTGTTCTCTGTAGGGGATATGCTCTGAGAGGTCAGTGTTGTGGAATGCTGTAGGGGAAGCTCTGGGGCCATAAACTATGTTTGATGGTGACCATTTCTAGTGCCAGTCTCTGAGACTGAAGTGAATGTTATTGGAGGCACAGTAGTGTAGCGGAGCTCCCTGTACACCAGCTGGGTTCTTCCTCCAAGGATTCCTTTCTAGCTGGTACCGGGGAAACCTCAGAGCTTCTGCCCCAGTCGCCGTGGCTTGACTGGGGTCCTCATGGAGCCTCTCCATTCT
Source organism: Pelobates cultripes (assembly GCA_933207985.1). Taxonomy (NCBI): domain Eukaryota; kingdom Metazoa; phylum Chordata; class Amphibia; order Anura; family Pelobatidae; genus Pelobates; species Pelobates cultripes. The sequence continues at coordinate 16,952,135 of OW240918.1, forward strand.
GAAACAGGGTAGGGGACTAGCTTTATTTTCTCCCAGGGACTGGACGACACACAGTCCTGGGAGCAATGGAACTTACAAGGACTTTCTCTGCTGAATCCTCCACGAGCTGGAACAAGATCCTGAGCAGTGAATAGTCCTTTCCCCTCCCAGTAACTAGATGACACATAGTTCTGGGACTACAACTGATTTTAATAAGCCAAACTCATCTTTAATACACATACCCCAGCAGGGATTCTCCAAACAATACAATACAAGCCCCTCGCCAGGAATCTCTGTCCCTGGAAGATAATTGAGTTAAAGACCAGTAAGTTAATTATCCCAGGAACAGAGAGGCAAACACAAAACATAAAAACATAAAAGTACCCCAAAACCTAATAAAATATACAATATATAAAATATACAATAACCCCACATGTCCTATATCCCTAAACAGCCTTTCCTCCGAGCACCCAAGTTGTCCAAATAGAGCCTAGATCCATGCCACTGTGTCAAAGTTCTGACCGACTGCGCACCTGGTCCTATGCCCAAACTAGTGCCAGGGTGTTTGGTGCTTTTGCCGGTCAACTTTTGTGAGCTCCACCTGGCTCTTATGTAGCGTTTGTTCCCCTTAGTCTCAGGCAACTTACTTTAAAAAAGCGCTCTCCTGGCGGGTTGCAAAGTGATTGAAAACCCCGGACCAAGTTTTCCGGGAACTGCAAGGTCACTTCATGCCGAAAACAGTTCCATAACATTCAGGGCTAAGTACCGCTAAGGTGACCAAGAACCACAAAGTCCTCATGCCGAAATTAGTTCCCTAGTCGGTGGTGCTTCCACACTCATCCAGGAGTTCACAGCAAACGTTCATGGAAAGGAGCGTTTATCACAAGTAGTACTCAGAAATCTCAGGTTTTTTTTTAAAGTTCTAAAAAAAATACCTCTATTAACGATCTGCTTCTTGTTCTCAATTTTACAGATATGTCAGATATTTTCAGACTAATCACAAAAACAGGGTCGTTAGCGTATGTCAATTTATTGCACTTGGTCTTTAGAACAACACTTGGCACAACCTGCTATAGAGTAATCTAAGCAGACTGAAAATGGAAATCGCTCAACTAAATGTAACAAGAGAGAAGAAGAATTAGACTTAATTTAAAATAATCAGCAGCAAATGTTCCAAGTACCTTCCATGCTGTGAACAATGACAATTGCAGTTCTTAGAGTCACAGTTTGCAAGGTCTTTTTTGTCTTCCCAGCATGGGGCTTACATGCCTCGAAGCATACATATACAGCCAGTTAAATGAGATCTTTAAATGTTTCCTAGGAAGGTTTATTTATATTTAGTGCTCCTGAATGATTACCTTATGGCTCTTTACATATCTAAAACACGAGAGTTTTTCCTATATTTGTTATTATACATTACTTCGGTTTATATTTGTCTGTTTTTTATGTTCAGTTGAAAATATATGGTGTATATGGTGTAAATTAGAAATTAATATTTATTACACGGTAGTGGTTATGGTCTTTAGGTGCCATCCTCCTGTTTCCGAGCCTGGCACTTTACCTGCTACACATCAAGCTGGATGTTTCACTTGCTCATTATCTGTCCAGTATCGCTCATCCATTGCTAGCAGACCAACATTAACAGCCAAGGATGGATAGATAAAGCAGGAATGGAATTTCCATATTTTTGGAGTGATAGATGAAAGGCTGAGTCTTTGGGGGAATAGATCGCCATACAAAAGGTATGAGCAATTTTACAGAAAATCAAAGAAAGACTCAAATACTACGATGAGCTGTAGTGGTTATGGTGTTTAAAGTAGCCATTTAATAATAAATATTACTATTGTGATCTTTAGTGCTAATAATGCTTAAAGTATCAATTTAACCCCTTAAGGACCAAACTTCTGTAATAAGAGGGAATCATGACATGTCACACGTCATGTGTCCTTAAGGGGTTAATAGTAATTACTCATAGGAAACGTATGATGAATATTTCAGTTCTGTGTAGTTAATAATAAGACGGTTATATTAGACATATATCATGTGAAATACTGTTTGTTTTTTTGAAAAGATTACTTTTTGTCAATAACTGGAAACCAGGCTTTATTAGATGCAGTTTAATAGTTGGTAAAACTCAAAATATCATCACAAATATAAAATGAACAAAAAAGGTAGCTAAACCTTCAAATGACTTCATGTTTTTTTAAATAGAATTGTATGTTACAACACATTAGATAACATGGACTGTAAATTAACATACATTACAGCAGATATTAAACAGTACATGTATACAATTCCTACCATTTCATAGTTCACAGCAAATTAAGGGATGAGATACATATAGCACATACCTAGCCCATTTAATACAAAATTAAACCAGGATTGTAATGATATTATGGAAGAATCTGTGTCATTAATGTTGCCTAATCCTTTTAAATGTGACAAAACAACAAACTACAGTGGTTATGGTGCTTGGAGTGTCCCTTGAATGCTACAAAGATGTTGTAGCTTATCAGATCCCCACCACCCAAAGACATAGACCACAAATGTTACACTGTGACACTAGCAGTGAGCTACCAATTTCTGTAGCATTAAAATGTGTGCTTTTAAATATAGATGTAGCCACACGGAGAGATTTGTTCTCTAAATTCTGAAATGGGTTTAAAGGGTTACTCAAAGCACCATGACCACTTAACTGATTTAAAGTGGTCTTGGTGCGCAGAGTCTGCTTGTGCAGTGTTTCAGTTTGAAATGCAGCATATACACAGCTAAACCCTTTTCTGTCGGGAATGCACAGTAAGTCATTGGGACATCATTAGCCAATAGCCAGCCTTCAGTTAAAGATCTGGGATGGTTAATGTCAATTCTGTGCAGTTTCCATACACATAACTGGTTTAGCTGTCAGCCGATACCCTCAGCTAATGAATAGTGACTGGATTGGCCACTGACTTTTGCATCACTGCATCACCAGTGCTGAGCGGAGCCCAGGAGAGCAGCAGACAGCCAAGGGGGCGAACTGTTGCCTTACTATTTCTTTACCAGAGAACCAAGTCAGGGTACTCCTTGTATTATAACCCCTAGAGCAGGCTGTAGTGGTTAGAGTGCTTGGGGTAACTCTTTAATGACAATCTGAAATTTAAAATTAAGGCTATCATTTTTAAGCTGTAAATGTAGCTCAGCAAGAGTATTTGTCCAGGTCACCTACTTTGGCCAAAATGTTGCTGTTAGATTTCACATTGTTACAATTTGGAGTTTAGTGATTAAATCCCAGAGTGCTATTCAGATTTGCCTTAAGCAATTGCAGTGAAAGTTATTCAAAGAAAAACAAAACAACATAAAATAACTGTAAGGCGCAAAGCGTCAAAGTCTAGTTTATGGGAGCTTCTTAATAAATAGCTCGAACTACAAACAGAATGCAAAAGAGTTAAACTAATAGAGATGCCTTTCATATTGCAAATTATCAGATTAAATTTATCCTTACACTGTAAACGACAAAAGAGCATTAAAGTGTGTCATTTATCAAATCCCTTTCAGTTTTGCACCAGAGAAGGAAGGAAAGCAAATCGTATATCAAGACGGATTTTTTTTTATCTTAGTTATAAGCTGAATACTGTTTCCTCTGTAAGGAAAATTGAGAAAGAATACCCAGCACTATAAAACAATATAATGCAGTCAGCTTCCTGGAGCAAGGAGGCATATTTATTTTAATGTTTCATTTGTTTTTTATTTTGATGCAACTCTGCATTGTTTATATTGTTAATTAATCTATTTCTGCCGCTTTATCTCAGTTTTGCTATGAGAAGATCACCAATGTTAACCATTAAATTTTGTACCATTCTAATAATCGAGATGTGGACCACGCTGATCATCACATTTTGAACCTATTCATCAGCTTTTGGATCACTCTTTCAGCATTTTTAGATCTCTCTAACTATTAGCTTTTAAAGATGAGTACCAAAACCAGTTCTCCAAAGCCATAATTTAAAAAGGGTTTTACAACTTTCATTTCCAAAAATGTGCAAATAGCACTTTTCCTTAAGACGATGTAGAGTAGTGGCTGTAGAGTATATTTTGGAGCTGTATTTTGTGAAAACAAAATTTGGAACATTTGAAAATTTTGCCTAATCTCTGGAGGATATACAGAGAGTTTCCTTCGATGTTTGGACCCTGAAATGAGCCAGAATGTTCATTTTGCAAATAATGCTAATATCCTTCATCCAAAATCTTACACCCTCTTATTTCTTATATGACAAAATATCTCAACAAAATTCATTTTTTGTTCCATAAGTGCTGTTTCAATTTCTGATATTCAAGAAATAGCGTACTACTGATTAAAATGCACTTTATATTATGCCCTAAAGTAAATATTTATATATTATGACTAAGGCACATACTTCAGAGTGAGCTACGTGTGGTTGAGCAAATTGAAAGGGACACCCAAGGCAGCATAACCACTTTATCTTACTGAACTGGCTATAGTGCCTGGAGAGTCCCACTTCTCAGTGTTAAATGCTTTGTGATCAGTTTGACCATGAATTAAGTGTGATGATGCCTTAATCTAAATTCAGTGTTAAACCATTCAAAAACATTGTAATGTTGAGCATGAGATGGCACAAGGGGACTCAAGGTACAATAACCACTTTAGTGAGATTAAGTGGTTATAGTGTCTAGATTCTCCTTTTAAGTAGTAGTCCCAGGTACTGTACTAGATCTAGATTTTACTTGGACTCTTGTACACCCAGAGTTGAGTTGTTTATGTTAAAGACATAATATCTGAATAAATATTTACTTTAATTAATATTTTTTCTCTTGTCCTGCACGCCCAGTACATACCTTCTTTTGGGTAACTGCTTACTTACCGAGCTCATATTCTTATCTTGTCAAGCTCTCACACCCTTTCCATTAATTCCTATTTTGCTTTTCAGATATAACTTGTCTGTCAGGAGAAGACCAACCTGCTAATCTGTCTGCATGTTTTCAGTGGGCTGGTCCGATGCCTACCATGGTACAGGAATGCTATGTTCCATGTAAAGATGACTGCACCTTCACTTCTTGGTCAAAATTTAGCGCTTGCTCGGCTGATTGCACAACATCCCGAGTGAGGAGAAGGACTCTAACAGGTATGATACTATTATTCTTATTGCTCTGGATTAAACTTTTTCACACGCTGAATAGCCAAGAAATTTATTGTTTTATATGTTTTCTATTAGACACCTGGGTAGCAAAAAAATAAATGTTTTGACAAAACTACTTTATCCGTTAAATAAGATTTCTCAACCATATGGACGTTTGGCTTACCAAAATTTTGTACTACAACATATTCTAATTGCAGTTTGTAACAAGATGAATGCCCAAGTCTATTTTCTATATCTTTATCTGACAATGAAACATTTTTGTGATAAAAGGGTTAAAACCCCTTTATTTACGTACCTTATCCCAGCGCCGATGTCCGTCTGTGCTGGGTCGAATCTCCGACCGCTCGTGCGTCCCGCGACGAGCTGGGTCTAATGCGCATGCGCTGCAAATGCCGCACGCGCATTAGACCTCCCCATAGGGAAGCATTAAATAAATGCTTTCTTATGGGGGAAAAATCTGATGCTGGATGTCCTCATGCTGAGCATGAGGACGTGGATAACAGACCAAAAGTCTGTTTGGATTCCAGAAGCGCCCCCAGTGGATGTCTGGTAGACAGCCACTGAGGGCAGACTTAGTGCTGCAGTGTAAAAATTGGATGTCCTTCAGACTGGGGTTTCTGCCTTCTTTAGGACCAACAGCAAAAACAAATGTGAAAAAGGCTGAACTTGATAGATGCATGTCTCTTTTCAGCTTTATAACTATGTAATATGTAATTGTGCAATTATATAATATTATTATAATTATATATAACTATATAATTATATGTAGTAGTGTGTTTAAAGGGTTATTCCACGCATCATAACCAGTACTGCATGCTTCTCATATTCTTATGAACCTCTACACACTTATTAACCCTCAATAGAGCAGGGCTTAATTTTGTGTGTTTTTATTTTCTGTTGGCTAAAGTTTACGTTTTAGACACGTCGACTTGTGCTTGCGTACTGCTATTCATTGTCGTATCCCAGATATTTGAATGTAGCTGGTAGGAACGTTGGTGAGAGGAGAACTAGGAAAGGTGAGTTCAGCACAGATCAATGAATGTGTATGTAGCATTTGCAGCAAAAGGTACCACAGTGCACAGGGTAAAATACCGGAGAGAAAAGAAAGATTACCCCTTACGATTGCGTCATGCCTCTTCAAAACAAAAACACTGACCTCTGCGGTTTATGCTATTTAGTGAATAAAGCTCAAGGCATTTTTATTTTCTGAAGGTTATCTTAATGAAACAAAATTCTCAAAGGTGACAGGTTCATTCAATTTGCGGAACACATCCCAGACAATATACATTATAACCGAGACAGTCTGCTTCAAGGCTTTCCATGGGTAATAATTAGCATGTTGCTAAGCATTACACAAACTATGTTCTTTTTCATTACATACTTTATCAAAATATCCTCTAACACTATGTTACAATCATTTCAAGGCCAGCAGTGAGCGTCCCTTGTTTAATAGCTAGACTGATATTTTCCACTCATTAAATATGTCACACGCATGTTGCATGTGCTACTTATGGCAATGCATGTAGTAGTACGCGTCTTTAACTCTATATTTATATTAATACCTTAAGCATCTGATGGCCTCTGTTTAATCTCCTTGAAGTAAGTCCCCTAGCGCTTATGGTTAATGAACTGTTAAAGTGGCTACATTGTAGATAATGTCTAATGATACTTTCAGATATGCCAGGAGCAGACTCTGATTTTTCTCCCGTTGGCACCTTATGTGGAAACCATCATAAAAAAAAAAAAAAAAATCAATTATTACAAGTGGGTTTTTTTTGCGTGTAATAGAACCCTTGAAACTTTGCAATTTCTTATTGTTTTCTAACGTGTTGAGTGTTTAACATATTATAATGTAAATGTGAATCAGAAGAAATAAGATGATGAATTCGTATACTCAGAAAAGTATATGAGATTTTCTGCTCCAGCTGTTTTTGCCGCTAGTAAATTCTTCGGAAATAGGAAAAAGAACAGGCTAAATGGTTTGATTATTTATGTAGGTAGGTAGGCACAAATCCATTTGAATCACTCGATGGTGTATTGGGATGACGAATGAGGGACAATAAAATGTGGGCCTTCTGGACATCCAAACTCAAACCATCCTCCAAATCCGTTATTGAACCCTTGTATTATGTTATGATTGTTACTTAATGATCCCAAATGACATGTTTTCTCTAAGAGTAGAGTAAGTGGTTTTTGCTTGAAACTTCCAATTTAGATGCATTTTTGGTTCCTTGAAATATTCATAAAGAAGTCCACTGTTATTTATATTGAGTACACATCTCTTATTTGAGCAAAAGATGAGCAGTACAAAAACATGAAATATCTTACGTACTTTTCACTTTAGCAACAAGGGAGAATAAGTAGTCCTCTGAGCGGTTGTTTAATTTGATGACTGTATGGTTTCCGATGTGTCCCATTATTGCATAGACGCAACACAGTAGAAATGCAGAAACCAACACCACATCATAGATCTCATTAACAACATTAATATCCACACTGGTGAAGTTACTTTTTGTGCTGCATTTCTGTGGTGAGCAAAACCTATGCATTTTTCCAGCAAAAGACATGGACATTGTGAGCAAAAACCTTCCCATTGTGCTAAAAGTGCATATTGTTTAATGGTTGTTAAAATTGGCTGTTAATTTATAGTGCTGAAAAATCTAAAAAACAATTTCATTCTGCTAAAGTACCAGAAAAAGGTAAATTTGGAACACATTTCACGTGATTATATCTAAATCGACACAGCAGACTTTATATTTATGGATGTTCTTAATTGCTTTAAGTCACTTGATCTTCTAGCATTTCTGGCACGTGATTACGTTGTAAGTTCCGTTGGCTTGACTTAAATGTCTGCATTGTGTGTACATCACTGAGCAAATAATTAAGCCACAACTCCAACTTTAAAAATAGATTTATTTTTAATTGCGTTGTCAAGTGGACTGGGCACCATACCTACCCTAATGAGGTTCTTTGTCAAAACTTGAGCTCAAAATATAGCCAGGTCCACTCGATGGTGGACTAAAATATGTCTATTTAAAATATTACTACTGACATTATGCCCCAATTATTTGCATGTTAAAATCTGAGTCTGTGTGCAAAGACTATGAAAATCTCACCCCATTCACTTTTACTGAAGTGTGTAGGGCCAACTTCCTTAATATAACTTTTTGGTGTGAACATCACTAAGTACATATTAATGCCACATCAATGAATCCCTACATAAATCAAAGAAACAAGGAAACTGCTGTAATAAACTACACTGAACAAAATTATAAATGCAACACTTTTGTTTTTGCCCCCATTTTTCATGAGCTGAACTCAATGATCTAAGACTTTTTCTATGTACACAAAAGGCCTATTTCTCTCAAATCTTGCTAACAAATCTGTCTAAATCTGTGTATCTGAGCACTTCTCCTTTGCCAAGATAATCCATCCACCACACAGGTGTGGCATATCAAGATGCTGATTAGACAGCATGATTATTGCACAGGTGTGCCTTAGGCCAGTCACAATAAAAGGCCACTCTAAAATGTGCAGTATTACTGTAATGGGAGGGTCTGAGGGGGTCTGAAAAGTAGTTAGTATCTGGTGTGAGCACCATTTGCCTCACGCAGTGCAACACATCTCCTTTGCATAGAGTTGATCAGGTTGTTGATTGTGGCCTGTGGAATATTGGTCCACTCCTCTTCAATGGTTGTGCGAAGTTGCTGGATATTGTCAGGACCTGGAAAATGCTGTCTAATACGCCTATCCAGAGCATCCCAAACATGCTCAATGGGTGACATGTCCGGTGAGTATGCTGGCTATGCAAGAACTGGGATGTTTTCAGCTTCCAGGAATTGTGTATAGATACCTGCAACATGGGGCTGTGCATCATTACGCTGCAATGTTAGGTGATGGTCATGGATGAATGGCACAACAATGGGCCTCAGAATCTAGTCATGGTATCTCAGTGCATCCAAAATGCCATCAATAATATGCACCTGTGTTCATTGTCCATAACAACACAGATTTAGACAGATTTGTGTGAAGATCTTTGAGTTCAGCTCATGAAAAATGGAGGCAAAAACAAAAGTGTTGTGTTTATAATTTTGTTCACTGTAGATTGAAAGCTCTTGCAGCTATGACTCACTGTTTCGACTTTTTCTTTCCTTATTACAATGTACTAAACCGATAGTTGGTGCACTGTTTACAAATATTTAAGCAAGTATCAAAATGTAATAGTGAGTTTTTCTGACAGAGAAGGGAAAATATGAATGTGGGCTTTTGGTTTTATTGCTGTGTGATTTAAGGAGTTTTTAAAAAAAAAAAATATCTGACCTTCAATAAAACAATTACTTTACAGGAAGAAGCAAAAAACGTGAACGATGTCAAAACACAGAGTTTTATCCTCTAGCTGAAGCAGAGCTGTGTCCTTGTGAGGTTTTTAAATCTTTGCCATATGGAAATTGGTCAGACTGCATAATAACTGGAACAGAAAGAGAAATTCAATTAGGGAAGAATAACGTGGGAGGCATCAAAGAGTGCGGTGAAGGTGTGCGGTTTCGAGCAACTGCGTGTTATGATTTAACAGGCAGAATAGTAAATCCAGCTCTCTGTGGCCATGATGGTAAGAAAACATGCTGATTGTATTAACTATTTGTATGTGTGTTTAATATGTACAATAGTAACTATACAGACAGACAACGACAGAATTAGATGGATGGAAATAGAGAGAAGACAGACAGATAGATAATGAATAGGTTTATAGATTGATAAATAATAAATGACCGATAGATAGGTAGATAGATAGATAATGATAGATAGATAGATAGATAGATAGATAGATAGATAGATAGATGACTAATAGATCAATAAATAGATAATGATAAATAAATAGATAATACTTAGGTTTCCAAAGAAGCAGCCCTTTATATACTAGTTAGATAAACATGGCTAGAAATATACAGAGCTGGATAGATAGACAGATAGATCGACCAATAGATGGATAGATAGATAGGTAGATAGATAGATAATGAAAGATAGATAGGTAGGTAGATAATGATAGATAGATAGGTAGGTAGGTAGGTAGGTAGGTAGGTAGATAGATCGATAGGTAGATAGATAGATAGATAGATAGATAGACAGATAGATCAATCAATAGATAGATAGGTAGATAGATAGACAGACAGATATATCGATCAATAGATGGATAGATATGTAGATAGATATATAGATAGATAGATAGATAGATAGATAATGATAGATAGATAAATAGATAGATAGATAGATAGATATATAATGATAGATAGATAGATAGATAGATAGACAATGATAGATAGATAGGTAGGTAGATAATGATAGATAATGATAGATAGGTAGGTAGATAGATAGATAGATAGATAGATAATGATAGATAGATAAATAGATAATTTTATATATATATATATATATATATATATATAAATAGATAGACAATGATTGATAGATAGATAGATAGATAGATAGATGATAGATAGACAGATAGATCAATCAATAGATAGATAGGTAGATAGATAGACAGACAGATATATTGATCAATAGATGGATAGATATGTAGATAGATATATAGATAGATAGATATATAGATAGATAGATAGATAGATAGATAGATAGATAGATAGATATAGAATGATAGATAGATAGATAGATAGATAGATAATGATAGATAGATAGGTAGGTAGATAATGATAGATAGATAATGATAGATAGGTAGGTAGGTAGGTAGATAGATAGATCGATATGTAGATAGATATATAGATAGATAATGATAGATAAATAGATAATGATATATATATAATGATAGATAAATAGATAGATAGATAGATAGATAGGTAGATAGATAGATAGGTAGATAGATAGGTAGATAGATAGGTAGGTAGATAGATAGATAGATAGATAGATAGATAGTACATAATTAGGTTTACAAAGAAGCAGCCCTTTATATACTAGTTAGAGAAACATGGCTAGAAATATACATAGCTGGATAGATAGACAGATAGATCGATCAATAGATAGATAGGTAGATAGGTAGATAGATAGATAGACAGACAGATATATCGATCAATAGATGGATAGATAGGTAGATAGATATATAGATATATAGATCTATAGATATATAGATAATGATAGATAGATAGATAGATAGATAGATAGATAGATAGATAGATAAATAGATAGATAGATATATAGATAGATAAATAGATAGATATAGAATGATAGATAGATAGATAGATAGATAGTTTTGTAGGGATACATATTGCATTATCTGCATGATATATGATGTCACACTGTGAATTTGTCCCTGCAATAATATAATCATGATACAGTATAATTATTACCATCTAATGTGTTATAGTTCCTAGCCAGACTTAAGGTAACATACTATAAATCATGTCCCAGCTTCCAAAGAGTCACACTCCTGGTTAATCACCAAGGTATCATGTCAAGTGTACTCAATGAACACTCTGATTGGTTAACCTGAGAAGTCTTAAATTAATTGTCAACACAAATACAGTGCATAAACCCCATACTTGTTAAAAGACACCTTTCAGAAAGGTACGCCCATACACCCCAAATCACCATTTATTTAAAAAATTTAAGATCCTGACTAAGTCTACTTTTGAGGTTCCCTGAATTCCCAGCACCGCAAGAGACTGTATTCTGAAGGTTTATTGTTTGAATGTCTAAATTCATACACTGTATCTGTACTCGCAAAATATCTAGAAAGAGGACCTCTTGCTTTATTGTGTCCAAAGATAAAAACCAAGCTTATATAAATACTATTCTTTGCGTCCTTGTCAAAATCTTAAATCTGTGAATCAGTACATGGGTCACGTTTATCAAATTATCTATTTTTTTCTCTGTAAAACTGATACTGATCACTATTTTCTACGCCATCTAATCCCTTTAAGAAATAATCTTATTTCATTTATGCAGCAAATGCAGCTCTATAATACTTTAGATAAGGTGATTCCATATATCGGCTTACAAGATATGTTTTCATTATAAAATAAAAGCAGTTAAGGCTGAGTTGAGATAATGTATCTGGTACGCGTAGGAAAGATTATTTGTTGTTACCATGTGATAACGTATTTTCAAGGGTGAGTGCGGAATAAAAGTATGATATTTTGTTTTTAAGAGCAATATTATGTTGAGTGTAGAAGTCAATTTCTTATCATAGCTGGCTAGGATTAAAGAAACTTTATATAGCTGTCACTGCTGGAAGAAATGAGAAGAGGAAAAATGGGCAGAAATAAAATTGGGTTGAAATCCTATAACTTGCCAAGTACTTCATATATTGAAGCAGCAACTATAGAAATGATTATTGGAGAAAAAAATGTATTTCTCATGAGGATATTGTTGATTCCTCTGTGACTTTAATCATACATACAAGGCTTTTCAATAAACTGCAATTGGTAAGGCAGTGACTGAGTGACAGACTGAGTGACAGGCAACAGAGGGTTGAAGACAATGGAGTATATTCTAAGCATGGACTTGTTACCAGTGGGGCGCCTCAGGGATCTGTACTTGGACCCATTCTCTTTAATATTTTTATTAGTGATATTGCACAAGGTCTTGATGGTAAGGTATGTCGTTTTGCTGATGATACGAGGAAATGTAACAGAGTTTATGTTCCAGGAGGGATAAGCCAAATGGCAAATAATTAAGGTAAACTGGAAAAATGGTCAGAGTTGTGGCAACTGACATTTAATGTGGATAAGTTCAAGATAATGCATCTTGGATGTAAAAACCTAAGGGCAGAGTATAGAATATTTGATAGAGTCCTAACCTCAACATCTGAGGAAAGGGATTTAGCGGTGATTATTTCTGATGACTTAAAGGTAGGCAGGCAATGTAATAGAGCAGGATATGCTAGTAGAATGCTTGGTTGTATAGGGAGAGGTATTAGCAGTAGAAAGAGGGAAGTGCTCATGCCATTGTACAGAACACTGGTGAGACCTCACTTGGAGTATTGTACACAGTACTGGAGACCGTATCTTCAGAAGGATATTGATACCTTAGAGAGGGTTCAGAGAAGGGCTACTAAACTGGTTCATGGATTGCGGGATAAAACTTACCAGGAAAGGTTAAAGGATCTTAACATGTATAGCTTGGAGGAAAGACGAGACAGGGGGGATATGATAGAAACATTTAAATATATAAAGGGAATCAACACAGTAAAGGAGGAGACTATATTTAAAAGAAGAAAAACTACCACATACAAAGTAGTACGTTTATGAAGGTGAGTTTGTGGTGCGGATGCATACACTGCCTCCCTATATTCAATGACTGGTGTTAGAATTTGTTGTACAATCTGTCTGTCTGTCTGTCTGTCTGTCTGTGTTAGCTTTAAACTAAGTATAATGTATTGTGAAAATCTCTATGGAGCAAGTAGTAGTCTTTTTAGCTGTGCTCAATCCCAGGAGGTTTCTGCAAAAGCAAGCACAATGTTATCATATATTAATAGCAGAATAAGTGCACAGAATGAAAATATAGAATTCCTTCCTTATAAATCATTGGTGAGATATCAAATGGATATGCAATATAGTTTTGGGCATCTCTTCATAACAAAGGAATTTTTGGAACTAGAAATGGTTTAGAGACTGCCAACAAAATTAATTTAATGAAAGAAAGATCTCAGCTATGAAGACAAGCTGTCAAAATAAGAGCCTACGAGAGGATATGATTAACTTATATAAGTATATTCAATGTCAATACAAAATCATTTCTGGAAATCCCTTCATACACATAGTTTAACAGACGACAAGTAAGGTTTCATTAAGGTAATAGGAAACTAGTTTAATGTAAATGGGTAAAGAAACATTGTTTTTATTTACATATTTTTTTACAGTTAGGACTTGAGAAATATGGACCAAACATTGTCACTGAGTTGTTTTTTTTTTCAGTTCTATAAGAACAAGAAATGTCTTTCCATTAAATGCTGAAAATTATTCAACTAAGGTTTTCAGTTGAAAAGAGGAACTGTGGCTTTTAGAGACATGACAATTCCATGTTCCCTAAAACCAGCAGAAGTATGTTATAAATGTAGTTACTATCTTTCCACCTCCATGCTGAAGCACACTCTCGAGAACCTATAGAGCATGTACATTCTGCAAGTTCTTTTGCAGTGTCATACCTGGGCATGCGCTGTGCATACGGCACACTACTGTGTTGATTCTAGTCCCTCTAGAATCAACACAGTAAAGGAGGAGACTATATTTAAAAGAAGAAACACTACCACAAGAGGACATAGTCTTAAATTAGAGGGACAAAGGTTTAAAAATGATACCAGGAAGTATTGCTTTACTAAGAGGGTGTCAGGAATACTAATTGATCCAGCACGCAGAATTGTATCACACTTAGGACTAAGGATAACGTCTAACCGAACCTTAGAATGGCCGGAATTAACATATCCAAGAATAGTCAGAATACTTGCCGAGGTCAAGGATACAAAATCAGACACAACGATGAGAAAAAGCCAAAAGTCTAGGATACCAGAAATCAGGGAAGTCAGAACGAAGTCAAAGTCAAATACCAAAAAATCAAGATCAGGAACGCACTCTCGGATTACCATCAGACAGAAACCACGACAGGGCAATGAGAGAATGTAAAAATTTGTTTAAATAACCTTCCTGTTTATCCGATTGGTTGTAACTGGCCTTTGACCCCAAAACGTACATGCGTGCGACGTCATACGCACACCGAGGTCATCATCAACGTGGGCGGCCATGGATCCACAGCGGCCGGCATCCCTAGACATGCTGGGTTTATAAAGTATCCAGGCGCATGGTTGCAGATGGGCACAACTATTCTAGTCAGGATGGTAAATACCATCAGAAACATTTCTATCCGGAGGAATTCATTACAGAGGGTAGTGGATGCATGGAATATGCCTTCCAGCTGACGTGGAAGAGATTAACCCAGTGAGGAAGTTCAAGCATGCATGGAATAAGGATAAGGCTATCCTAGCTATAATATAAGTCCAGGGACCTAATGAGAGTATTTAGAAAATTGGGCAGACTAGATGGGACGAATGGTTCTTATCTGCCATCACATTCTATGTTTCCAGGTTATTTACATATTATACCAGTCTTTGAAAATAAAGGAATCAATACAGAATTTAAGAAATATAACACAACTAGGTGTTCTCTTTGGTTCCAATACCTCCTTCACCCCTCATGTTCAGTTACTCACCGAAACCTGCCACTTCCATCTCAAAAGCATAGCTTGCATTTGCCCTTATCTAACACTGGATGTAGCTAAGGTGCTGATCCATGCCACCATCATCTCTCACCTTGACAACTGCAATCCACTTCTCAGTGGTCTGACTCAAATACATTCCCAGCTTGCCCAGTTACAGTCTATAATGAATGCAGTGGCGAGGCTCATTTTCCTGTCCTCCTGCACCTTCCATGCCTCTTCCCTCTGTCCGTCCTTACACTGGCTTCAGGGGAGATTTAGGGCTCAATTTAAAATTCTGGTGCTATCTTACAAATCTCTACATACTGCTCCCCTCTACCTATCCTCATTAATACACAAGTATTACCTGCCCATGCCCCTACACCCTGCTGAAGATCTGCGTCTATTCTCTTTTCATACTTGCCCACCTGCGTCATCCAAAAAAACAAATTCTCCATTGTTAAGTATTATAGTAATCTACTTTTTCCCATACATGAAATACAGCCTACCCTTTTCTCTTGTGCCACTTACCCCAGTCCCTCTAGAATGTAAACTTGTTTGAGAAGGACCATCTACATCTTATGTTCCAACATGTCTTGTTGAAAATACTTGCCTGTTTGTCCACCTATTGCACAACGCTTCAAACTTTGTTGGCACTTTATAAATAGCAGTAATAATAACCTTAGTAGGAGGTCTTTGCTACTTTATTTCCCTCTGATGAAATGACAAAGGTCATGACATCATGAAATATGTAAGGTATGAACTTTTGAGAAACAATGTCTCCACACCGACAGCATCTTATCTGTTGATTAACAGTTTGCTCAAACGTTGTTAAATTGTACTTTATATTAATGAGACAGTGGTCAGGACAGAAAATGTCTTCACGGCATTAGTCCTGCATTGTTTCTATTCTAAGCGATCGAAGTCTGCCTCCCACCATGGTGCCATAAAATGCTAGACACATGCTGACAGCAAAGGAACCGAAAATATCCTAATCACCATGTTTTGTAAAATCAGTTTTAACTGCCTCTGTGGCTCTGGGCAAGTGTGCCTTTCGTATGATGGATTTCACTACTGCAAAATAAAACAGTCTATTTATAAACCGCACTGTGCAGAACTGCAGTTTATAATGACTATACATTTCTTTTAGATTAGATAATCATACATACATACAGATTACATAATCAAATATACTTTTTCAATTGTTGAAGGCATATCTCAATAATTTTATTCTGGTTTCTAACTAGTTGTGTAATTTATAAAATACCCCTTAGACTATACCAAACAGAGAAATATGACAATTTCTGCTGTAAGTTCCAAAGATGTAGGATGTACTTATATTTGCTAAAGCAGGTCATGCATTCAATAAGGGAGATCCACTTTGGGTATTGAAGTTGTGACTTGCTATGTAGCATTAACATACCATTTCAGAGGCAAACGCTGCTTATTGCACGTATTGTTTCTGGCAATTTGAAATTTACAGCTTTCCAAATTATGAGGAATGCAGTAGCCAAAATCTATAGGGAATATAGATCAAAATGCATTTTAAACATAATGCATTAAAGGCTACTTGCCATGACATGCACAACTTAGTATCAATAGCTTCCATTATACTCATCGAGAGATGGGTCAGGTATTCAATAGTCCATGAATATCATCTTAGACAAATCTTTTTTTATATTCCTGTAATATTTTTAACATGTTTTATCGTTGCATTAAATTAAGTTTGGGCATAATGTTATTATATATATTATGTGTTTCTTGAGGGTGGGTACTGCTGACATTTACTGATTGTCCTCTTACATAGAACTTTGCAAAAATCAATATAATTGAAGATGAATATAATAATGTAAATTAACTAATACATATGTTAATCTGTGTATTACTGAAAGCCAGATGTTTAGTTTAATACCCAGTACAAGCAGTGGAGGGTGCCCATGATTAGTACTTCTGAATTGTCCAACATTACTGTCGCTATGCATGCAACTAATCGCTATAACAGAGATGTGTGACTCCAAATGCACAGATCTATCTTTCGATAATAATTTTCATACCTTGTAATATGCAAAAACAGAGAATTCCGAGGTAGGACATCATATGGAATAAGAAAGTCATGTTCTCTTGTAAAAGTGAAAGGGTAAATATTTCTTCCCTGTTATCTTCTGATGGACTCTCAAGTTTCTTCAAATTGGTCAAATCTACACCTCGTGTCATCTTTATTATTTCAACTTGTAGTTATTTATCTGTGGACACCAAATTATATTGCAGACAAAAAACTACAATTAACATGGAACTTTGAGTGTTTCTTAAATATTTTACAGTTTATAGAATTATTAGATATCAATATGACCTTCTTAATTCTCTATTTTCAGAGGCATCCTAACACACAATCTGTGATATTGGGAAAATAATAGACAGAATTGTAGGTGACTCGAATCCCAGAACATTTTGTTTTGTGGCAACATTCCAGAACAAATGTGATTCCATAAAAAAGTTGTTCAGGGACTGACTGTGAAAGGATAGAATATATATCAGATATGTGCCTCACATTGCACATTGTGGGAAACCACTCAGTTTGCACTATCTATAACTGGTGAAATATTTACCTTCTCCACAATTTACAGATGGGGGTTGACCTGTCAGTGTAAAACCTACTTAAGGGGTTTCTATCTTTTCCGATATAAGTCAGTGGTTGCTTTTCGTAGATTGATGGTTCTCCTTATGCATTAGATAGTGAATATGAATCTAGACTTCTTACTTTACATGTGGAAGTTAAAAGGAGAATTTATGAATTTAGACACATATAAATTCATGGCAACAGCGTTTAGCAATTAATGAATATACAATGAAAGAAGGCCCTTTTGTGATTGTATTTTCTCCCATACCTTTTCAATTTGTAAGTACGTTCAATTTTAAACAGATTTGTCATGTGAGATAAGAGTATTTTTGAAATAATTTAGCTGTTATTCTTATATTTTTTTTTCCTTTCATTTCTGAAAGATCCAAGCATCATGACTACTTAAGTGACTTGAAGTGGTCATGGTGTCTGGAGTCTGTATGTGCAGCATTTCACTATTTTACTATGAAACTCTGTATACGCAGAAATATACCCATTCGCTGCCAGATATGTAACTCCACGTCCAACAGAGACATTAGTCTAATGCCAATTCTGCTCAAGGTGGACGTTTGTTGATAGCACAGCATGCTGATGACAGGCAACCAGTAGTGGCACGGCCCCCTTAATGTCGCCCAAGTCATCTTCTCTGCCCTTCCCCCTTGACATCCCTCCACCTTCAGTTAGGGGTAAAGATGTCAATGGAGGGGGATTTGGCTGTTTGGAGAACTTATCTCTATACGGGATTATAGGTAAATGTTTGCTATTTTCTTTATATTTACTTTGATGGGTCAGGATAGTAAGACCAAAAAAAACACTGTTTAATTTACCCTGACATCAACACTGTAGTCAACGCTATCTTCTGTATTTTAGAAGAAGTCTCCAGTAAACATTAGGCAGATTGATCTCTCAGCAGGTCGTCAGAAAATCATGAGAAATGCAAACCTATGAGGCAAATTATAACACTAATTATTCAAAATGATGATTTAGTCAGCTGATAGGACTGTATTTTGTGCACTTCTGCTTGCTAGGAGACAAAAAGATATTTGTTGTGTTTAAAAGGCATTATAAAATATCAAATACACAAATGAAACATGAGCCATTCTTTGTGTGTACAGGTTCCTTAAATGAAACATGTGCCATTCCTTGCCCCTTTGACTGCAAGATGAGTGATTGGTCAACCTGGTCGTCCTGTAGCTCATTGTGTGGAACTGGAGTGAAGATCAGAAGAAGGTGGTTAAAGCAAAAACCTTACAATGAAGGTCGTTCATGCCCCAAGCTGGATATTAAAAACCAGGTAAGTGGTCACATTGTCCTGTGCCCAAAGGTGAAAAGCTTAAAGTGGTACTGTCGTTATTTCCCTTTGGTTTTCTTTTCCACATGTCTCTGGTATGTTAATGCTGTATTCCTCCCCTGCTTGTGCTACACCTTCTGAGGACAGTTGCAAGGTGTCCCAAATAATGTCGACATGGTAGGACAAAACACAAATTGGACTGTCCAGCCAAAAATGGGACAGTTTGGAGGCCTGTTTTTTAACTGTAACCCAATAAATGCTTCAAACACATATCCCCCAAAGTGTTTTATACACCATTAAGTAGCATTTTTGACACTTTGTGGCAAATCGAAGAGAGCTCAAATTACAATTTAATTGTCTGTGGTTTCATAAGAACCTCAATTATATCTGATTAAATGATCAATTCCCAGTTGTAAATGGTTATTACCTCACTTTGTCAAATCATGTTACACTCTAAACAATTACTTGATATTTAAGTCAAAAAAGGAGCTAGCAGAATATCCAGCTTGGTAATTGTAGCATAAATTGTGCAAGTCTGTTGGCAATTTACCAAAACTCACTAGTTCGTGATCTAACTACCTGATTTAAACAAAGAGCAAAGGGCATTAAGAATAGCAGATGAGAAACTCTGTCAAATATGAATAGCTTAAATGAGTCTATATATATATATATATCTGTCAAAAGCTACTGGTTTATAAGTCATGTGTAGTACATAGTAACATGCAGAATCCCTGGCGGAAGCTCCTACATGCTGCAGGCTGCATTATATCTGACACAGACTGTGTACGCCTACCCTAACCTGAGCCGGGGTACACTGCATTAGCAATAATCAAGCAAAGGGGCGAATATAAACTTATAACTTTTCAATTAAATATGTTTTAAATATTGATCATTTGCCGTTTATCTTATTTCAGTATGCTCTACAACATATAAAAAAATATTTTTGAAATGTCTCTACTAAATTATGTTCTTTTGGCAAACAAACAGTATAAAAAAAAACGCTCACATTTTAAGCTTCCAATAATAAATCCTCTGGCACAAATATGTTTTATTGTGCAGTGTACATAATTAATTTGGGCTGCTGAAATATGACTCCTTGTTCTAATGAGCTTATAATGGTGCGTTACTGAAATATCACCTTAATATGTTTGCACACAATGACAGGAGAGATATAAGTACATTTTACAGATAGATGGAGATTGCTTTCGACCAAGTACTTAAGAAACATCCCCACTGTGTTCTCCACCAGATGTGCTAATATGTAAATACAATTAACAATATGTTTCGAAATGACATTCGTAGATTGGGGGAGTGAGTAAATTTACAGAGCTTTTATGCATTCAGCTCTAGATTAAATGACCAATGGGTAATAAAATATGTACCCTGTGGGATACTTAACTTAATGCATGTTAACTATTTCTTTACCGAAGGAAAAGGTACCCATTGCTGTGCTTTATGCTCAAATATGATCCTGTTGCTTCTTGTTTTTGCATTGATATGTTTTAGAACACCAGAAAAATTCCAATTCTGTTTTTATTACTTTTTTATTTGGTTACCTTTCATAACCTTTTTGATATATTTCAGATCCTAAGCATTAAACCAAAATTATCATCATTGAAATTAGGTATTTTCATTGAATATGTTACTGGGGATCGAACTCAGGATGGAGCCACATGTCTAATTTAGGCTATGTTTCATCATTAGTCCAGGATCTCCTGTAAAGCTGAGATCTGAGATACAGTTTTTTTTATTATTAATAAAATTATTATACTTTTTTTATTTAAATTAATCAAAATTAAAATACCCTCACTGCATTTGTCAAACATAAAGACACATCCACTACACACATTCTACATCAACTACACACACACCAAATTTAGTAAACACACTTCATCCTTGTGGGTGGCCTTAGGATGGTCTCTATGGGGGAACTTGGGGGTGGGCCATGTAGGTGGACTCGGGGGCGGGCCGTGTAGGTGGACTCGGTGGTGGGCCATGTGGACAGGCTCAGGGGTGTTTGCTGACGTGAAACACCACTGAGCCCGCCCACAGGGCCTTCCCCGAGATTGCCTACATACTTTGGGCTGCTTCTGGGGCCCCAAAATTTCTTATGGCTGCCCTGACTATAGGACACAGTGCAATTAATTTAAAATGTGGTCTTATAATGTAATTCCTAGAATATATTTGGATGGAGGCTCAGATATAGCGCATGGTGTGAGGTGAAGTTTTGGAAGGGTCATTAAGTTGTTATGAATATTTTTGAATATTTTGCATCACTTGCAGTGTGGAGGCCCTAGGGGTGCAGGGAAAAGTAAGCTTTATTTACCTGAAGCTGTCTATCAGGGCTGCCCCATCAGCATTCGACGGGTTCTGTTCAGCTTCTAGTACTTTATCGGCCAGGAGCCCATATCAGTACTGTACTAATGCGCATGGGTGAGAGTATAACCCTGATATCAATGGAACTTCCTGCAAGACCGTGGGAACCTCCATAGACAATGCCTTTTCACTTAGTGATGGCTGGAGAAATAAAACTTGATAAAGATATTTCTGCCTTTCGTCAAGTTTTATTAGGCATAGGTAAAGTACAAGACAAAGTAGTCCTTACTGAGCATGGAGCGGTCAGCAACTAACATTGAAAGTGTCTGCACTGGAAAAAAATTGAGTAGAAGTATTTATCGAATTGCTTATGCTGTACAAATATTTAGATTTCCCAGAATTCCCTGCTTAGTGTATTTCCTTGTTAGTTTTAGTGACATAATTATGACAATAAATTACATAATTATGCGCTTCCATATTTGTAGCAATAATTTGGTGAAGGCTCTTTACTGTTCCTGAATTACAAAATCCCAATGAGTAGTGTGAGATCAACACATAAACTGATTGTTGAGATCAGTATGTTAGAACTTTACCAGCCAGTTCAAAATCCTGTCTGCAACTACATTTAATACATTTTGGAAAAATTGGAATGCCAACTGTGAGCCAGGCCTATATGCCCATCGTCCCTAATGCCCTAATGACTCATTGTAAGCAAATCCACATGGCAATGTTCCAACATCAAGTGGAATTCCTTCACGGTAGAATAAAATCTGTTGAAAAAGCAAAGAAGGTTCTATCGCCATATCAACGACTATGATTTTGAAATGAGATGTTCAACAAGAACGTGTCAACATACTTTTGGCTCTGTAGAGAAGTTCTTCATTGTCTGGGTTTCACTTGTACTTATCTGTGGTTCCACAAATGCCAATTCAAAGGTTTGTTTTTCTTTGATAAAAATGGAGAAAGGAACAGGGACAGATACAGTCAATATCTGAACATTAACTCAATCTTTCTAAATGCACTAGACCATATCACAAAATAACAATGTTTTACTGTGAAGACTAAATACAAAATATCAAGTTGCGTGTTTTATATTGCGGCGTTCAAATGTCAGTTATGTATTTTAGTAAACAGGAAGTCAATCTCCCATAATGCTTTACCAGCTTTGTTGCGTGTTTCCCTTTAGTTAACCACTACAATAGTACATGCTTTATGGTGACCCCAGACTGATGATTAATTTAATTATTTTAGAGAAAATTATTTATAATAAGCCCAAATATCTTTTAGAACTTTACATTTATCAGGTTAAATATATTTCACATCAGCAAACACTTCAATTATGTCTGTCGAAGTGAATTACAAAGGAAAGTCACAAATTTAACAAGCTTCATTCATGACTTCTAAATACATGAGTAAAATGTGGATCTCCCCCCAAAAAGTTGGAAATCTTTGCCACAGTATATTATATGAAGAATGTAATGTTTCCCTAAATTATGTAGTGATTTTCTCGATGTAGCTTATAACTAAAGTTATGTTCAAGGATAAAGCAATGTTTAAATTTTGCTAAACAAGTTGTCTTTGAGCAAGTTTTACCCTCTTTTAACCATTTACAAGTCTTGCATACTGTTCATTTTGGAGTCATAGTCTTACTCTACTGAAAACTCTGCAGAGAATGAGATAATCTTGCTAAAATGAATTACATATTACTCTAATATATGTTAAGTGATGGCAAACACTTAGTACATGTAATTCCTTTTCTGAGTTTAGAAAATTGCTCTAGTGCAGGCATCTATAAAATATGTATTTTCTCAAGTATAGTTCTCAAACGAGTTGTCATTAATCAGTTCCTGAGCCGTAATCACGCAGCTCAATATTTCATGATTTATTTGATAATCATGCTAAACATGAGTATTTTAGATGACAAATTACAGCTGCCAATAAGATTTTTAATTATGCTGTATTATGCTATGGTGACCGATTTCTCAAAAAAGAAGGATAACATGTCAGTTTGAGTTCAATATACGTGTCTGATCTTTTAATCTAGCTTCTCTTTATGAGGTTTTAGAAATGGACAGATATATATCTTATTCTGTTCTAGTCACTGGATTTGGTTTGTGCAACCAACTGAACAAAATTCGTTTTAATGTCTGGGGAGGACTGACACACCAGTGCATATATTTTTGTGATTTAGTTTGAAAATATTACACAAATGCAAAAAAAAAACCACATTTGCATTTATTGGATTAAAATTTTTTTCCTTTGGTCCGTATGACTGTTCACCTTAATAGCGGTCACAGAAAGCAAAAATAAAATGGAGGCAACAATGTGCATAATAAATATTTCTTGATCTCTACAAACACTTTCATACAAAGATATGTCTAAACTATACATTCTAGATTATATACATTAACAGTTTTTGTTAAGCCACTTGTTCGTGTTTTTTTAAACACACCCACATGCACATATAATGCACGCAAACACACAAAAAAACAGACCCAAACCATAGGGATTTGGCATGTATTCCATGTTTATCTTGAAGTAGATTACTGCAGAACAAAACAAAACACATTCAACTGTGTCTAAGCTGCATAGAGCAATAGCCTTATACGCTACACTTTTAACACATTTTTGTGATTTACACTCCAAAGTTACAGACCTGTCCACTTCAGTTTTGAGATGTCGGGCAAAGTGATTTGCGAGGCCTTGTGCATTTCATTCTGAGAATTCTTTAACTCAAATAGTCATATAAAGGTTAAAACGTTACAAAAAAGACCACCTGGGGAATCTGATAGACTGCATTTATAGCTTTATTATGAAGTCAGTTCTTTCACCAAGTTTTCAACTTTATTTTTTAACATCTTTAGTATTTTGTTTTTCACATTCCGCACATGCACATTTATACGGAGTGTTTTGCAACCCTGGTGTGTGTCATTGTAGAAACTAATATGTGTGCTCCGTTAAATTTCATGAGTACAGCAATATCAAATAATAGATGCCCCAAAGATGGAGCTGGCTAAGGTAAACTCCAAAGGGACGATTAAGAAAAATGGCCAAATGCTTTGCTGATTATAAAATCTACTTTATTAGTGAATCCATTAAAATAATTAAACACTAAATCCAAATTTTACATGAAAGGAAAAAAAAATTGTCTAATGCATTTCATGCTACAGTGTTCTTAACTTTGATGCAATTTATAATGTTTAATTATTTTTTGCAACAATTTCTTTCAAGTGTTTTTTTAAAGTATTTTTTACATGCACATGAAAATTCAGCTATGCTAATTCCCATCGGTAATCAATCAGCAAAGGGCCAATAAATGTGGACCCCGCTGACAGAGAAGAGACAGAGGGGAGAGCAGATTACCATCAATCTCTGGATCTCCCCAAGTCAGCAGTAATTTAGCCCCTGCTAATGACTAAACACTAGATATTTTATTATGTGATAAATGTCCTTAATAAAGAGATTCTCTTAGCACCAGAACCATTACAGCTTAATGTAGTGATTGTGGTGTAAAGACACTGTCCCTTTGTCTAAGGACACATCTAGTGGCTATGATACAGGAAAAGGATTGCATTGGCTGATATTCTTAGTAATGATTATATAAGTCACAAGTGGAAGAGAGGCCGCAGTAAGATTTGAACAGTGTGTGACCAGTTTTATGTAAATCACTTTATTTAAATTTTAAAGAAACATAAAAACATAGAATGTAAAGGCAGATAAGAACCATTCGGCCCATCTAGTCTGCCCAACTTTCTAAATACTTTCATTAGTCCCTGGCCTTATCTTAAGTTTAGGATAGCCTTATGCCTATCCCACGCATGCTTAAACTCCTTCACTGTGTTAACCTCTACAACTTCAACTGGAATACTATTCCATGCATCCACTACCATCTCAGTAAAGTAATACTTGATATTGTTTTTAAACCTTTACCCCTCTAATGGGGGCTGGGAGGAGGGAGGTAAATCTTTTTTTTTTAAATATCCTATTTTTTATTGAAGAAAATTGCTTTTCTTGTTTGTTTTTTTTCAAAAGTACACAAATAATACAATACAAAAAAACCAAATACATATACATATACAATTGCAAAGCATTATATATACATTGAGTTACAATTCTCTGCAAGATAAATTATGTTCTGAATAATCCATATGCCTACATATATAACTCAATATGAACTCAATCGAGCATAATGCAATTGAAAAAAAGGTTCTACAGCACATTAACTCATTTCAAAGGAAAAAAAATAAAAATTTTTACATCAATAAAATAAAATAAGGAATCATCAGGAATACCATACTATACCATACTAGGCAATATTGAACCCCTATCAGTTGATGGATTGAGATGGGTGATGCCACGGGAACAACCTAAAGGGATTAAGCCTCTAGCTGCAACTTGTTTTTCTATATAAATGTGGAATGAATGGGTACCAAAACTGATGAAAAGGAAACATTTATGTTATATGCTCAAATAGGGGGTATTTCCTATTGCTTAGAAGATTTATCCTTTAGTAACTGGAAAAAGAAGGGGATCTGCAATTATTCCAATTGGAGAGAGGTAAATCTATGCAGACTGCATTATACTTCAACATTAGATATAGAGGATTGTATTTCTAATATTAAAGTGCTCCTTAATTGGAGTATTTCCAATTATACTCTAACACCAATTTTGTTGCAAACAGTATGTGCATTATTAAGTAATCGTGGCTTTTTTGAAAGTTGTATGTGGGGTAAGTTTTTTTTGTTTTTTTTTTTATATTTATTTTATTTAGGGTTAGCTATTTGTTCCAATACATCAAGCCCTGGCTATATTGATTTTAATTGCAAAAAAATATATATGTGTCATAAGGTCTATCCATCGATGTAAGTCCTATATTAAACAGGAACATTTGGGGACTAATTTCTTCAACATCCTTAAAAATTTGTTTAATTAAGGCAGTCGTTTGTATCTTTGTATTATTCAGCCCCGAACATGCCCACCATATGAAAAATAGTACCAGCCTCCTTCCCACATCTCTAGCATTCCTTTGGTTGTATTAATGATACCTTATGCAGTCTGACTGGTACCATATACCACCTATAAATTATTTTTAAGATGAATTTCAATTAAGGATACATTATGTATGCATTGCTTTACCAACAAGGTAGCGCTTGTCCATTCTTTTAGGGTAAAAGACTTCCCAATATCTCTTTCCCATTTGCCAAATGAGGGGATATACAGGTCACTTTCCACTAAATCGAACAGTTTGTTGAATCTAGAAATTCCTCCCTTCTTTTGACTACAAATAATATGGGGAGTAATATAATGATCTTTAATTACCGATTTAGTTAATACAAATTTTTTAATCCTTAGGTATTGTAATAATTCTCTATTAGGAAGTTTATATTTCAATTGTAACTGTGCAAATGATGCTGGCTTAGATCCTTCCCATAAGTCTGCAATCCTCCGTATTCCCAACTGTACCCATGAGTTAACATTTAAATCAATCATAGCATGATGGTAATTTACCTTCCTGTTTTAATTTTTTATTCAGGTTTTTTAGATATCTACCATATCCCTTAATATTTTACTAGAGAATTGTTCTATCTCCAAAATCCCCAAGTTCAAAAGTCCTAACCACTCAAGGGTATGTAATTTATATCCCGGGCCAAGCTCCTGTTCCAGCTTAATCCAAGAATTGGAGGTATTTTGGTCAGAATTTAACCATAGCATAAATTGAGAGGCTTTACATGCTTCAAATGACTTGAACACACCTGGAAAAGCGATGCCTCCCTTCCGATAACTCCTACGTAGAATTTCCATCGCTACCCTAGGAGGTTTATCCCTCTAAATAAAGCTAGAAAACAAGCTTTGAAATCGGCCTAGGGTTTCTTGCTTAATTCTGTATGGAATCACCCTAAAAAGATAAAGAAGTTTCGGCATCAAAAATGCCTTAGTTATGTTTACTCTTCCTATCCATGATGCTTCTAACTTCCTCTACTTAGTAATCTGATGTTGTTATTTTTTGAATAAATCTTCTATATTCATTTGGATCACCTTAGCTAAATCAAAAGATATCTTAATGCCCAAATAATCAAGTCTATCTCTTGCCCATGCCAAATGGAAACGGGAAGACAAATCATCTATCTGAACCTCAGACAAATGAAAAGGTAATGTTTGGGACTTACTAATATTAACCTTATAGTTGGAGTAATTGCTATAGATCGAAATATCATCTAATAAGGCTGGAATAGAAGTTATTAAATGATATTTCGATATGTGGGGTAAGTTTTGTATATGAAAAAGGATAAAGAAAACATGAATTTATTTGAGAATTGAGCGGATGGATCTAGATTAGCACATTCCCACCATATATGTAAGAGGTTTCCCGTCTCCACTGGACATCTCCAACAGATATTAGAGGTATTGTTTACAAATGTCTTAAGTCTGGTGGGAACTAAATAACATCTGTAAATAATTTTATAGTTTAATTCTAAGATATAGATACAGTGTATATTTTGAGAGAGGCTTTTAATCCCAGACAACCATTCTTCCCAGGAAAAGTGGGAATCTAATTCAGATTCCCATTTTGATATGGGGGTACCTTATCCTCTTCCACTCCAATATTTCGGAAGTGTAAGTGGAAACATTTCAGTTTCTTTCTTATCAATGGAGTTTTTAAAAAGATCATCAAACCAATGGGTTGGAATAACGTTCCTACTCATCAAGTAATTTTTCATTCTTAAGTAAGAGAACCTCATTATTAGAAAGACCAAACTTTCCTTGTAATTGTGCAAAGGGAATTACCTCTGCATCCACTGTTATTTCTGATATTGTAAAAATACCTCTAGATTTCCATTGGAGTATTTTTATTTAAAATTTTTGTTCTGAAAGGTTATAAATTTGAGATTTACCACGTTGCATAACGTGTACAATTTAGTATTGCATGGTTTTAATTATTAGAGACAATACTCTATTATCCAGTTCCACTGTTAGGAACATGATATGACATGGTATTTAGGAGCGGCTTGCAATTCCATTTACAACAAAATTCCTTCACAGTGATCAGACAACAGTATCTTACACGGCTTCCTTGTTACGCTTCAATCAATAATGTCCTTTAACACAGAGAAGGGACCTTTACATGATACAAACTTGTTTGTACAATATCCATTTGACAGTCCTTGCTGCAGATTTCCAATAACTTGATTTTAGCTGCGCAAAGCACTAACATTTTTTACTGCCTTTTTTGAAGCATCAATCCAAATAAAAATCTACGCAATGGAAAAAAAAAAAACCCGCTAGTCTGGACTAAGACTTTTAATTAACTTTATTAAAGTACTAATAGTTTTGGACCAAATGACATGCCACATTTATAATAAGTAATGAAAATGTGTCATATCACATGAAATGTTTCTGGTATAACAAACATATAACTTAGACAAACACACAAAAATATTGGATATGTTTTATATATGTTGTGTTAAAAAATCTGGTCACCCAAACATGGTCATGATTCTAAAACCTTATCTAGAATACTAAGTAGAGATATTGGAAACTATAGCTTCAAAATAATACATATTACACAGTGGTTCCCAACCCAGTCCTCAAGTACCCCCTAACAGTCCAGGATTTAGGGATTAACCAGTTGTTTCTAGGGAAAAGAAAGAAAGAAAGAGAGAAAGAGAGAGAGAAAGAGAGAGAGAGAGAGAGAAAGAGAAAGAAAGAGAGAAAGCTTAAGAAACAACAGGGTAATCCCTAAATCCTGGACTGTTAGGGTGTACTTGAGGACATAGTTTGGAACTATGATATAACAAATAGTGTAGCAAATACCTACATTACTGGACGTGCACTATAGATCCCTAGTACTTCTCTATGGATAGTGCAGGATTGGACAGAGATTGAGGGTAGATTGGGTTGTCTAAGCAATAAAAAAATGTATGTGTTTTACTTTATCAATGAAACAGGGAGGTGTTCTAAATCTAAAACAACAAACGTAACCATCCAAACTTAGAAATAAATAAGTTTTGCCTCTGTATGGTATGTATTGTGATTTATATTACAAATGTTCAGTTGCAACCAAGACGCCTTCATATCCAGCACTGTCCTAGTTCTTTTTTGAGTTGTCCATACCGCACTTACACCTACATTTTTTTTTCTTCAAAAGAATTCAGTATAGATCATTCAGAAATCAAGGGCTGGTTACATAGTATACTGTCTCACTATGGCTTAGTATTTGAATGTCTTTCACATCCTAACATGCATACATTGAAAAAGATAATGAGAATATTATTCAAATAACTTGAGCTGAAGAAAGAAACAATTTCAGTAAACAGAAAAATGATCAAACAGTTGAAATAAGTCTACCGAGAAGAACATCAGAACAAATACAGGGAATTTGTGTTTTATGCAGATAAAAACAGAGCCAAATCAATAACGTTCGTGTTTTCACAATCAAGTTAAGTAATTTAGTTAATCTGTGTGAAGAGTACATGTGGCTGAACTTCATATTGGGAGCATTCAATGAAGTGAGCTTTATGTTTATTATCAAACCTAGAATATTTGATACCCGATGTATCTGTACTCCCATATTCTGGGAGTGTAGCATTACACTAAGATTTCTTTAGTGTTTCAAACCTTATCTCTGAAAGATTAAACCTTTTCAATGCCTCATGAAACATTAGATTTAGTGAATCAAACTGCAGTCTGGTTTATTAAATTATCTCAAATAATTGTTACATTTTATGGACTGGAGTGGGTTCTGTTTCAGAGGTAATCGAATATAAATGTTCCCAAAAGGGTCCTTCAGTAATCATTGACTTGTAGAAAATTGACTATAAACTTTAAAGGTTTAAACTGAGATAGTCAAGTCAAAAACAATTCAACTTTTTCAAGTCAGTTGAAGAGGAGGTTTTTGCAAAGTCAGCTATTTCGGTCTAAAAAAATTCAAGTTGTTTTCATCCTACAATAAAATACTTGCTATAATAAAGCTCCTAGACTTCATCACTAGAATTGGAATTCAATGATAAAAAATTTGATGTACCCCTGGCAAAAGAATCGAGCCCCAAGTGTTTGATTGCTGACATCAATATACTTTTAGCACTTTCTACCAAAAATTTTACATTTGCTCAATAAATATTTCCTACTATGAGTGAAGCAAAAACCAAGAAAGTAATGGTGGGGGGAAATTGTGATTGAAAATCCCTTCCACCTGAAGTGGATAGTTGCATTAACAATGAAACAACTGTCCATGAGTGATTCACTGGCTTTGCATCTTTTCCTAAGTTGTGTTCAAAGCTGTTGCATACAGCAAACATAAACTCCATGTTTAAAATGAAATGAGGCAAAAATTTGATTGCTTGTTGAACTAATCTGCATATGCCCACCCAGAATACTTTGTGGTAGTAACATTACTGCACATTTTCTATTTCTGTGGGAAAAGCAAGTCTTATGGCTTGATTGGTGTGCAGCTCTTTGTTTAAAATTTTATTGACTATCATACAATGAGTGTTATGCAAAACACGGTACAAAATAGGAAGAATTAAAAATGATCGCACTGCAAGTTAATTCTTATAATTTAAATATTTATATTTATAGTTTTCTTGGTGTCCTGATGAAAGTTCCAACTAGGAACTGAAACAACGACCATTTATGACAATAAATTACTTCACTGAAAATCTAAGAGTGCCAGCAAGTCTTCTATTTTTGTTGTCTAATAGTGTGGCTAAGCACCCAGTGTCATTTGGCTGGAGGTAAGAGTGCAAAGGCTAGGATTATTTTATATATATATATATATATATATATATATATCTTTTTATTTGACATTTAACAAAAAAATGTTTCTGTTCCTGCAAAATTCCTGATGACCCAAGTGTTATGAAAAATTTGCATTTGTTTGAAAGCTGGGTCCGTCCGATTCGATGTGCCAGAAAGATTCTGCTGATTGATTCTAAATATGAATCTGTCACAGTCAGATTTAATTCGTAAAATCCTGATGAGCTTCATCGAGCAGCTAAGCTAATGGCAATATAATTTTCTTTTCTTTTTGCTTGTCACGCACACCTATAAAGACCTCTCTAAAGGCTCAGGTTGATATTTTCTTCTGTCTAGTCTATTGATTTTTGTTTTCCAGAAAGAAAAAAATAGAGAGATTCAGTTGCTTTTCTGGGTAGTTTACTGATTTACTGTATTGTCTATACCAGGAGAAGCTATATACGTCTTTCCCTCAAGCTTGTACAAAAATTAGCCACCTGTATTTGCAAACTATCGCATGAGTTACAATTCCAAAACAACTACTGATAAATAACAAATAAAATGTGAAAAAGTTAGTGGACATGTTTAGTGCAGGTCTTAGAAATAAGCCTGTATACAAACCAGTGGCCCAAAAAGAAATCAATATATTTTAAAATTATTTATAAAAACACATCCTGTTAGCTATGCATATGCTTGCAGAATGTTTAGAAGAAACTTTTACTCTGATGAGAGAATCCAGCTCCAAACTGCAAAATGTAGATCAAAGTAGGCAAGGTGAATGCTGAATGTTTGACTTTGTTTTCAACTAACTACTGTTAACTGTTTAGTGAATAAATCCCACTGTGATAAATATGTACTCATCATTTTTATTTTATAATTGCATGTCATACTGTCATATATATTTAGCATTTATTGATATTTATCAATGTACTTGGAACAACACTCTCCATTCTCTGCCCCTCACCCTGTACGGAAATACAGTAATGTGTGTTAGAACTCTGAATTTAGGTTCACAACATGCAGGTCTTTGTAACTTGCACGCAAGGATACATCTGTAAGGATATGGATAAGTCAGTACATACATAAAAATGAAATAACAAGTTTCAGCAAGTTATACGTGCATAAGTCAGGACCTATAAAGTATGAGGTACAGTGGTTATATTAGACAACATGTAGGCAATTTCTCAATATAGAAGATAACATAATTTCATGGTCAGAGATATTTTGTGATTTGACATTACCTACCAAGAAAAAATTGCTTTAGCAAATATCTAGTGCAACAACAATCGGGGCTCACCCACTAGACCAGGGGTAGGCAACCTTCAGCACTCCAGATGTTCTGAACTACATCCACCATAATGCGCTTACACCCATAATGCTGGCAAAGAGTTATGGGAGTTTTAGTCCAAAACATTTGAAGTGCTGAAGGTTGTTTATGCCTGCACTAGCCATTGACAGGTAAAAATTCACATAGGGTGATTATGCTACAGAACCCTTCAGGCTTTCAGCAATGGGTAACTTTTAGGTCTGTCTAGAAGTGTAGAACTTGAGCCTTCAAAATGTTATATCTATGTTACCATAATAAGAATCATATCCCAAGCCATAGCATGTCTGGGATTGTGGTGTAGCAAGGATCTTCTTAGCTGACAATTAATGCACAATAAGAGGACAATATAGTGTCCATTACATTCTTAATCCCTCAGAGGCTGTTCTTCAAAAATGTCAAATGAAATAACAAATGGAAACGAAAAAGATGCAAAGTATGTTATCTAGTTAAGAAACGTATAAAGGTTAAATTGCTGCCTATACAACAAGCTGTTTGCTGTTGAAACACCAGTAAGGAATAATTTGTCAAACACCACTTTAAAGAATTTCATTTTCAATCCTTAATATGATCTTCTAGAACATCAAGGAACGGATATATATTCCCCAAAGAGCTAACTTAGTATCAGACAGTCATGTGTGCGCATTGATATGTGCATCTTCAAAACGATTCTTCTACAGCAAAGTTCCTCACATCTTTTATAATAGTTCCTGTTAAATCATTCTTTGGAGAAGTTACACTCCTAACACATATAATAAAATACACCCAGCATGAATCACTGCCAGAATAAAAATTCAAAGGGACATTAAAGTATTCAATGCTAACAGAAAGAGGACTATCATATAAAGATACTTTCTCACAGCCTACAGGGACATGGTTGTATGGGTAATCAGGTTAAGTGTAGCGGCTTCAGAACATGGAATATTAATATACAATAGATAATTAATATTATATGCTTTATGAAAATATCATTTTTAATTTTATAATTGTGTGATTGTCTTAAACTAAGGACATAATCACATGAATCTTCTCCTAGGCAACGTAAGCATATATAACCATAACGTTAAAGGTAGTTCACCACCAAATGCATTACTGATGTTTCTTACTGACACCCACCTCACTGCAAAAAAGGTAGAGTGGAATGGTTCAAGATAGGTTGGGATAGACAAAACAGAATTGAACAAGATTTCTGTTATACAGGTATAGTCTTTATAGAAAAAAACACACACACACAAAGAGAAAATTCAACATATGGTAGGTGAAATATGTTATACTCACTCGCTTGCCTATATTTATGTTTATTATCTTTTTTTTTATTGTGCCGAATCTCAATGTATAGGTGCAACCATTTTGTTCTCCAAACCCCCATGATGTCTGCTGTTTACTCTTCTGTCAGATTGATTTTACTGATGGATTGTGGGTACACCTGATTGTCAATTATCACAATCTCCCCTCCCCCCTTTTTTAATTAATTACTATATATAAGAAAACGTAGTCTTTACTTTTCCTTATATATTGTATGAAAACTAAACTACCCAGAAATAAATAAAAACAGATTCAGACACAGGGAGCTGTATCGAAGCAGATTTCTAAAGTTTATTTTTGGTGAAAGAGCCGTGTGACGAGACCAATCTCGCCACATTGCATTGGAGAAGCCTGATTGCTCGCCTGCTGCCTTTGGACTATGGCCCCCTGTTAAAAGACATCTTTTTTACCTGCAGAAAAGCTTCATTCGTGCTTTTCTGCCTGGGGTTCGGTAGATTTGTTTGAATGTGTTATACCCCAGATAGGAATCCCATGGAGCCCATTCGTATGAAACTGACTGTAAAGACTTTGGCTCCATGGCGATTAAACTGTATTCGTGTGGTCTGAGCGCCATTCACTTAATAATGTGCGCTCAGACCTGAGCTATCTGGGGATATGTTAAATGTCTGTGTGTTATGTAACAAATGTGACTTTATGTATTTTAAAGTGTTTTACTGTCTTTGTGTCACCATGTGCATAATGGAGTCTTGTCCCTGTCCTGGGAGATAATTGAATTACTTCTCACTTATCTCCAGGGCAGAGGAGAGGAAGCCAGCATGCATTGTGGTAAAAGGTATGTGTATTGGGTTACCTCTCAGGATAAGGGGGAGGGAATCTGTGGGTTGTAACTAATATGTTACTGGATATTTTATACCTCCCTGTGGGCGGTCCTGTATTTGCAAGACTGTAATAAAAACCAGGCTGGGTGTGCCAGCACCTCAGACCACTGCTTGACCCTCAACGTGGAGCCTTGTCTCGTCTTTGGGGGGATTTACTGTATGCTGCTAAGGACTGATTGCCAGGAGTGTAAGCCGCTTGGGAGCTTTTCCTGTTCGTCTGCTAGCAGCTATTTGGGAGGTTCCAGTTTGGGAGTTGGAGTGCTATTTTGAATCCAGTTCGGGAGTTTGGTGTTCTGCAGTAGCTGTGCCTGTATCTCTGGAAAGGGGGCCGATCGTCTAAACGGTTTGTACCCCTTGTGTGCAAAACGGTCCGTTACAATTGGTGGCAAGCGGCGGGATCGTTCCTACAGCCAGAAGGACAGCTACAGGAGACACCATTCTGTGGATTTTACAATTTGAGGGCAACGCATGTCTCAGTACAGCGACCCTGACAGCAACAGAATGGAACCAGCAGTGGAGTACAGATACTCTGTACAGGAATTTGACCGTATGATGTGGTTGCGGCTGAACTTCTTCGGACCTAATCCAGCTGAGAAATCCGTGAAGTTCGTGAGGAGTCTAGTATTCAAGACTCTGCTGTACCGGGCAGAGGGTGACGGTCAGCTGCCACGGTGGGTGGACCTCCACCGGCAGCTACAGTTGCGGGACAGAGAGAGCCCAGTCTCCTCTCCCCAGCGGCAGTGTGATATGCAGGGAATTGGGAGCCCAGTCTCCATTCCCCAGCGGCAGTGTGATATGCCGGGAATTGGGAGCCCAGTCTCCATTCCCCAGCGGCAGTGTAAAGTGCAGGGAGAGGAGAGCAGCGTCCTCCCTCCCCAGCGGCAGGCTGAGTTACAGGGGGCAGAGGTAGTTGTTCCTGCTCCCCAGCAGCAGAGTGATATGCCGGGAAGGCAGTGTAAAGTGCAGGGAGAGGAGAGCAGCGTCCTCCCTCCCCAGCGGCAGGCTGAGCTACAGGGGGCAGAGGAAGTTGTTCCTGCCCCCCAGCAGCAGCGTGATTTTTTGGGAATTGGGAGCCCAGTCTCCATTCCCCAGCGGCCGAGTGATGTGCCGGGAATTGGGAGCCCAGTCTCCATTCCCCAGCGCCAGTGTGATGTGCCGGGAATTGGGAGCCCAGTCTCCACTCCTCAGCGGCAGTGTGATTTTTTGGGAATTGGGAGCCCAGTCTCCATTCCCCAGCGGCAGTGTGATGTGTCGGGAATTGGGAGCCCAGTCTCCAGTCCCCAGCGGCAGAGTATCCAGCAGGGAATAGAGAGCCCAGTATCCTTTCTCCAGCAGCAGGACTCTGTATTGGGAGGGGAGACAGTCGGTCTCCCTCCACAGAGGCTGGAAGTATGTATGGGAGAGGAACTTGTTACCACCTCTCCCCAGCGGCGGATCATTAATGGACAGGGAATAGAGAGCTCAGTCTCATTTCCCCAGCGGCAGAGTGTTCTATCAGGAGAGGAGCCTGTTACCCCCTCTCCCCAGCGACAGCTTAGAGTATCCAAAGGGGAGACAGTCGGTCTCCCCCTCCAGCAGCAGAGCTGTGCAACAAAAGGGGAGACAGTCGGTCTCCAGCAGCAGAGCAGTGTATCTAAAGGGGAGACAGTCGGTCTCCAGCAGCAGAGCGGTGTAGTTAAAGGGGAGACAGTCGGTCTCCCCCTCCAACAACAAGGCTTCAACCAGGCTACCCTCCCAGTAGCGCTGGCAACAGGGCAGAGTGCCGCTGGTCTCTGCCCACGCAGCAACCCACCCAGTCAGCGTACCCGTACCCAGCACAGCCGTGGTGAGGCACCTGGACATGGACAAGCTTCTCCTTTACCCAGGTGTAGTAGCCATTTATTGTGGGTGGGCTGTGCTGTTGATTATGTTTTGTGGGTGGGCTGCTGGACTAACAAGGGCACTGACCGGCAGGAGGTCAGATACCCTATTAGTCTGTTTGGAAAAGGGGAGAGATGTGACGAGACCAATCTCGCCACATTGCATTGGAGAAGCCTGGTTGCTCGCCTGCTGCCTTTGGACTATGGCCCCCTTTTAAAAGACTTTATTTTTGCCTGCAGAAAAGCTGTATTCGTGCTTTTCTGCCTGGGGTTCAGTAGATTTGTTTGAATTTGTTATACCCCAGATAGGAATCCCATGGAGCCCATTCATATGAAACTGACTGTAAAGACTTTGGCTCCATGGTGATTAAACTGTATTTGTGTGGTCTGAGCGCCATTCACTTAATAATGTGCGCTCAGACCTGAGCTATCTGGGGATATGTTAAATGTTTGTGTGTTATGTAACAAATGTGACTTTATGTATTTTAAAGTGTTTTACTGTCTTTGTGTCACCATGTGCATAATGGAGTCTTGTCCCTGTCCTGGGAGATAATTGAATTACTTCTCACTTATCTCCAGGGCAGAGGAGAGGAAGCCAGCATGCATTGTGGTAAAAGGTATGTGTATTGGGTTACCTCTCAGGATAAGGGGGAGGGAATCTGTGGGTTGTAACTAATATGTTACTGGATATTTTATACCTCCCTGTGGACGGTCCTGTATTTGCAAGACTGTAATAAAAACCAGGCTGGGTGTGCCAGCACAACAGACCACTGCTTGACCCTCAACACGGAGCCTTGTCTCGTCTTTGGGGGGGGATTTACTGTATGCTGCTAAGGACTGATTGCCAGGAGTGTAAGCCGCTTGGGAGCTTTTCCTGTTCGTCTGGTAGCAGCAATTCATATGGTTCCTGTTCGTGTATTTGGAGTGCTACCTTATTCCCTTGTATGCCGTTCGGGAGTTTGGAGCATTCACTTGTATGCAGTTCGAGAGCTTGGAGCATTCACTTGTATGCAGTTCGAGTGTTTGGACCATTCCCTTGTATGCAGTTCGAGTGTTTGGAGCATTCCCTTGTATTCAGTTCGTGAGTTTTGGTGATTCTACAGTAGCTGTGCCTGTCTCTGAAAGGGGATTATCGTCTAAGCGGTTTTTTTCCCTTTTGTGCAAAACGGTCCGTTACAAGCCGCTTTTAATGCTGGTCAGCTTCAATGTTTAATGAAGTTGGTGTCCTCTAATGCTCAGTGACATCAACACGGAAAATGAGTAGGTACCTATTGCCACTTTGTACTCAAGCAAAACATTCTACCGATTAAGGAGTTGTTTCTTAAGTTACAAGTGTTAAATTCATTTACATTGATCGGCATTGCTTCTGACCTGAATAAATGTGTAAACTGAGAAAATGTGCCTTTTAATAAGCATTATTATATAGCTTTCCACATCTTTTGGAATATCGATCATCACTGCATGTCTCTCTTCTTTATTTCTTCAGTAAACCTGTCAAATTTTACAATAACGTTCTACAGCTTGAAGAACAAGAAAAACAACGAGATTGTTACTTCCGTATTCAGCTCCGAAACATTTGAATGACTGTTCAATTATAGAGAACATCTTCCCTCCATCTAATTAACAAATTCTTGCAGATAGCAGTGGCTTTCTATTTTGATTGATATAATAATTGCTTGTCAATGTGCAGTGTAAACAATACTTCATCGCCACTTGTGTACACGACAGAAACGATTAGTAGAGCATCTAGCGAGAGTGTGAAATCCTCCTACATCTTCACCATCTGCAACCATTCATTTTCTGCCTTTTTTCTTTCATTGCAGTTATACTCTAAAGAGAGATTAGTTTAGAATTTTTTTTTTTTTTTAATATATTACTTATGTATATTTGCACACAGCTGGAAACCCTTCGGTATTCAGTTCTGTTCATTAAAAGAAAATTAGTTATAGTTAAGCACATCAAAATGGGAAAACATTAATTTTACGTATAGGTGTTACATATCACTCAGGGATATATAATATTATATATATATATATATATATATATATATTTATATACACCCTGTTCCAAATTATTATGCAAATTCTATTTAAGTGTCACAAAGATTAAATATTTTGTTTTTCAGTTTAACTCATGGATGGCATCTTTTGATCACTGAAAACAATCTCGGACACCTGTGATAATTAGATTGCAAGGTGAGCCCAATTTAAGGAAAAACTACTAAAGGAGGGTGTTCCACATTATTAAGCAGAGCACCATTTTCATGCAATATGGGGGAGAAAAAGGATCTCTCTGCTGCCAAAAAGAGTGAAATAGTTCAATGTCTTGGACAAGGTATGAAAACATTAGAAATTTCACAAAAACGTAAGCGTGATCATCGCACTATTAATAGATTTGTGGCTGATTCAGAGCACAGACGGGTTCATGCAGATAAAGGCACATTGAGGAAGATTTCTGACAGATCCATGCATCGGATCAAGAGTTAAGGCTATCCTAACTATAAGATAAGGCCAGGGACTAATGAAAGTATTTAGAAAATTGGGCAGACTAGATGGGCCGAATGGTTCTTATCTGCCGTCGCATTCTATGTTTCTAAGAGAACAGCTGGTAAAATACCATTATATAGCAGCAAACAGATATTTGAAGCTGCTGGTGCCTCTGGAGTCCCAAGGACATCAAGGTGTAGAGTCCTCCAGAGTCTTGCAACTGTGCATAAACCTTCTATTCGCCACCACTAACCAATGCTCACAAACAGAAATGGCTGCATTGGGCAGAAAAATACATGAAGACTAATTTTGAAACAGTCCTGTTTACTGATGAGTGCCGTGCAAACCTGGATGGTCCAGATGGATGGAGTAGTGGATGGTTAGTGGATGGCCACCCTGTTCCAACAAGGCTGTGACGTCAGCAAGGCGGTGGTGGAGTCATGTTTTGGGCCGGAATCATGGGAAGAGAGCTGGTCGGCCCCTTTAGGATCCCCGAAGGTGTAAAGATGACCACTGCAAAGTATGGGGAGTTTCTGACTGACCACTTTCTTCCCTCGTACAGGAGGAAAAACTATGCTTTCCGTAATAAAATCATCTTCATGCATGACAATGCACCATCTCATGCTGCAAAGAATACCCCTGCATCAATGGCTGCTATGGGGATAAAAGGAGAGCGAGTCATGGTGTGGCCTCCATCCTCCCCTGATCTCAATCCCATTGAGAACCTTTGGAGCATCCTCAAGCAAAAGATCTATGAGGGTGGGAGGCAGTTTACATCCAAACAGCAGCTCTGGGAGGCTCTTCTGACATCTTGCAAACAAATTCAAGCAGAAACTGTCCAAAAACTCACAAGTTCATGGGATGCAAGACTTGTGAATCTACTATCAAATAAGGGGTCCAATGTTAAAATGGAACGTGACCTGTTAAAATGTTTAAAAACTTAAAATGTTGTTATACGTTTGATTGAAATAGCTTTTGATTTCAGTAAATATGCTGCAAACACAATAAATGACAATTTTCAGTTCTTTACAACCTATAAAGTGTTTTGAAACTTACTGTGCATAATAATTTGGAACAGTGCATTGTAAGTTTAAAAAAAAAAAAAATACTTTTATCATTAGGAGGTTTGTTCAATAAAATTTGAATTCTACGCTTAATAGTTGATAATATAAGAATTATACATCAATTATTTAGGTAAATGAGAAAAATATAATTTGCATAATAATTTGGAACAGGGTGTATATATATATATATATATATATATATATACATATATATATATATATAACAGTATATAGAAACATAGAATGTGACAGCAGATAAGAACATTCGGGCCCATCTAGTCTGCCCAATTTTCTAAATATTCTCATTAGTCCCTGGTATTATCCTATGTCTAGGATAGCCTTATGCCTATCCCATGCATGCTTATACTCCCTCACTGTGTTAACCTCTACCACTTCAGCTGGAAGGCTATTACATGCATCCACTACCATTTTAGTATTATTATAATTTTTTTACCTTTGCCCCTCTAATTTTAGACTATGCCATCTTTTTTGAAATTAAGCTTATTTATTTATGTTTTACAGAAAAAATGAGGACTTAGAAATCCAAGTGATAATTTAGTATACATCTATTATAGTTCAATACTTTGAGCAGGTTTAGAAAAAGTAATATTGAAAAGCAAATAGCATTATTGTGACTGCCATGATTTTTT
Source organism: Pelobates cultripes (assembly GCA_933207985.1). Taxonomy (NCBI): domain Eukaryota; kingdom Metazoa; phylum Chordata; class Amphibia; order Anura; family Pelobatidae; genus Pelobates; species Pelobates cultripes. The sequence goes on from OW240918.1 coordinate 16,992,932, forward strand.
ACGTAGATTAAAATGGTGTAAATAACATGTTATGGGTATTTAGAGGCATGAACTGGTGTTTCTTAGAATGCCAATATAGGCACTGCCAAACTGATGCTGAATCAATACGAGAGCTGGCATTGATTCCGTGCTGCTTTTAGCCTTGGCATGCTCACAATTTAAATATTCTTGGATGGACAATGAGCAGCAGAGATTCACTGAACACGATGTTGCAAGTTAAAAGGGTGAGCTTTGGGTAAAAACTGTTTGAGAAAAAAACATGGAACTACATTTTTAGCTTTCTAGGACCATAACCACTATAACAAATTGTAGTGCTTATAGTGCTTACAGTGTCCCATAAACCTCACAAAATACAAAGTTCAGAATGAAATAAACTTAAAGAGAAGGTTTATGGACAGACAGCTGATGATTATTCTATAGATTAAGACCCTGTGCACTTGTACACAGTGACCTCTAACTGCCGCAATAAGACTGCTATTCATTTTCTGACATCAGACAAGGAATTTTCCATCTATCTCTGCTGTCCAAGAACCATTTAAGTTGTGTGTTCATATGTACACATGTGCGGAGACACATAAGAGAGAACCTGAAGAGCAACTGTGCAGATCAGAGGACTACAACTTGGACAACTGTGTGGACAGCCCCATTCACAGTTTGGCTGCTATCAGGTTATTCAGCAGTTCTGAACAGGTTCAAACATCAGATCTGATGAGTGGACCTGCATATATGGGGATTCAAAGAAATCTCTACGAGATTGGAGTTTATGAGATTAGATAAAAAACAAACATAAAATGAAATGTTCCTGGCTGTGTCTGCTTGCTTCCTCTGCCTGCACTGTATTAACCATAGCAACAAGTACTTTGAAGGGAAATAACTTTTTTTTGTTTTTTTGTTATTTCTGTGCATTTGTAACGCATTATCTATTTAATACAATTAAACACGGGTCGCTTCAAGTCATAGTGATCCGTTAAAGAAATGAAAACCTCATGTCCAAATGAAAAAACATCACATATAATTATTATTATTTTTTTACTCTGTAATACATTTCTGCTCAAATAATTATGGAACACACATTTCATTTTCATTTCTGAATATTGTGTAATTACTAGACTTGATAGCCTGTAGTATGTTGATTGTCCCTTTAATATTTGATACTTAGTTTCCTTAATCCTTTAATATCTCTTAACTGTCTTCATTAAAGCATATATAGCCTCCAAACAAAGTGGAAACCTTGACCATTTTATCTTTAGAAATTGAATTATATTAAAATGGAACTTTTGCAAGATTGCAGGATGAAAATGAGTGCATGAACAATTTTGGAATTTTAGGAACACAATATGTCATTGTTACTTGAGAGACAAAGCTGATCTTATCATGGTTACTCCGTATTTATAAGTGATAAGACTTTCTATTCCAAGGCGTGAAAAATGGATACCAATTATTTTTATCCTTCTCACTTTGTCCTGACAACCCAACGGGAATGCTTACTTGTCTAATGCAAGATGACGTAACAATTAACTTTGACTGTGCAGCGTGGAACTGTTTAAAAATCCCTTTCTATATTCAAACCCGAGTTCTCTCTGTATACTTCTTATTTGAGTGGAATTCCAAAGTTCTAAACAGCTCTGGCCGCTTCATTACTTCCTACAGATAGAGAAACCTTTAGGGAGTGCACATAATCAGGAAAATGTGCAACATATTTCTTTATAAATTGCCAAGCAAGCAAAAATGACACATTTCTGTCTTTAACTGTTGACCTTTAAAATTAAACTTATTAGCAGCCTACATCCATCATTCTACTGTATAATTTTTTTTTATTCTATGCACATTCAATTATTGTCTAAAAAAAATGAACTGTCAAACAGACATTTCCTGCCTATAATGTAAATATTATAATTATTCCCATAATCATAATTTTAATAAATTATCTTCTGGGACATACAACAATGAAAAAATGCATTTTGTAAATACAGTCTGATTTATGATAATTACTGTATAATTTTCCTGAGTTTCTGTTATATATTTAAAAAATAGTCATAGTAATGACTACATTTCCCATGGTGCTCAGCAATCCTTTAGGCTGATAGAGTATTATAGAAAATGCAATTTGCATATAATTCCGGTAACATAAATTAGAATGACTGTGCTATAGCGAGGGCTGAAAGATATGCAAAAATATCTAAAACAAAAATGTAATAAACTATACAAAGATGTGCTATAATTATGATTGATTAACTTGTTCATTTTCTACTTGCATTTACTAGAAAGGCAGTCAAGGGAGGGAGAGTATATTCATCTTAATCAGCTTTTTAACCCTTTTTTTCGAGAGCAGTAATTGTATCCAAAGTATATGATTTCAACACCTGGATATACAGACCATGAAAAGGAGTATTTAAAGTTCAGCATTTAATATTCAACTCCTTCAACTCAAATGGCACTATAAGTACCAAAACAATTTTAGCTTATTGAAGTGATTTTGTTGTATAAAACATGCCAATGCAGTCTCAATGCTCAATCGTCTGCCATTTAAGATTTGAATTACTTTGTTTATGAAGCCCTAACCACAACTCATCGGCCTGAGAATTCCACAGTCTTCCTACACAAGTCCTGAAAGAGAGTCAAAATACTTTAGCTTCCCCTATTGCACAGTGTATTTACTTTAGAATGTTTTATCGCATGCTTTATTAATGACCTATTAGAATCTGCAACAGTCATCTTCTAAAGTAAACACACTGTGCTGTAAGATCTGATTGAAAATACAAACCTAATTTTTCGTGGAGGCTGTGTATGTCACAGCCAGGGAAAGTGTGGCAAGGGCTACATAAACAAAAACAAAAATGAATTAACCTTTAAATGGCAAAGACACTGCAGAGGCATGATCTATCCTATACACTAAAGTAAGACTTAAGATATTTTGGTGCTTAGAGTATCCCTTAAAGCAGAGGTAGGCAACCTTTGGCACTCCAGATGTTGTGGACTATATCTCTCATAATGCTCTTAAAGCCATAATGCTGGCAAAACATCATGAGAGGCGTAGTACGAAACATCTGGATTGCTGAAGGTAGCCATCTGCTGCCTTAGAGTAAACATCATGCTTTTTGGCTATGATGAAAACTATGATAATTTTAGACCAAAATATCTAAATTAAAAACATTTTCAACTGAGCTTTTCTTTAGAAATAGTTATTTTAGGCTGACATTTCATCAAATGTACAATGGTAATAACTGATATTTGGTAAAAGAGCCTCAAAACATCTTCAACTTAGCCAAGTTAGAGAATGTTTTAACTCTAGAACATGTGTGACACTCCATTATATACTGCTTAGCGTAACTGGAGAAATATATATATCAATGTTCAATTAACACAGATTATGTGATGATTAGTACGAGCCATATCTGGATTATTAGCCGGCTTATGAATTGATTAGCTCATCATCAAAGTGTTCTATTTTATTTCAAACTAAACATTTATTTACTAAAATTGAAAGCCAAATAGCAAAAATAGAAAAGTAATGAATTCTGTCTTGAAAGTTTTCCACTCAACTGACTTTTGTGGAGGTAAGAAAAATAAGTTATTCTTGAAAAAAACTAATGTTTACCTTGGAGGGAAGCGCTATAGACTTTAAATTAAGAAGAAAAAACTGTTTATTTCACATAGTTTTGATAACTCGTTTGTTTCATATAGTTGTGATAACCTGTTTGTTTCATATAGTTTTGATAACCTGTTAGTAGGTGATTTAAGATGATTTTTTCAGAAAATGTAAAGATACAGTTCCTCTATTTTTTTAACCTTTTTTTTGTTGGAAAATGAACTCAAAGAGTCCGAAACAAACACCCCATATGGACTACAAAGTAAGATCTTTATAAATAACTTCAGATTTTACATTTTGCTAATCTTGATCTGGCAAAATAACCTCTTTAAAAACAGCATCTTTGTGAATAATTAAATACTTGACTTCTGACCTTTCTGTATTTTTTCTCATCGTTCTATATTGTAAGCCCTCTTCACCTATCTTTGCCATATGGTATGTTTTGTTAGAATCAAATGTTTCTTTTGTTTCCTATTGTACAGCACTACAGAATATGTTGGTGCTTTACAAATCATTTTAATAGTAATTGTTTTAATTGTTGTAGCTTGCTAAAATCTTGAGATCCAATATTGTAACAATTCAGTTGAATAAAAAATATTGAACCACAATTAATTTGATAACAATCGTGACACATATAAAGATGTAGTATATATTCTTATAGCCTTGCACACTTTTTTTGTCTCCTAACAGGTGTATGAGGCTCTCCCATGTTATAGTGAATGCAATAAATACGAATTGGTGTCAGATCCATGGTCAGCATGCAAGTTCAGCAGCGAAGAGAAGACTGTCTGTGGTGAAGGAATACAAATCAGGAGAGTGCAGTGAGTGTTAGCAACATTTGTCTCTACAGATACAATGTGCTTTATAAAAAGCAACAACATGTGAAAAACCTCCAGTTAGAAATAGAGTTAGATACATAAAGAATGATCAGCAACATTCACCATCCTTGCTACTCGAGAACGTATCTCCAGTTCTTCTCAAGTGTCTCTGTATGCTATTGTTAACCAGTCTGGCTCTAAAGGTTACAGTACACCTGCTAAGTATCATTTTAAAAAGTCAAGATTGCAAGTCAGCCGGCAAGTTGACGTGCAGGTTGATTTGCAGAGTCAAAGATAATGAATATTGTTATGCAGTCTCCTGGAGTTTCTCCTTAATGTACATAGGCATAAAAATGGCAAGGAGGTGAAGGGGAAAGATGCATTACATAAAGCAAATAAATTAATAAAACAAATGATCAATAATAAGTATTCAATAATTCCTTTTGCACTGCCATTTAACCCTTTATTGATCGGGTAGGTATCGGAAGTGGACTATATGCTGGACTGGTATTATTGCACATTTTAATTATTTTAATTATTTGGTTTGTTTATTGTTTTAATAAAGTGCTTTTTTAGTGTACCTATACCCACTAGTCCTTTGTTGTTTCCTGGATTCAAGTGGGGTTTCCTGAATAGCACATACATTTTAACACCAAGAGTCTAGTATAGTTGGCTCCTTACCAGGTGAGCAATTACTTCACAGTATATTATTATTATTATTATTATTATGATGATGATATTTATATAGCGTCATCAAATTCCGCAGCGCTTTACAATGGGTGGACGAACAGACATGTAGTTGTAACCAGACAAGTTGGACACACAAGAACAGAGGGGTTGAGGGCCCTGCTCAATGAGCTTACATGCTAGAGGGAGTGGGGTAAAATGACACAAAAAGGTAAGGATAGTATTAGACTAGTGACAGTTGCAGAAGAGGAATCAGTCAGGAGCTATGTAGGAGTATATGTGTATTTGCAGTAGCATCTTCTTACAAGGAGGTTCTCTATTGTCTTTTTCCATTTTTGGTGAGAATATTGACTGGATACGGCAATAAGGTTTTGGTATTATCTAAAATTACCTATGCTGGAGTGATTTGAGCCTATCCATATGTGGCCCTTAACCTTGTGAGTTAAGAGCCACATATGGATAGGCTCACTATATTTGGTTTGTTTTCTGCTTACATATGCATACCTTCTGGATTATTCACAATTGGACCTAGAATACACTATATATTCTCAGATGAGGATTGTACCCAGGCACACAGAAGTAGTGCTAACTGATAGCTCTATATATTGTACGTGTATCTCCACTTCTTTTTTTCTTCCATTTACATTTGACATACTATATACTTGTTGCACTCTTTTTGTCTTGTTGCAAACCTACCAACATGTGAGACCTTTTTAAGGCACTGCTCCTTCTTCTTATCATTTATATCCTAACCTATATGTAGGGTCTTCTACTGACTAGCTATTTTTTTTTTCTTGAGAAATCAAGTAAATTCATTTAATGTGGGACCAAACATCAGTTAAGTCCTTTGCATTTGACTAAACATTTTATGAAGATAAAACATCATCCTCCCCATGCAAAAGTTTAGAAGATCTAGTCATTAAACCTCTAGTACCTACTTTATCTAAATAACTGAAGCTAGAAGATAGAATATATTTCCTTGAATTAAGATTGTGTTTAAACCTTAAATATCAAAAAGTATCAGTAAAGGATACATTGTATTTCACTTGCAAGCACGGAAAGCTAATCAGAACTTTATCTTCAAAAAGATCAATAATTTTATTTATCCCCAATAGCCTCCATTTATGCATATCCAGACTAATCAGATCATATTGTAAAGTTTCTATAGGGGCATATATAAGGATAGAGTCTGAAAGATTAAGTTTGTTTTTCAACATTTTTAGCACATCTAACATATCCACTATTATTTAAATTTAAGGTTTTCGTTGCTTAATTTTAATTGGATCTTCTATCCAGAATACTTTATTTAAGTTTCCACATAAACTGTTCTCTTGTTCTTAGCTTTTGACAGCTTTTGCATGCCTTAGCAACTTGCTATTACTATAAATCTTAACGATCTCCCTGGGCAAATAGGCAGCTTCTATTTTTAGGCAGTAGTAGATGAGTTAGTATCAGTGTTTAGCTTATTTCACGCAGTTACTTACACAATTTTTTAAAGCTATCTTTTCTATACTATTGGCTAATCTCTGTAATTTAAGGGTGTATCCTATATGGGACTACTTTTTCCTTCACTTTTGAGCGGACCAATTTAGGTCTGCATACTTGTCTATCATCTATATTTTATTATATTGGTTTTCATCACTTGACCTAAGGGATATTATACTAGGGGCAATTTTATATATTTAATTGTTGATTTCCCGGCTGTTATAGTTTCTCAGCCTGGGGTTTCCTGCTTTGGATTACCCTATATATTCCAATCTCTTTTTCTTTCCATGGTTTCTTAATGATTAGTTAAGTTGATTAATAACAGGTTAACACCATATAGAGCCTTCTTTACACTACAATTTCTGCCTATGATCCATTACACTGCCTTAGGATCAGTCTGCTATTCTTTATCTACATTTATTGTTATATATTAGATACTGTATCAGACTTTCCTAGCCCCCAGCAGCTCATAAGACTTAGCTGGGTGCCATGCTTGTATGCATTTTTGCAACATAGTATCAGGTTATGTTCATCTGCTTTCTCGTCTATTTCCAAGCTGGGAGATCATTCTGACTATCCATATAGGATCCATCTGCTTGTCCAATTGTATTTATTTTCCATTTTTTCACTTCATCACATTTTTCTGGCACTGTTTGTTTGTGTGTGTTTTTGTATCATCCTTATAGGGATTTAATAAAGTTTTCAATTATACATTTTTAAGGTTTTCTCATTCCAATGTTGGACTAGTACTTTAATATGTGTAATATGATTGGTATTGGGCTTGTTTCTTACTAGTCTGTGCTAATCTTTTTATTGTTCTCTTGTTCTATTTGGTACCAGGCATTATTCTGAATATTCGGGTTACATGTTTGATGTAATTTTGCAATTTCAGGGAATGAGATACCGCCTTTGTCATAGTTATTTTGTAAGATCGGTTGAAATATTCTTGGGCGTTTTATATGAAAATAATCTTTGGAATTGTACTATCTTATCATTGCTTAAAGGACCACTATAGGCACCCAGACCACTTCAGCTTAATGAAGTGGTCTGGGTGCCAGGTCCAGCTAGGTTTAACCCTTTTTTCTATAAACATAGCAGTTTCAAAGAAACTGCTATGTTTATAATAGGGTTAATCCAGCCTCTAGTGGCTGTCTCAATGACAGCCGCTAGAGGCGCTTCCACGCTTCTCACTGTGATTTTTACAGTGACAAGATGCCAGACTGGCTGAATGCGCGCGCGGCTCCTGCCACATATGCGCATTCAGCCGATGACGTCACTATGGAGGAGGAGAGGAGGAGGAGAGTCACCCGCCCGGCACTGGAGAAAGAGTTAAGTTTAACCCCTTTCACCCCCTAGAGCCCGGTGGGAGGGAGGCCTTGAGGGTGGGGGCACCCTAAGGGCACTATAGTGCCAGGAAAACGAGTATGTTTTCCTGGCACTATAGTGGTCATTTAATCTGAAGGGTAGAGATCTAAATAAATATAATAATTTTGGAATAGAATACATTCACTATATTTAATTGCCCCAACCATGAGATCTCAGTTTTGGTCCACTTGGACAGTTGCTTATTAATAGAAGAATATAAATGATCATAATTACAGCATATTATATTCTGAATATTAAAAGATAACTTAATACCCAGATACTCAATATACTTCGGGTTCCAATTAAACCAAAATTTAGATTTAAGCATAGATAGTTCAGCCTCAAACACATTTAAAACCATAATTTAAGTTTTCCTTATGTTGGACAGAAGCACATCATCTGCAAATAGAGAAATGTTATATTGCCGATCAGCTGATTTAATCAATATACTTCTATGTTATCGCTAATCATAATAGTCAATGTCTCAATAGATAAGATAGATAGTAATGGGGACAATGGGCAGCTTTACTTTGTGCCATTTTTTATTGGAAAGGTAGATGATGCGAAAAATGGATTTATAATTATTGCAGATTGCTCTATATATAATTACATAATTTTATCTTTAAAGGGGCCTCGGAATCCAAATTTATTTAATACTCTATCTAAAAACCTCCAGTTGTCCTTATCAAATGCCTTTTCTGCGTCAACTGCCAAAATGGCCAGTTCTGAATTCATAAGATTGCTTTTAATAATCAAATTGAGTATTTAATGGATATTATCTGTTGTACCTCTGTCCCTGATGAAACCTGACTGGTCTACCGCAACTACATCAGAAATAACTGCTTTCAATCTATTTGCTAAAATGTGAGAATACATTTTCACATCTAGATATATTAAAGAAATCGGTCTATAATTTATTGTATTAGTGGGATTGTTTCCTGTTTTGGGAATTGGAATAATAGATGCTAACAGCATCTCTTTAGGGAAAGGATTGGTAGTTGAGACATCAAGAAATATTTTCAATAGTATAGGGGCCAAAATATCAAAAAAGTTTTATAAAATAACGTTGAAAAGCATTCTGGTCCAGGGGCTTTATTGGCTTTAAGGTTTTTTATTGAAATAAATATTTCTGAAATAGTATGGGGCATTTAGATCTCTGAGTTTTATTTAAAAACCATCTATTTCCAAGGTTGATACCTTTTGATCTGGTAGATTATTTAAAGCATAATAGGAGCCTACAAAGGCCTGAGATATTTCCTCAGGGTTTAAAAAGCATGTATCTCCTACTATCATTTTTTTTATTGTTTTAGCTTTAAAAGTATTTTTTATCTGTGTGTAAGAACTTTATTGACTTTATTATTATTGTGGTATAGCCTTCCAGCTGAAGTGGTAGAGGTTAACACAGTGAGGGAGTTTAAGCATGCATGGGATAGGCATAAGGCTATCCTAACTATAAGATAAGACTAGGGACTAATGAAAGTATTTAGAAAATTGGGCAGACTAGATGGGCTGAATGGTTCTTATCTGCCGTCACATTCTATGTTTCTATGTTTCTATGTGGTACCATTTTTGCTTGTGAAAAATAATAGATTCTTTCACCTCATCCAAGAGCTTTTTATTAATATCATGTTTCAAGCATATCATTTCATTAGTAATATCTAGGGTTATTTGTAACTTATTTTCTCTTTCAAACTTAGCCAGCTTAATATATAGTTTAGAAATACTTTCTTCTGTTTTTTTTTTCTTTTGTCTTGAGCCTGCTTTCATTAGAACCCCTCCAGTAAAACTTTTAAATGTGCACCAAACAGTAGAGGTGGATACTTATCATTAAATTGAATAAAGTGCTTCATTTCCGTAGCTAATTCAGCGGTTACCTTATCAATTTGTAGAAGACTTTCATTCAGTCTCCATCTGTTTCTGATTTGGAAATTTAAATGTTAAGAAAATTGGGGCATGATCGGATAAAATAAATGAGCCAATCTTGGAATCAATAATCTGATCTAAAAAAAAAAGCAGGACTAAATTGACTAAAAAAGTCAATCCGAGAGTAGGTCTGATGGACATGAGAAAAATAGATTGTGGGTTAAAGGTTCTCCAACAATCATAGAGATAATTTTTCAGCAGAAATTCATCCAATTTATTCGCAGCTATTTTAATTTTTAAGTCCCATTCATTATTATTATATTTGCTTTTACCTAGTTTTAAGTTGGGAATACAACTGAAATTGCCTCCAATAATTAAGTTTCCACAGTTAACCTTGTCAATTTTATGAGCACAATCCTCCAGGAAACCCATTGAGAAATCGTTAGGGGCATATACATTCACCAGAGTAAATATTGCATCATTTATCTTGGAAGTTAAAAGTAGAAATCTACTGTTTATGTTGATTTCCGAATGTATATAACATTTCTAAGGGCAAAGAAGGACGGGATACTTTTGAAGAGAGTTCTGTAAATATTTCTGAAATAGTATGGGGCATTTAGATCTCTGAGTTTTATTTACAGGTTGGGGCAATGTGTGGCTCTCTATCTGCTAAAGTACTATTTAATCCTATGATCCTACTCTGGGGTTCATCAGCTACCTTAGGGCCACTAGTTCCATTCCATTGCACTAGAGGCTATGTCATATAAGGCTGATTCCGTGATACCCATTTATATAGCCATCACTGGTTGTATAAATGTGAACAATGTTCAGCGTGACTTAAATCACAGACACAGCAATGAAAATCTAATTTAAGGATTTGTGTTTGGTTTATATAATTTCATAATCATCGAGAGAAAACTATAAAATCTGTTTTTGACTGTGAATACCTGTTTTGATTAGTCAATTTCCATAAAACTCTCAGGTTGGAAAGTGATAAAATAAATTTTAATTGAATTTCAAGCTGTGCTCGGCCAGGCGAAAAAGTGTAAAAACATATATGTAATAAACCTTTTAATAGAAAATAATGTAATGATAAAATAATATATTCCTCATATAAAAGTGAGATTTTCAATTCTTATGATTGCACTAATTGACCCAGAAAGGACATCTAAAACAGAATATAAAAAGATAATCTTGTCTGGAATTATAGGAATATGCATCATCTGCTTATCTCAAATTGAACTTTTGAGAGGTCCTCCTTGGGCACAGAAACTTGAGAAATCATGTTTTCACAGCTTTCCCAGAGTTCCCAACTTGACATGCAAATGAGCAGGCATTGTATTTTAGACTTTATATTGCATTTCTGCAGTTCCCCTTAGCAATGGACCCTGTTTTAAACATAGTTGTCTTTTTTAACTAAAGCATGGGCTATGATCCAAAAGGATATTTTATGGAATATATTCCTGAACCTACTATCCCATATAAAGCCCATAAATGATCTGTGATCATCATAACAGCTACAATAGAATCTTCTACCAAGTGCCTCCACTCTTTGATTGCAAGGATTAGAGCCCATAATTCCCTGTTATCTATGTTGTAGCTGACATCTGCAGCAGACAACCTTTTGGAGAAAAAGACACAAGGATGTCTCTGAGTCATCCACCTCTAATACAAAAGGTTTGGATGGATCAGGTTGTGTTAAAACCAGAGCAGTGGCAAAAACATTTTTTAATTGTTCAAATTAGGCTATAGTCTCTTGGGTATTTGCTACTTTATGTGTGAGACTGGCAATAGGTGAAATGATAATAGTTCACAAATCCTATGAATCCTTAGATTGCTTTCAATCCCTTGGACATACACCACTGTAAGACAGCTTCTAGTTTGTTTGGAATCCATTTTAAACCCAATGCTAACTTTATAGGCCCTAATTGCATATGTTCTAATTCTGGTGCACATGCAGGAGTTGGAGCAGTTAAACAAATAGTCTGCGGAACATATCAACCTTTAGAAACATAGAAACATAGAATGTGACGGCAGATAAGAACCATACGGCCCATCTAGTCTGCCCAATTTTCTAAATACTTTCATTAGTCCCTAGCCTTATCTTATAGTTAGGATAACCTTATGCCTATCCCAAAAAAGGTATTTAACTGATTTGATTTCTTTCCCTGAGTCCGTTATCTATGTGCAACTTGTGTGATATATAATCTTCTAGACATTCAGGTAATTCTCTAGCTGGAGTGTATCAGAAAGACCTTCAGAAAAAGAAAGAGAAGAAAAACATCAACAAACTATGTGTTCCACCTACCTATCATATATATATATATATTTTTTATTTTTTTTTACTACATCGTGCGGTCCAGGCCTTAGCTCTATTTAGGGTACATTTGGGAAGATCTTTTTTTATTTTCATACTGTCCATTTATGATTGCTGGAATAGGTTTTAAATATTTTTATGCTTTTCAGTTTTCTGGAAAAATATATATAATTGTATTGTTACTGCATTTTAACAGTTCACAAATATAGTGTTGATAATGATCTGGGAAAACAAATGAGTAGAGAGCAGGCAATACAAAGAAAGAGAGAATAAAAGTGTAATATTAGTTAGTACCATGTGCCAATTTTCTACTCTCAAATGAACAGTATATTGACAATTTGGGATCTGCTTCTCTAGATTAACACAACGTTGACACTCTGTATCTTAAAAAGACAGTGCTTCCATTTTAAATATGCATATAATTACCAGATTTTACTAATTACATGACGTAAAGTCATGATTTTATAAAGGACATGGAGGCGAATATTAGCCCACCCGGTAAGTTTCTCATTTTCTATCAACTAAAAGAAAATAATTAATTCCCACCCTGGTTAGTCTTAGAATTGAGAGTCATCGTTGGGTTTTGTCTAGATTCAATTCGGTTATGTATGACATATTAAAGGACATGCAGGCTCATATTATGCTAGTTTAAAGCTGTGCAATAATTGTCGATGATACATGGTCTGTAGGATGAAAATAATATTCATTGAAGGTGGATACGCAGGACCAGTCTGCCATTCTCAAAAGTTCTTCTAATCTGCATCCCAAAGTAAAAGCCTTAGAGGCCATTGCTCCTCTAGTGGAGTGTGCCCCATATATGGAGGTATCTATATTCGCAGAGGTCAATATCCATCTCACCCATCGGGCTATTGTTACCGTAGATACTGGTTGGTGTGGCGTCTTAATTGCCAGAAACAATTCACGATGCCTAGTGTTTCGAAATGCCTAAGTCTGTTTCTCGTATTCTTTGAGACAGGCCACTGGACATAAGTTTGAATTGTGAGGGAATGCTGGGTATGACACTGATGAGATCGTTGATTTAGTACGTCTGGAGATGTTGAATGTCACTCCCATTGGGGTAAATGAGCGTGCATCAACATCCAATGCTCGGACATCTGAAACTCTTTTGCATGATATCAGGCAGAAGAGCATGGCCAATTTCGCTGATAGTTGTTTAAGTGTGAGATTTGAGTTCTGTGGCCATTTTTCCAATAAGGTTAAAACTAGGTTCACATCCCATACTGATGTATATGGAGGTTGTGGTGGTCTTGCAAATCTAACGCCAAGCAAGAGTCTGCATACCAGGAGGTGTTTACCTGCTGGGGATCCTTCTATGTCCTTGTGTCCAGCGGAGATCGCTGATCTGTAGACATTAATAGTCCGGTACGCTAGACCTTGGTCGTATAGAAGTGTAAGAAAACGTAACAGGTAGTTCAGAGGGGCACATACGGGATCCACTTGTTGTTCCATGAACCAACCACTTTACGAGTTCCCAGCCCGACTGTAGGATCTCCTTGTTCCTGGAGCCCAGGCTCCCAGTAGTTCGAGAGTTGATTGTGGAGCGTCTGGCACGACCCACAACAACTTGAGTTGGCCCTGCATCATCAGCAGATGTGGGTTCCCTTCGGGGTCTGAAAGGAGATGTGGATTCTCGGGAAGCAGTCTGGGAAGGTCTATAGACATTTCCATGAGTGAAGGGAACCAAGGCTGTGCTGTCCAGAATGGCGTTATGAGAACCAGGGATGTCCGTGAACGGTTGAGGTGTACCAAGGTCCGGGCCAGCGGAGCCAAAGGGCAGAATGCGTACAGTCATCTGTTCGGCCATGGTTGTAGAAATGCATTCGTAGCTAAAGCCTCCGGATCTGGTCTCCAGCTGAAGAACTCTGGGAGTTGCGTATTCAGTCGAGACAAAAACAGATCTATGTATGTAGGGCCCCAAAGCGTTTGTAGCTGTAGGAACACCCCACGGTCCAGGCGCCAGTCTTTGGCATCTCGCAGGTCTCTGGAGTTCCAATTCGCTACGGTATTCGAGAGCCCCGGGATGTATCCGGCTCATACTGATATGTTGCACTCCAAGCAAAATTGCCAGAATTATGTTTGTAAATCTGCCAATATTTTGGACCTGGTGCCGCCGAGGCGGTTGATGTAGCGTACTGCCGATATGTTGTCCATCCTCAAGATGATGGAACAATGTGTCGTGGGACCTAAGAGGCTTTTCAGAGCGAATGATCCTGCCATGAGTTCCTGGCTGCTGATGTGTAGTTCCCTTTCCGATTGGGACCATCTTCCACCTGTGGAGGTATGACCACAATGCGCTCCCCAACCTCATGTGCTGGCATTGGATTCTATTATGCAATCTGGGGTGGTGCTGAAGATTGCTCTGCCGTTCCACGCTTCCATGTGGTGCAGCCACAAACTGAGTTCTTCCTTGGCTGAATGATCGAGTGGAACGGAGTCTGAGTAGGAGTGACCTGAGTGTAGCTGAGCTGCTTTTAGTCTCTGTAGGGCCCTGTAATGCAGAGGTCCTGGGAAGATCGTGTGTATGGAGGCCGAGAGGAGTCAAATTATCCTGGCCAGTTGTCTCAAGGTGAGCGTTGGGCGAGCCAACGTTCTGCGAGTCTCCTTCTTGATGGTTTTTATCTTTGTGAGCGGTAAGTTTAGGGTCCCTTGGACTGCTTCTATATTGAATCCTAGGAATTATATGGACTGGGAGGGGGTTAGCACCGACTTCTCCCAGTTAAATTAGGAATCCCAGGTTGTGTAGGAGAGATATCGCCCAAGATAGGTGTTGTTCAAGTAAGAGGGCTTCCTTTGCCATGATCAACATATCATCCAAATATATGACCATGCGAACCCCTCTGCTGCGCACAAGTGCCACCACCGGTTTCAACAGTTTTGTAAAGCACCATGGTGCTGATGATAGGCCAAATGGCAGACACTGGAACCTCCACGTCCTTGCGTTCCATTGAAATTGGAGGAGGTGATGACACTCCTTCGCGATGGGGATGGTGAGATAGGTCTAGTTTGACCATCCAATCTCCCAGCCTGAGAAGGTCTCGAAGGCAATGAATCCCTTCCATTTTGAAGTGGAGATATCACACATATGCATCGAGTGGGCATAGGTTGATCACCGGCCTTACTCCACCGCCCTTTTTGGGAACCAGGAAAATGTTGCTCAGGAAACCAGGGGAGTGAGGTGCGACTTGGTAGATCACGCCTTTCTCCATTAGTGCTCTGATTTTCCTTGACACGAGTTCCCTGTCCTGAGGGGTAAACACCATCCGCCGTGGCACTGCGGATTGGACTGGGGTTTGCACAAACTCTATGTGGTACCTTAAAACTGTGTTGAGAATCCAGGCATTGGACGTGAGTCTGTGCCATGCCCTGATAAATTGGGATAGTCTGCCCCCCACATATGATGTACAAGAAGGGGGAAAAGAAAGAGCACTTACCATAAGTCCGTCGGACATATGTGATGCCCCTGTGTCCTCTGGGTTGCCATGATCTGCCCCTGACTGGAAAGAAGGGTGAGGGGTTTCTGGTCTCCGTCTGTGGGAACCTTGATGTAGTGGGGCCTCGGTAGCCCTGGTAGGAGCTCCATGATGGACGGCTGGACAGACGGCCCCGGTGTCTGCCAGCCCCCCAAAAACCTTTGGAGAGGACACTCTCTTTAAATTTGTTTGCGCCTTGTCCAGAGCTGTAAATGTGCTCACATAACTGGGGATTCCAAAGCAGCCCTGGAAAAAAAATCTATGCCAGCCCCATAAGTCATTGCGCCATATATTGTCGCATGTAATATGTAAGGCTATGTCTTGCCACCCTAGATTATTGAGATATATATATATATATATATATATATATATATATATATCTTTTTCCAATATAAAATATTGGTTCTTTCAGAGTAAAATCTTTAATTATACAGTAAGCATACTCACATGCAGACACAGACAATCTCACTGACACAAGCTGATTGATACACAGCCATATAGACAAACAATCTCACTGATATACATAAGGTCATTAAAATAAAAACACAAGCTCACTCAGTAGCAGGCACACACACACAAAAGCAAGCCCACTCACTAGCAGGCGCGCACACACACACACAGCTTAATGTAGTGGCTCTGGTGTCTACAGCCTGTCCCTGCAGGCTTTTCAATGTAAACACGGACTTTTTAGAGAAAAGGCAGTGTTTATATTGCTTCCTAGTGACAGACACTCAGACGGTCACTAGAGGTGCTTCCTGTGTCAGTGCGGATTGGCTGAGATCATCAAGCTTGATGATCTCAGCCGTAGAGGCAGGGCCAGTTGAGGGGAGACCAGCACGACGTGGGGAAAAAAAAAAGGTGAGTAAAAACACACATACACACACACATACCATGACAGACACACACCGTGACACAGACAGAAACACAGACACACCATGACAGACAGACACACCATGACACAGACAGACACACACACACCATGACAGAGACACACACATACCATGACAGACACACCTTAAAAAAGACACACACAGCATAACACAGACCATGACACAGACACACACGACACAGACAGACACACTATGACACACAGACACACACCACGACACAGAGAGATCGTGACACAGACACACACACACCGTGACACAGACATACATTACATGACAGAGACAGACACACACCATGAAAAACACACACACCATGACACAGACAGACCGTGACACAGACAGACGCACACACCATGACAGTCAGAGACACACACACCATGACACAGACACACATTGCATGACACAGACAGACACACACACACCATGACACAGATGCACACACCATGACAGACAGAGACACACAGACACACACCATGACACAGACGCACACACCATGACAGACAGAGACACACAGACACACACAATGACACAGACAGACACACACACGCATCATGGCACACACACACACCATGATACAGACACACACACACACACATACATTCACACTGACACACACAATGTCTACCTGGGGCTGTGGGGAGCTCCCTTGGCGGCCGCAGGGGGAGCTGGCTGTTCTGCCTCTGCTCCCCCTCCCCAGCGCACTGCTTACTGAGACTGGGGCCGGAATATGACGCTGGGGAGGGGGAGCAGAGGCAGAACAGCCAGCTCCCCCTGCGGCCGCCAAGGGAGCTCCCTCTGCGGCCGCAGGTGAGCCGGCTGTCTGCCCGGCCCCAGGTGCCGACGGCCCACCGGGAAATTTCCCGGTATCCCGGTGGGTCAGTCCGGCCCTGTCCACCAGGTGGGAGACCTGCAGAAATACTGGGCAGGTAGCCCTCATTAAACAGACCACTGCTTGACCCTCAACACGGAGCCTTGTCTCGTCTTTGGGGGAATTTACTGAATGCCGATAGAGACTGATTGCTAGGAGTGTAAGCCGCTTGGAGGCTTTTCCTATTCGTCTGCTAGCAGTGATTCGTATGGTTCCAGTTCGTGTGTTTGGAGTGCTATATTGGATGCCGTTCGGGAGTTTGAAGCATTCCCTTATTGGCGGTTCGTGAGTTTGGTGTTTTACAATAGCTGTGCCTGCATCTCTGAAAAGGGGACGATCACATAAAAGTTTTTTACCCCTTGTGTGCAAAACGGTCCATTAAAGAGGCCTTTTGCCTGTGGCCCAGGCTCAGATAAGGCCATATTGACCAGTTTTGGGTCAATCTTAATGAGGATCGCTTTACGCCTCTCCGTACTTAATGCAGCATTGGAGTTGCCGATGAGGCAAATAGAGCACTGGGCCCACTCTCGGATAGCCAAGAGGTCCACTGATGTGCCATCGGAGAGTGCAGCTTCGACCATGTCGAAATTTTTTGTGCTGGGGCCCAAGGAGTCAAGCACCTTGTCCTGGTAGTGGCACAGGGAGTAATCTAGCCCTTTTTTGGCTTTCCAGCCAGCTTTTTCCAGGAACCGGGCAATTTTTGGGTCTACCTCCGGTGTGGCACAAGCCATATCGGGGACCGTCGGGCGTGGGCATTCCGCCCTAAGTTTATTCCTGGTGGTTTTATCCAGGGGTTTTCTAATCCTGGCCTCTATGTATTTGGCCACACGGTCAGCCAGGAACCATTCGGTAGACCTAGGGTGTTGTAGGTCGTCCGGGTTAAATAGGGGTTCACCCTGCGGGTTTAGAATGGTGGAATCGTCCGCGGCCACCTTATCAGTGTTGGCTCGTTTTACTGCCAGGCTGCGATCTGTAGAAGAGTTCTCAGACTCAATAGAGCCGCTTTCTTCGGACTCGCTCAATACCTCCTCAGGGTCCGAATCAGAGTCAGATACATCTGTTAGGGCTTTTGCCCATTTCCATGCCCTCACCGTCTTTTCTGTAGCCTTGTAGCCGCTGTGGGATGCAGGCTTGTTATCTTGGGCCTTGGGGCAGAGGCTGCTAGGGTTGTGGCTAGATGCCAAGATGGCATTGCTGAAGGATTGGGTCAGGCTATCTGACATTGCCCCCATCGCCGTGTATATGGCCTGGGTGACCGATTTGGTCATTGTCGCATCTAGGAATGAATGGAACTCCATCCTGGGGGGAGATTGGACGTGTTGTAGGGGACACGCGGTGTTTGGTGCCCTTATTGGCAGCAGTAGGGGAGGAAACCTCCTGATCCTTGGGGGTCTGCATGTTAATCAAAGCACCTGAATCAGTTCAACTAGCAAAGCCAGGGACAATCCAATTATTACCAGTGGGAGCAAGTGAATGCACAAGAATGAAATATGTTTATACGTATATGCCTGTAATATACCTATGTGGCAAGATAGGATTGACAGGGCAAGGCACAAGCAAAAAAGGCTGTCAGCTTACCGAGTGTTCCCTCCGGAATGGCAGCAAGGGAGCACTGCTAAGCTGCAAGCCACAGCCTGCAACCAATCCGGTTGCGCTCGCCCCTCAGGGCGCAGGGGGCGCCGGGAAAAGCGCGGCAAAATTCCTGTCAGCGTCGGCAATGACAGCGTCAGCAACTGTGCATGCGTGAGCGGCGCTCGTATATGGAAGGCGGGAAAGCACAGGGAAAAAAGGGTAAACACCTAGACAACCAGTATGACAGAAATATACATAAATAAATAAATATACATAAATAAATATACATAGATTTACATAAATCCAGCAAATACAAACAGAAGCTCCCCAGAAGCTAAAACTGGGTAATACTTAGCTGAGGCAGCAGCAAAGAAAGAGGGAGAGTTAAGGTCACATGGGTGGTTATTGATATGTGGACTGTTCCCATTGGTTAAGGGTTATGATGCTATGTTAACCCTTTGAGTACTTGTTTCTAGTTTTTTCTATGAATGTCTTATACCTTCTCTTTGCTGCTGAGGTATAATAAAGAAGGAGATAAGCATAATATTCGCCTCCGTGTCCTTTAATAAAATCTGATCTCTCATTCCACACATTGTTTTCTTCTTCCTGTTTATCAATACACTTTGTATTGTAAATTGGTGGAGACAGGCTGAAAATAGGATCATTAATTTTTAACCCCTTAAGGACCAAACCTCTGCAATAAAAGGGAATCATGACATGTCACACAGGTCATGTGTCCTTAAGGGGTTAAAGACACCGACTGAATCACTATGTTGCAAAACCCATGCTTTTAGATGACACAATGACTAAGTACTGTTCGTTTATCAGTGGAAAATTTGCTGTCAGTGACCTGTACTAACCTATACACAAATCTTATATCTATCATGCTCTTTTATCTGTGCTATATTTATTTATTTATACACTTATCAACAACTTATTTTTCCCATCATTTCGACACATGAGATTATGGGATAAACTCTGGAGAGTTGAGGGCACTATTTTGCTCTTGAGTTGTTTTGTTTTTAAGGGTTTATTCACTAATGTGAGAATTCAAAGTGAATTTAATATTTAAGGCCAGAATAGCTGAATTAGAAAAATTAATTAAGCTATGCTTTTTGGCCTAACATTTGATATTAACTTACAAGGAAAGGTAAAGGATCTCACCATGTATATATTGGAGGAAACGAGATAGGGGGGATATGATAGAAACATTGAAATACATAAAGGGAACCAACACAGTAAAGGAGGAGACTATATTTAAAAGAAAAAGAACTACCACAACAAGAGAACGTAGTCTTAAATTAGAGGGGAAAAGGTTTAAAAATAATATCTGGAAGTATCACTTTACTGAGAGGGTAGTGGATGCATGGAATAGCCTTCCAGCTGAAGTGGTAGAGGTTAACACAGTAAAGGAGTTTAAGCATGCGTGGGATAGGCATAAGGCTATCCTAACTATAAGATAAGACTAGGGATTAATAAAAGTATTTTGAAAATTGGGCAGATCAGATGGGCTGAATGGTTCTTATCTGCTGTCACATTCTATGTTTCTAACTTGAAATTCTTGCTATAGTGAGTAACCAGGAAAATCTAACAACCTGTCATTCATGCTGGTGGGGACTTCACAATACTCTTTGAAAATTATTTTTTATAATGTTGTATTGTTATAAAACAACGTTTTGTTATATTACAGGTATTACATCAAGATTGCCAATCACATCATGTTTTTTTTTTTTACATATTGTATTATTTTACTAGAATCATTGTATCACCTATAGAAATGATTGGACAGCAGTGGCCGGCCAATGTGGCAAAAATATCATATATCAATATAAAATTATCGATATAACTAACCTGCACTAGAATATATTTGAGACTCTGTATATCTCCATTGTTTTTGGCTATTATAAAGAGTCATCATAAATATTATCAGAAGCTCTGGTTTGGAAATTTATCAAAACTTTGTGTTCTAAAAAATGGTGTCATGTACTAAAAGTGGGACTATCTCTGTGGAAACACGTGTGGCAAGGACACACATTCCACTAGAGATTCCTGCACTTTCACATCTTTTACAACTTTTTTTTTAGAAATTAACAATTTGATAAAAATGCCCCTATAAATACAATTTGATTTATTTATTTATTTTTATAACAAAGATTATATTGAGATTTTTCTTTGCAATAAAGTTACATATTCAAGGGTACATATTTAAATGGTGTTTAAAGAGCTGTTTCAAGTTCTAAATAGGTATTACGAACTACTAGGATGGGTCCAAGAATTCGATCATTGGGAGCTATACGTGTAACTTTGGGTGTATAGAAAAGCTAACGGTAACACTTCTGTTAAAAATAATCCATATGTTTATTTTTATTGATGGTGGATGGAAAACACATTATATAATTTACAGCGCACATAGCATATCATAAAATTATTTTAAAAAGTCCCTCTTATGATTGAATTTAAACCAGTTTTGATTAAAAAAAATAAATGCACTTTCCTGATCTTTTCACTTCATACTTTGAAAAAAAGTGTTCATATCCTATTTTGTAGTGAGGTGCATTTGACTCACTGTAAAGCAGATTACAAAGCGTTACCTACAAAGTGCTACTGCATTATAAGATAAGTGTGAGATCAGATCCTTCATCTAGTAGTTTCAAATGGAGAAGAAAAGAAATTGAGAAATTGTGACAGATATGAAACCAGACCATGAACAAGCAGGTTTAACTCCTGCATGTCCTGAAGCCTAGAAATACTCTGAAATGTCAGGCTTTACTTTATATGGCAATTGATAATTAAGTGTTGCATTTTTTTTCCCCAAGCTGCATCTATTTTTATGTTGCACTTAGAACCAAACTGCAAGTGCTCTTAAGATCAGTGCTATTTTTCTCTTGACAAGATCCTCTCTGCGTCAGTCAAACAAGAAACAGGGGTCCTAGTCTGTGACAGTCTCTCACTGCTACTAGCACAGTGAAAATTACAATAAGTCACTCTATTAGAGAAGCAAAAGTTATTTTAAGTCTCATGGCTGATCTAGTTAAAACTAAATTGATGTCAGGGATGAAACGTGTGCATCAGATAGCTGGAGACTCCCCATGGGTTTTTACCACCTATTTTTTTAAATCCTTGTCCTTAAAAATACATAAATATAGAAAATAAAATATACCTCTCAATATATCTGTTTCGCGCTAAATCATTGAGCGTCTTGAGTGTAACCATAAGATGAAATGGAAAATAAAAAGCTTAATATTGGAAATATCACACTAATAAAAAGTATTGTAATTAAAAATTTGCAATATACTTGGACATCAGTTAGAACTATAGTTGAAATTAGTCAGAAAGCCGTCAGTCATTGCATTTAACAAATACTTATGTTGCGTTTGAGACCTTTGTAATGTGTAGAACATGATGATTGGAATGTAATGAGTTTGTCTGATACAATGTGGTCTAATGCTGCTCTTTGTGGCACAGTATAATGACATCAAGGACACATTTATGAAGAGGGAAAAATGCTAGTAATGATGTAATAGGTTTAATTTTAAAGAAAACACAGAATTTGATGGCATATAAATAATAAACATATCCCTCTAGACGGACTATCTCACAAACCATCAAGCTTAAACTTTGCATTCCGTCTCAATTTTAAATTAGGATAAAATACATTTTATATCAATTAATCCCGAATCCCTAAATGATACTGTCCCTTTAATGCACTACATAAAAGGCACCAACAAAGAATGGAGTAAAGCATATAGAAAGCTTTGAAATAGCTAATTTTTATTAAAGGACCACTATAGTGCCAGGAAAACATACTCGTTTTCCTGGCACTATAGTGCCCTGAGGGTGCCCCCACCCTCAGGGACCCCCTCCCGCCGGGCTCTGGGGAAAGGAAGGGGTTAAGCTTACCTCTTTATCCAGCGCTGGACAGGGAGCTCTCCTCCTCCTCTCCTCCCTCTTCTCCTCCTCTTCGGCTGAATGCGCATGCGCGGCAGGAGCCGTGCGCGCATTCAGCCAGTCCATAGGAAAGCATTCACAATGCTTTCCTATGGACGCTGGCGTCTTCTCACTGTGAAAATCACAGTGAGAAGCACGCAAGCGCCTCTAGCGGCTGTCAAGAGACAACCACTGGAAGCTGGATTAACCCATTTATAAACATAGCAGTTTATGTTTATAAAAAAAAGGGTTAACCCTACCTGACCTGGCACCCAGACCACTTCATTAAGCTGAAGTGGTCTGGGTGTCTATAGTGGTCCTTTAAGTAGGTATCAAATGAGTTTTAAATCACATGCTATAGTGTAAAGAGAGTTTATAATGTAGTACATCAGACTAATCCCAGTTACTACCTAGTGAGAAGAGACTAATTAGAGCCTCGCTGATTTCCATTCATTGCTGTATGTAATCTTTACACGGTTATTTACTGAGAATTCAAAATGAATTTAAAGTAAATATAAAAAGGAGGTAGGGTGAATTCCCACAGAAACTCTAGTGGTGGGGGTTGAGAAGATGATAGTGTAGCTTTTAAATAATTAGTTTAACTATTTGAGAAGAGAAAACCAGGACATTAAATGAATAGATATTTTCTCTTTGTAACATTTAAAATAACATAGAATTATTCACTTTGTAACCTGCCATTTTCATTTCATTCCTTTGGTTGGATTGCATGTAGTGTCTATTCAACCTAACGAATGCTAAAATGTTGGCCATCTACCCTTAATTCTATGCTAATACCCACAAATCCCTCGTATCACATTTTCCTTTGAAGCATTCAATATTATATTCCATTATAAACAAGACCACATTACACTTAACATTCTTTTCTAATAAGTGCTCCATTTCACAAGAGTACTTCACCTGTACAAACAAATGAAACAGTACTGTACACACAAGAGTGAATGTTATTCCTTTTTATGGTGAACTCCAAAATCATGAGCTTAGTACAGCCTCTCAAACCAAATTAGAATTCTTACAAAGTAGGGTGAGGAATCTCAGAGCCAGAATAAAAATATTTTCAAACTTTTACATCATGGTTATTAAATCCAAGATTGGATTTTACTTGCATTCTAAGGAAAACATATATCTGCAGGGTCCCTTTAAAAATACTAATGATACATTTTATAAAAAATCTAACAAGATTTGTTGTTTTTTTGACTGGCAAACCTCATAGGGATTTTTTTTTCCATCTTTCGAAATTTTTGCGGCACAGTGAATGTATCTGAAATAAATGCAAGAAGAGCAGGGCGAATATAACATCCAAAATAAATATCTACGCCAAAAATACCTGAAAAGCTCTCTCCATCCCGCCAGACATGTAGTTTGATAAATTCAGTGTTGTGCACTGCAGTTTGAAGAGTCATCCGTCACTCAAATGATTCTTACGACAAAGGAATTTAGCACCTATTTGTAATTTAAATGTCTATGACAACGAGGCTGCAGGATATTGCCAATTTAATTGAATGGTTGAGCTCTTTTTATTTTATTATACCATTTACGGCCTATAATAAGAGAGTATGCTGGCAGTTGTTTGATTGTGGGAAAATAAACTTTCCTGACTTGGACGTAAAAGACCTTTCACAGTCAGTTCTGCGGCTATAATGCATACTTTGACAACATTCGTGCAGGATAAGTAGTGCATTTTCAAAGCCTGATGTTCTGCAACATTGTTTGTGGCTTTCTAGAAAGAAAGGGATAAAGATATACAAAACTGTGCAGAACATGTAATGATGGGTTATTGGTTCCTAATTTAAAGATATAATTCAATTGATAATGTATTTTTTTTTTTATTAGATGCGTAAATATATCAGAAAATGGTGAAGATGCATTTGTAAATGACACATATTGTAACCAAAGAGAAATTGTCCCAACGAGACAAAAATGCACACTGTCCTGCCCAGGAGAATGCGTGATGTCAAACTGGGGACAATGGAGCGAATGTCCAAAGGTATTTAATAAATTTTTTTATAATTCTTAGTTTTTAAAACATGGATTTATTTGTAACTCAGTTGAATATCAAATAATGTGAGGTATTAGTGTTTTTTACTTTTACTAAGGTGTGGTTGTCTATGAGACAACAAGTTATTCTGCAGTTATTGTGGAACTGTAACTTCCCAAGCTTGATTTGCTCTAAAAGGATAGATGGATGGATGACAAAATGTATCTGTAACAACTGGACAGCTTCCTATTGCCCACTGTGGATCATGGCCTTTTACTAAAATTGAGCCAAAATACCTTTAAGGGGTCTATTAAACAGTGTATTCTTCCTGCATCAAAAATATGTGCCCCTGTCTTAAATTAATCATTCTAAGCTTGTGCATGTGGAGTAATCTCCTTTCTTATTATCTTTCTTCATCACATTCTACATCTCCTTAGCAAAGTAATGACTCTATTTATGCATAGGAGTAATATATACCGTGTTTCCCCGAAAATACACCCTACCCCGAAAATAAGACCTAGCTGAATTTTCGGGGTGGGCTGCAATATAAGCCCTACCCCGAAAATAAGACCTAGGCATTGTACCTTTCGGTCCGGCGGGACTTCCTTCTTCTATGAGGAGGCGGAGGAGCGTTGCAGGCCGCGGCATCGCGCAACGTGATGACGACGTGCGCAGCGTCGTCAGTCTGCCTTCACGGATCTTCAGCGGAAGGATCCATTTCCGGGCGGTGAGGCACCCAGTGGTCGGACTCGGCAAGGAATCTTTGAAATGTGAGTACCGGTAGATATTTTATGTCTGGGACTGAATTAATTAAAGGGGGTGGGGGGTGAATTAATTAAAGGGGGGTGAATTAATTAAAGGGTGGGCTGGATTAATTAGAGGGGGATGAATTAATTAAAGGGGTGGTGAATTAATTAAAGGGTGGGCTGGATTAATTAGAGGGGGGTGAATTAATTAAAGGGGTGGTGAATTAATTAAAGGGGTGGTGAATTAATTAAAGGGTGGGCTGGATTAATTAGAGGGGGGTGAATTAATTAAAGGGTGGACTGGATTAATTAGAGGGGGTGAATTAATTAAAGGGGTGGTGAATTAATTAAAGGGTGGACTGGATTAATTAGAGGGGGTGAATTAATTAAAGGGTGGGCTGGATTAATTAGAGGGGGTGGATTAATTAAAGGGGTGGTGAATTAATTGAAGGGTGGACTGGATTAATTAGAGGGGGTGAATTAATTAAAGGGGTGGTGAATTAATTAAAGGGTGGGCTGGATTAATTAGAGGGGGGTGAATTAATTAAAGGGGGGTGAATTAATTAAAGGGTGGGCTGGATTAATTAGAGGGGGTGGATTTATTAAAGGGGGGGGTGGATTAATTAAAGGGGGGGTTCAATGTACATACCGGTACCGTAAATAAATAAGCCCTACCCTGAAAATAAGCCCTAGTGTGTTTTTTGGGACTAAAATTAATATAAGACCCGGTCTTATTTTCGGAGAAACACGGTATATATAGTAGGCCAAAATTGAGAGTAGGATTTGAGGAGTCGGTAACATTTTTATTAATGAACCAATTTCAATGATATTACATACAGTGAATGTTTAACGTATGGAGATTTGTTTGACTAGGTACGGAATATGTCATATTCTAAATGAGCTCCATTTGCCGCTTAGCAAAGTTGAGCTCTTTTGATTGCATTGTTCATAACATTAGTTAATGTTTGGGGCTCTAGCATTTGAATTTTTGCCCCCAAAATGTCCTGCAAGGTCACCCCTTACCAAACAGTGCATTTCTTAGGGTGCAATTGATGCTGATTAATTATCTGTGGATTTTCTGTACCCCCAATTGATGAATAAATTCATTGTTTTGTCTGGCTAATTCATTAATTGTTCCTCCAGGAAATTACCCCAAAGACTCGGTTATAATATTTACCTGCAAACAAAATATTTGAACTACTTACAAATAAGTTATTTACCTATCAGATCCTTCTCAGAATTTTTATATATATATATATATATATATATATGAATATATATATATATATATATATATATATGTGCATATATATATATATATATATATATATATATATGTACATACACTGCTCAAAAAATTAAAGGGAACACTTAAACAACACAATGTAACTCCAAGTCAATCACACTTCTGTGAAATCAAACTGTCCACTTAGGAAGCAACACTGAGTGACAATCAATTTCACATGCTGTTGTGCAAATGGGATAGACAACATGTGGAAATTATAGGCAATTAGCAAGACACCCCCAATAAAAGAGTGGTCCTGCAGCCGGTGACCACAGACCACTTCTCAGTTCCTATGCTTCCTGGCTGATGTTTTGGTCACTTTTGAATGCTGGCGGTGCTTTCAATCTAGTGGTAGTATGAGATGGAGTCTACAACCCACACAAGTGGCTCAGGTAGTGCAGCTCATCCTGGATGGCACATCAATGCGAGCTGTGACAAGAAGGTTTGCTGTGTCTGTCAGCGTAGTGTCCAGAGCATGGAGGCGCTACCAGGAGACAGGCCAGTACATCATGAGACGTGGAGGAGGCCGTGGGAGGGCAACAACCCAGCAGCAGGACCGCTACCTTTGCCTTTGTGCAAGGAAGAACAGGAGGAGCACTGCCAGAGCCCTGCAAAATGACCTCCAACAGGCCACAAATGTGCATGTGTCTTCTCAAATGGTCAGAAACAGACTCCATGTGGGTGGTATGAGGGCCCGACGTCCAGGGCCGGACTGGGGAAAAAATTCGGCCCGGGCATTTTTAATTACAGCGGCCCACTGAAAAGGGGGCAGGGCCAGGTAGGTTGTGTTTTGTCATCCCCAATGACAAGCACGCCCCATCTCAAAGTGAGCATGTTGGTTCAATGCTCTTCCAGGGCATGAGAAAAGGGCCCTGTATTTGATCTGCACAGCGCAAGCAAATTTAATAACATGCTTGCATTGTGTTTGCTTGAAACTTGTCTCAGGGGTTTCCGTAATTGGAATACTCAATGTATCCCATTTATGGAGACACTATGTGTTTGCTTAAAGGATATCTAGTGTGTTCATAGGGGATCCTGAGTGTGTATGTCAGAAATGTAGTCTGTGTGTAAGTGGTGCAGCGTCTGTGTGTAGGGGATCTAGTGTGTGTTTGAAGGACTCAGGAGTGCGTATAGGAGATCTAGTGAGTGTGTGACTGGTGCAGTGTGTTTGGGGGGTGCTGTGTGTGTGAGGGGTGTATTGTGCATTTGTGAGGAGTATAGTGTGTGTGGGAAGGTGCTGTTTGTGTGGGGGGGTGCAGTATGTGTGTGTGAGGGCGCTGTGTGTGAGGGCACTGTGCGAGGGTTCTGTGTATTTGAGGGTGATGTGTGTGTGTGTGAGGGTGATGTGTGTTGGGGTGCTGTGTGTGTTGGGGTGCTGTGTGTGTTGGGGTGCTGTGTGTGTGTTGGGGTGCTGTGTGTGTGTTGGGGTGGTGTGTGTGTGTGCTAGGTTGCTGTATGTGTTAGGGTGCTGTGTGTGTGTTAGGGTGCTGTGTCAATGTTAGGGTGCTGGTGTTAGGGTGCTGTGTGTGTGTTGTGTGTTAGGGTGCTGTGTCAATGTTAGGGTGCTGGTGTTAGGGTGCTGTGTGTGTTTTAGGGTGCTGTGTGAGTGTTAGGGTGCTATGTGTGTGTTAGGGTGCTGTGTGTGTGTTAGGGTGATGTGTCAATGTTAGGGTGCTGGTATTAGGGTGCTATGTGTGTGTTGGGGTGCTGGTGTTAGGGTGCTGTGTGTGTGTTAGGGTTCTGTGTCAATGTTAGGGTGCTGTGTGTGTGTTAGGGTGCTGGTGTTAGGGTGCTGTGTGTGTGTTAGGGTGCTGTGTCAATGTTAGGGTGCTGTGTGTGTGTTAGGGTGCTGGTGTTAGGGTGCTGTGTGTGTGTTAGGGTGCTGTGTCAATGTTAGGGTGCTGGTGTTAGGGTGCTGTGTGTGTATGTTGGGGTGCTGTGTGTGTGTTAGGGTGTTGTGTGAGTGCTACGGTGCTGTGTGTGTGTTAGGGTGATGTGTCAATGTTAGGGTGCTGGTGTTAGGGTGCTGTGTGTGTGTTGGGGTGCTGTGTGTGTTAGGGTTCTGTGTCAATGTTAGGGTGCTGGTGTTAGGGTGCTGTGTGTGTGTTAGGGTGCTGTGTCAATGTTAGGGTGCTGGTGTTAGGGTGCTGTGTGTGTGTTAGGGTTCTGTGTCAATGTTAGGGTGCTGGTGTTAGGGTGCTGTGTCAATGTTAGGGTGCTGGTGTTAGGGTGCTGTGTGTGTGTTAGGGTGCTGTGTCAATGTTAGGGTGCTGGTGTAAGGGTGCTGTGTGTGTGTGTTAGGGTGCTGTGTATGTGTTAGGGTGCTGGGTGAGGGTGATGTGTGTGTTTGCAAGGATTTTGTATTGGGGGGAGGCAGGTAAATGGCACTATTAATGTTTTACTAAAAAATAATAATAAACACATTATAATAAATAATAATAATAAATAATAAAAATAAATACATTATATCCCCCGCCCTTCTCCCCCCTCCCTCTATTCTTACCTGTAGCCTGGAAGGGGGGGGGGGGTCGTGCTCCTGCCAGCCATCCCTGGTGGTCCTCGTGGTAAGTGAACTCTAGCCCTTTGGGGCTAGAGTTCACTCTCGCGAGACCCGGCCAGTTGCCATAGCAACGGTCCGGATCTCGCGAGAGAATCCCGGCGGAGCTGGAAGTTAGAGCTCCGCCGGGTCCTCTCTCCTGGCGGCTGTCTCCCTCCCTCTCCCCCCGCCGGCGGCCGCGTTTGAGCATGTGGGCCGGTGAGGGAGATCTTTGATCTCCCCACCGGCCCTCCATGGAAGACAGCGGGGCCGGCGCTCGGATAGCGCCGGCCCTGCATAGACCGGCAGGGGAGATCCTGTGACCTCCCCTGCTGGCCTCGGCCCCACGGCCACCGCGGCCCACCGGGCATTTGCCCGGTGTGCCCGATGGCCAGTCCGGGCCTGCCGACGTCCACAGGTGGGGGTTGTGCTTACATCCCAACACCATACAGGATGTTTGGCATTTGCCAGATAACACCAAGATTGGCAAATTCGCCACTGGCGCCCTGTGCTCTTCACAGATGAAAGCAGGTTCACACTGAGCCCATGTGACAGACGTGACAGAGTCTGGAGACGCCATGGAGAATGTTCTGCTGCCTGCAACATCCTCCAGCATGACTCGCAGTTGGTCAGTAATGGTGTGGGGTGGCATTTCTTTGGGGGGCCGCACATCCCTCCATGTGCTCGCCAGAGGTAGCCTGACTGCCATTGGGTACCGAGATGAGATCCTCAGACCCCTTGTGCGACCATATGCTGGTGCGGTTGGCCCTGGGTTTCTTCTAATGCAAGACAATGCTAGACCTCATGTGGCTGGAGTGTGTCAGCAGTTCCTGCAAGACGAAGGCATTGATGCTATGGACTGGCCCGCCCGTTCCCCAGACCTAAATCCAATTAAGCACATCTGGGACATCATGTCTCGCTCCATCCACCAATGTCACGTTGCACCACAGACTGTCCAGGAGTTGGCAGATGCTTTAGTCCAGGTCTGGGAGGAGATCCCTCAGGAGCAGGGGCGTACCTAGAGCATTTGGCACCCGGGGCGGGTACTATTTTTGGCACCCCTAACTTTAAAATGTAAAAAACAACCACAATTTAAAAAAAATAAATGTATTTAGCACTAAGCAGTGTTTATGCTTTTAAATGTAAGCATGTTTTTGTATGGAGTATGTTTGAGTGAATGTAGGATGTGTGTCTGTATGTGGTGTTGGCGTTTGAATGCAGGCATGCATTTTTATGTAGTGTGGTTTTTGAAGGCAGTGGTGTGGTTATATATAATGGTGGAGCCCACAACATGACATTTATCCTCCTACCCTAATCTACCCTTCCCTTCCCTCACCCCTCCCCCCCCCACTATGAAGAACTCTAAACTTTCTTGCTCTAAATTCCTGGACCATATAGTATGTAATCTTAAATGGACTCTCTCTAGGAAACAGTGTCTAGAGTTCCCTGGTGCCATTCCTTGGCTTTCAGTGTAGGTTTGAGTGCTTGTGGTTATTCTAAATGAAAATTGTCATTGACAATGCGGACATGTTTATTCTGTATTAAATTTGAATTATCAATATAACTCAGATGAGTATTGTTCCTCACTGCTGTGAAGAACCTTATTTTATAGCAATGCTTTCCTATACGCTTTAACGTTAAACAAAATGATAGCACTAGGGTCTCAAGACACCTGCACAGAGCTTATTGATCAGACTGGGTCTCTAAAGGTATCCCCAGCTGATAAAAGTGAGGCTCTGGATTTCTTCAGAACCAAAAGAGATTTAGCCTCTGCATGTATTTAAAATTAGCACATACTGGTATGTGATAAGGGTCATTCAGGACAATTTTATAATCACTTATCCATAAGTTCACATGGCTTAGTTGGTTAAGCCATTTTTAAATGCATATAATGTTAGAACGTTTGTTAATGATACAAAACATTTTTTGTTATTTCTCATTAATGGTAATACATTGTACTGCTATTTAATAAATAAGCTCATGATCAAGATCATTAATGTTACGCCTTCTGCTTGGATTATATAATCAGCAACTTGCAATACTCCATTAATATGTGATTAAGGTTAATGCCGGAGAAATATCTTTACTTCATTGCTCAAGAACATTAACCCCCTCACTACTCTTCTCTTCTTATATCATAAAAAAAGGAAGTGAGTAGCAAAATATTACCTATTTATTGCCATCTGATCTGATGAAAAATTATAAT
The DNA here is from genome assembly GCA_933207985.1 of Pelobates cultripes. Lineage (NCBI taxonomy): Eukaryota > Metazoa > Chordata > Amphibia > Anura > Pelobatidae > Pelobates > Pelobates cultripes. The sequence goes on from OW240918.1 coordinate 17,024,570, forward strand.
GTAATTTCTTTGTTAAAGGATTTCACTTTGGTCGCTTTAAAAAAAAAAAAAGGTAAATCTACCTTTGATCCCATGCCAAGTCCAAGTTCTCCCGGAAGCACAGTCCTCCGCTGCTGATGTAATTCTCCCTCACTGCAGAAATGAGGAAGGAAATGGGTGCAAGGAGGCTGGGCTGTGCCAATATTGGTCATCCATTGCCATGGATGGATTATTTTTATGCACCAAACTGACATTAACAGCCTTGAACAAAAGGTCATAGCTGTTAATAATGTTGTCAGAGATTGAGTTTTGCATGTAATAGAAGGACTGGGTAGTGCATTGGTGTAGTTTTAAAGGTAGAAGTAGTCTTGATGGTGGTTGGATATGTAAAAAAGAAAGAATACAACAAAATATAGTGTAGTATGTTCTATATAGTGTCGTTGTATTGTTTCTTTTTTACATATCCAACTACCATCAAGACTACTTCTACTTTTGAAAGTACACCAAGGCGCTACCCCTTTCTTCTACCACACACATTTATTTTCAGACCGGAATAGAAAGACTCTGGTTTGGTTGTTTCAGCTGCCTTCCACTGCACGCGCTAGAAACCAATATTGTATACATTTCAGAGGTAGAGTTACATAGCTAGAGATGTTCTGTGTCTCTATACATGCAGCATTTCTTATTGTGATTCTAGACTCCAAATAATCATTACAGTCAGGTACGCGGCCATGGTGCTTGGAGCAATCCTTTTTTTATAAATGGGCAGTTTATTATATTATTATTTTTAGTTTCAAAGTTTAACAGAATTTGAAAGTTCTTAGATATATTTTTTCTGACGACTTTAAATTATAGGTGTCTGAGCAATGCTTGCCCCTTTAACATTTAACGGGAGCAGGGGTGGGAGCAAGATGTTTTTTACAAAATCCATTTTTAATGTAGTAATTACCCCGCTAAATTAGAGTAGATAAATTTAAAGTAGTTAGTTATTGATTACATACCTATATAAACAGGAGGGAAGGAATAACAATTCTTCACTCATTAAATCAATCTCAGCTGCTGGATCATCATTGAATAGACTCGGAACTCACACATGAATTTCAATATCGTGTAATAAAAGCCATGGAATGAATCTTTGCTCATAATCCAATGGGAGATTTTTGCAAATAATATAAATTAGCATGCAGATGCCATCATAACTTGATGACTAAACGAGCTGTTCAGATTCACTGTTACTTGCAACAGAAAGCACTATTTTGTGTCCAAATTCATTTAAGAGACCAAATAAATACCTGTATTATTACAGTTGGCGTCTCACATACTGTAAAATGCGGCACTCAATTACTGCATCCTACCTTGGGAGGGTGACCCACATGGAAGCTGTCCAGTAAAATTAAATTCTAGAAGTGAAAATATAAGGAGGGTGTTGCCAGGGTCATCCTGCGTTTCACGGTGCTTTGGACAAAAGTATTTTGGTCCCTGATTGTCAATTTTCTATATTTGTCATTGCTAGACTCTAAACTGTTCTACACTTTGTTCTCTTGTAACAATTTGGCAATGATTATCAGCATGTTAGATGTATGTTAAATAACCTTTTCTGTCTCTGTCGTAGTTGTACACAGTGTGATTTGTTGTTGTTCTAATACAGATTATATTAAGATGCATCCAATCTAGTATCAAATGCATTTCCCACTTCTTATCTACTGGTTATACTTATATTTATACGTGTTCACGTTTGGTGGCAATAAAAAGTGTTTGCCTTACAAGGACCACGTTTTGAATTATATGACAGATTTCCTTTCAATCTCTTAATAACTCCATATCTTCAATGTTCTAGTCGCAGAGCAAATGTAAAGATGGCTTTGTTTTCTGATTTCATCTATGAATCCTTTGCAAACTGCATTCTTTGGTTTACATCGAAAGCTTGCAATCCATGGCACATTGCCAAGGATTATGTGTCAAGCCCATAGGCACACAGGATTTTTGGGGACCTCAATCATATATCAACTCAATTATTCCTGCAGATATGTAGTTATATTGAATAAATAAAAGACTAAGTCAGAATTCTGAACTAAGTCAAAAACAAATTACTCTAATCCCTGTAAAATGCATAAGAAACATAATGTTAATGCGTTAACAGCGGCTTTACGATGTCACAGGGAAAAGTAACAAATATCACAGGATAACACATGTTCATGGTTGGTTCATGACTTTGTGAGTTGTGCTAATGCCATTTGAAGATATCCAATATTTATTTCAGGAATGTTTCCAGAATAATAAATTACATTATATTCCCACTTTAGGGCTAGCCCTAACTAGGGTAACTGAAGGGCTAGGGTTAGAGTTAGTTTTTTTTTTTTATACAAAGGGCATATTATGTTTTCAAATGCCGTACTGCATGGATGTTGATGTTTTCTGAGTTATCTGCACAATTATTACTTGTGTAGTTATTCATCATGAGCAGAAAAGTCTTCCACTTAACCCAGACACTACCCTTGGCTACACTATATATTGACTCCTGCAAATTACTTAAAGGACCACTCTAGGCACCCAGACCACTTCAGCTTAATGAAGTGGTCTGGGTGCCAGGTCCTTCTAGGGTTAACCCATTTTTTCATAATTATAGCAGTTTCAAAGAAACTGCTATAATTATGAATGGGTTAAGCCTTCCCCCTAATCCTCTAGTGGCTGTCTCATTGACAGCCACTAGAGGCGCTTGCGTGCTTCTCACTGTGAAAATCACAGTGAGAGCACGCCAGCGTCCATAGGAAAGCATTGTAAATGCTTTCCTATGAGACCGGCTGAATGCGCGCGCAGCTCTTGCCGCGCGTGCGCATTCAGCCAGCGGGGCGTAACGGAGGCGGAGAGGAGGAGGAGAGCTCTCCGCCCAGCGCTGGAAAAAGGTAAGTTATTACCCCTTTCCCCCTTCCAGAGCCGGGCGGGAGGGGGTCCCTGAGGGTGGGGGCACCCTCAGGGCACTATAGTGCCAGGAAAACGAGTATGTTTTCCTGGCACTATAGTGGTCCTTTAATATCAACCACTACAGTACACTAAAGATTAGAAAGAAACACAGCACTGGTTAGGAATGGAACAAATCCATTCGCAGGTTGTGATGGTTGAGAGATACAATGGGGCCTAACCCCTAGAAGTACAAAGAGAATAGGGCTAATGGGTTGCAGATTATAAACAATCTGCCTCCCAAAAAGACCTTGTATCCTTATATGAAAAAAGCTACTCTGCAATTATAAATATAAAAGTGGAGCGCAGAGAGCAAAAAACGAAAAACTCTTTATTAATCCCTCTTGGGGGAGAAACACACAGATGCTAAACAAACAAGTAATAAAATTAGGATCTAATTAGATAGAATCGACTAGTCCAAAAATAATAGTAATAGTAATATGGTCAGAAGAAATGCTATAAGTATGTGTGTGGCAAAATTGCCATAAATAGTAGCAAATTGACCAAAAAAGGGGGGAGATACACTAAATGTAGCAAACTGAAGATCTTTAAATGCAAAAGTAAATAAACTCTATAATTGGAACAAAGAGTATATCAGGTACACAAAAGAATATATATGTGCAAAAGATCTACCAAAATATGTTTGCAACATTGCAGGAAAAAAGCCTGCAGTCTAAATAGCCAGCAATATAAATGTTAAACAAACTGCCTAAACAGCTGTAGGAGATTTGGGGGAAGGAGTCCCTAATATCTTGCTGGTAATAGACAAGTATCTAATCCCACCATGTGTGTGGCAGAATTGCCAAAAATAGTAGCAAATAACTATAACCAAAAGGGGGGAGATACATTAAATGTAGCAAACTGAAGATCTTGCTCTTGATAAAGGTGACTTGTTTCGCCGAAACGCGCGTTGAGCACTGCACTAAGCGGATGATGATTTTAATTTAGGATTCTATTTTGTTTTCAGACTGTCCTATCATTTATTTATTTATGGTGGGATTAGATACTAGTCTATTACCAGCATGATATTAGGGACTCCTTCCCCCAAATCTCCTACAGCTGTTTAGGCAGTTTGCTTAACATTTATATTGCTGGCTAATTAGACTGCAGCCTTTTTTCCTGCAATGTTGCAAATGTATTTTGGTAGATTTTTGTGCACATATTTTTTGTGCATTTGATATACTCTTTGTTCTAATTATAGAGTTTATTTACTTTTGTATTTAGAGATCTTCAGTTTGCTACATTTAATGTATCTCCCCCCTTTTGGTTATAGTTATTTGCTACTATTTATGGCAATTTTGCCACACACATGGTGGGATTAGATACTTGTCTATTACCAGCAAGATATTAGGGACTCCTTCCCCCAAATCTCCTACAGCTGTTTAGGCAGTTTGTTTAACCCCTTAAGGACGGAGCCAAATGTACACATTGTGAACAAAACAAAATGTAAACAAAACCTGGCATTTGCGCTACATGTCTGTCCAACCGTAATACACCTCTTTCATAGTAAATGCACCCACCCTTATTATATATCATTTTATTCAGGGGAAACAGGGCTTTCATTTAATATCAAATATTTAGCTATGAAACATAATTTAATATGAAAAAAATGGGAGAAAATACGGTTTTTTTAGTTCTAAATTGCATTTTAACCCCTTAAGGACCAAACTTCTGGAATAAAAGGGAATCATGACATGTCACACATGTCATGTGTCCTTAAGGGGTTAAAGGTCAGTGTCATAATACTGTTTGATTTTACTGCAATAAAATACACATATTTGTATTTAGTAAAGTCTCACGTGTAAGACAGTACCCCCTATGTACAGGTTTTATGGCGTTTTGGGAAGTTACAGGGTCAAATATAGCCTTTACTTATAGTAGCCGGGAAGTGAATTAAATTTACACCCATAATGGCATACCATTTGCAATAGTAGACAACCCAAGGTATTGCAAATGGGGTATATCCAGTCTTTTTTAGTAGCCATTTGGTCACAAACACTGGCCAAAGTTAGCGTTAGTATTTGTTTGTGTGTGAAAAATGCAAAAAACGCCAATTTTGGCCAGTGTTTGTGACTAAGTGGCTACTAAAAAAGACTGGACATACCCCGTTTGCAATACCTTGGGTTGTCTACTATTGCAAATGGTATACCATCATAGGGGTAATTTTCATTCTTGGGCTACCATAGGGTCTCAAAGGCAACGTAACCAATCTGGCGAATTTTAATGTGAAAAAAATGAAACACAAGCCTTATATTTGACGCTGTAACTTTTGAAAACACCATAAAACCTGTACATGAGGGGTACTGTTGTACTCGGGAGACTTCGCTGAACACAAATATTTGTGTTTCAAAACAGTAAAAGTATCACAGCAATAATATTGTCCGTGTAATGCTGTTTGTGCGTGAAAAATGCAAAAAACTTCACTTTTACTGGCGATATCATCGTTGTAATACATTTTACTGTTTTGAAACACTAATATTTGTGTTCAGCGAAGTCTCCCGAGTAGAACAGTACCCCCCATGTACAGGTTTTATGGTGTCTTGGAAAGTTATAGGGTTAAATATAGTGCTAGCAAATTAAATTCCCTTTACTTTTGGCATGGGTTGTCAGGCAGGTCCTGCTAATTGTAATTAATTAAGATACCTAATTATGTAAAAATATTACATAAATATATATGTAGAATTAATATATGTATATATATACGTATGTGTATATATATGTATATATCTATATAATTTTTTTAAATATTTTTATTTATATATAGGTATATATATAGTGATATATACGTATATATTTATGTATATAGATATATATATTATTTCGTTCTACGTGTATTTTGATATATATATATATATATATTAATTTCACAAAACAGTTAGAACGAAATAACACACATCTATATATTTTTTAATTATTTATTTTTAATTATTTTTTAATTTTATTTTTTAACTTATTTACATTTTTATTTTTTTTATATTATATATAAATATATATATAACAATAATTATATATATATTTAATCAGTATCAGTCTATGTGTAATTTGATATTAATATATATATATAATTATATATATATTAATAGTAAAATACACCTAGACGGTGTATGTGTGTGTATGTATATGTGTATATATATACTTAGATCATATATATATAATATATACATATGATCTAAGTATATATAATTATTTTTTTTTACACCATTAACTTATTTTTATTTTATTTTCAGCCAGCAGGGGGACCACCTGTCATTACAGGCAGCCCCCCTGCTGGCAATACAGAAGCCAGCTATCCCCGGCCATGTGATTGTGGGGTCCTCGCTAGGACCCCACTCTCACATGGCCGGGGGGCTTCAACGAGGATGGATGTGCCGCGGGGGGCTCCCTGGGAGTCCCCCCCACCGCGATCGCCGGCGTGGGACCGCCGGCGACCGGGTAAGTTAACAAAAACCGGAGGGCGTACAATTACGCCCGGCGGCGTTTAGAGCCACCTATTAGAGGGCGTAATTGTACGTCCTCCGGTTTTAAGGGGTTAACATTTATATTGCTGGCTATTTAGACTGCAGGCTTTTTTCCTGCAATGTTGCAAACATATTTTGGTAGATCTTTTGCACATATATATTCTTTTGTGTACCTGATATACTCTTTGTTCCAATTATAGAGTTTATTTACTTTTGCATTTAAAGATCTTCAGTTTGCTACATTTAGTGTATCTCCCCCCTTTTTGGTCAATTTGCTACTATTTATGGCAATTTTGCCACACACATACTTATAGCATTTCTTCTGACCATATTACTATTACTATTATTTTTGGACTAGTCGATTCTATCTAATTAGATCCTAATTTTATTACTTGTTTGTTTAGCATCTGCCTGTTTCTCCTCCAAGAGGGATTAATAAAGAGTTTTTCGTTTTTTGCTCTCTGCGCTCCACTTTTATATTTATAATTGCAGAGTAGCTTTTTTCATATAAGGATACAAGGTCTTTTTGGGAGGCAGATTGTTTATAATCTGCAACCCATTAGTCCTATTCTCTTTACACTAAAGATTAACCTCTAGATTAAAATAACACTAACCACTAACACTAACCCCCAACACTACCCTTCGCTACACTACATATTGACTCCTGCACAGCACAATCACTAAATATTAACCACTACAGTAAACTAAAGATTAACCTCTAGATATAAATAGCACTACCCCTGTACACTAATTCTTAACCCCCTACACTACCGTAATACTAACCCTTAACCCCCTACACTAATCCAAACCTACAAATATCATATAGTAGAAAAGATAAATAATGGCATTATGTTTCTGTATTAATAATAATGTCATTGTAGCGGACCACGAGTAACCCGACTGGTTACCTCTGCTAATTCCTTCCTTCAGCCACTCTGGAACCATTAACACAAGCAGACATCCATTCCCCCAGTAACCAGACAAAACATAGTTCTGGGAGTCAACTGATTTTATTCAGGCCACATACGACTTTTCATGCTCAGACCTCTACATGGGGTTTACAATACAATAAAACAGGCCAGGATCCTCTGTGCCTGAGAGATAAATGCATGTGAAAAACCTATATGTGGCCCCCATAGGTTATTAAAAAAAATCTGAATGAATTGTATAGATAAAAATGATGGATGTTTCAAATTCTGGGACAGACATGGTTCCAACGGAAATTAACAGTGATAGAATCCCCTGTGACATTTTGCTGTCATGGAATCAAGGAAATACTTTTATTATCTTTCATAGCATTTACTGTATGTTTTTGTGTGTCTGCCCTGGAGCAGGTAGTTATGAAAGAACAGAGAATAAAAACGAGAAAGAATACAAAGAAGACTTTAGATCAAAGAGGTGTAGATGGCATACATATTATAAATAGGATTTACTTAAAAAGATAATAAAGGCTGTGTTTAAATAACCTCTCAAGGACCAATAAATGCTTAATCTGGGTCTCAATTTAATATTGTTGGATGAACATTTTTTTTTATATATTGTTTATATTTGATATATATTTTTACATTTTAATGTTTAAAAAAGAAAATTGTCCAAAAATATTAAAACATTTCAAACATTTATTCAACCAAACAATATTAAATCAATGACCTAGTGTTTGAAAATATTTAATTGACATTGAGTTAGAAACGGAATAATAATCTCTTTTCCAATGTTGTTGCTGCTGATTTCAATTCAGTTTAACAGTGACGTATTATAGAAATCTGAAGTGCAACAAATATTTGTAATACTAACTTGAAAAAAGGCAAAACCACAAGTATATCATAATTGATTATCAATGAATCTATGGTGTTGTTTTCAGACAGTACATATATTTCCATTTTAGAAAATAAAATTATTTTAATAAAGCATTGATCTGAAGCTTAACTACAACAAATAGCACTAAGAGGTCCAAAATATTTCTACTTTGAAATCTGTCATAAAATATTACCTATCAGATCTGGGCAATTTTTAGGGTTGGATAACCAAAAACAAACAGTGTTTCAGTAAACTTTTTGGGTGGAATGATTCCGGCATGTCCACTCTCCCCTTCCCCGTTAAAAAAATACTAGATAAACTCGCCTTTCTATCCAGCACCAAAGCCAAGTTCTCCCTCAGCCCAAGCCCTTCTTAATTGAGGGTTGGATGTCCCAGACTGAGGGGACAAATTATTCTATACTTTTTTGCATATGAAACATTAAAATATGCTTAATTGTTTTGTTGATGATTTTTATATTTAATTAGCAGTATTTTTCATCTGAAATGGAATTCCATTTGTCTAAGTGACATAGATTTGATGGATACTCTCTATTAATAAATATCATACTGTTTCAATGAACACTATAGGGTCAGAAAGACAAACATGTATTCCTGAAGTCTGCTCTTATTTGTTTACATTTTTTTTTATCTCCCTATCCCTCTCTCTCTCCCACCCACCCACCCAGTTCTGACTCTTCTCTTTTTAGCTCTCTGGTGGAATACCCACTACAAATAGACCACCTTTTACTCCTATAGAGATTCGGATCTTTGTATCTAAAAATGTATCATAAAGTAGTGATCATAACACACACTAACGTGTATGTTGGGGAACGTCGCAACGCCACTGTAATGACACCACTTAATCGAAGGTATATGTTAATACCGACACCTTCATTGTTGACATGGGGCGCTACCGGTCTTAATTTTTCCTCAACTGCTCCTGATTCTACCCAGGGCAGGAAATGGTTCAGACACAGCTCGGAACTTTGACTTCCGTGGAATGGTGACCAACAAGTCATAGGGCACCACACAGCTAATAACCTCGAGTTGTGTATCAGGTCCTGCCTCTTTAATGTAATATTTCAACAAATTGTTAATCCATCTGCTTTTACCGTCTTCCACATTTCCATCATCGTTATATATCTAGAGGCCTGCGAGCCTTCTCAGTTCTACTCCTGCTGTATCTCAGTAATAAACACAAACCTCAATAAAATATGATTTACAAAAAAAAAAACATGTTTTCATGATCCTATAGTGTTAAAATCACAATCTAGCCCCCCTCACCCCAGGTTCCCCCTTCCATCCCTAAATATAGTAAAATATTACTTGTATTCAAGTCTGCAACTGCTGCCTCTGATCCTCACCTGTCAGCTTGCCTGACATCATCCGAAGTGTTTCTGTTAGCCAATCACAATGCTTTCCAATAGGATTGGCTGATATTGTCAAGGAGGCAGATCAGCACAATTCAAACACAGCCCTGGCCAATCAGCATCCCCACATAGTGATGAATTGAATCAATGCATCTCTATGAGGAAAGTTTAGTGTCTGCATGCAGAGGGTGGAGACACTGAATGACAGTACTGCTCACTGTGCAGCACTGCCCCAGGAAGCACCTCTAGCAGCCATCTGAGGAGTGACAAGTGGAGTTATCACTAGGCTGTAATGTAAACACTGCATTTTCTCTGAAAACCCAGTGTTTACAGCAAAAATCCTGAAGGGACTGATTCCACTCACCAGAACAAATACAATAAGCTGTAGTTGTTCTGATGACTATAGTGTCCCTTTAATTCATGCTGTAAATGCCATTCTTAGACTTGGTTATATATTAATAGGGTAGGTGCCACTTTAATGTCTATAGTTGGTTTACAAACATTTAATACATGTAAAAAATGTGTATATAAGAATATTGTTTAATAGTATGTTGTGTATAGAATATATTGGATGACAGTTCCATTTAACTAAAATACCTACTAAATCTCAAGGTCTGCATAATTCTCTCATAATTTTATTTTTGTTATTTTAAATTAATCTGAGTGAAAACGTTGCATATTTTGCCTATTTTACTCAGTTAGGTTGTGGCTCTTTTCCTTCCAAATAATTCATATTCTGTTCATATGGAAGTATCAATTTAAACCGTCTCATTTCTTTTGAATTTTTTATGATTTGCATAAACTGCGCTGATTTTCAGAGAACCACTTTAAGATGTAGTTGTTTATTCGGTGTGGAACAAGCCTTTTTTTTTCCTGATAGATTTAAATAAACAAGAGAACCATATTATTTTAGCATATTCAGTAAGAAGTTTTTATTTTCTGACTGTTGTGCTTATAGAAGTATTTATCACATTTCACCTACAGAGAAAGGACAGAAAACTACAGAGACATTACTAGAATAAGGTATTGGGGAACAGGGAGGTATTTAGAGTCCATTCACAATGCTGTGAAATTGCTGATTACAATAAGGTACAATTAAGTCAGGTAAGATTTTGGAAATAAATCCTTGCACATTGATTTTTCTTGGCAGGCAGTTAACATCTTGGCTTTGTCTATGGGGTGTATGTGGGTAGTGTTTAAAAAAAAAAACTGGCTGTAAAGAATAAAGTACCCATAGAAAAATCCTATATGTGTCAGTTCTAAAAAGAAAACTTTCAAATGTGTGTATTTTAATTCCAAATAGCGGTGATGATTTTTGGTTAAAATGTGAATTGGTGGGGATTCACCGCTGGAACTGGAAATAATGCAACAGACCATGTGTCATCGTCAGTTTGGCTTTTTTGGCTAAAAATTGCCTTTCAGCAGTGAATCCCCAACAATTCATGGTTGAGTGAATAATCCTGCAAATGACTCACAATAGAAGAAAAATAAAAACTAATGTAGTGAGATCGTTAAAATGGGTAGATTTAGATAGAACTCTTTGGACTGCTTTGATGCAGCAACCACTGGACCAACGAGTAGACTTGTGTACATCGAGTAATTTTGATTCTAACGAAACATTGTTTCAGAATTTTTTTATTTTTAGAAATATCTAAATTCCGTCAGATGTTGGTTCAACTTAACCGAATGTCAGAAACCAGAAGTCAGTAGAGTTGCAAAATATATACATAGTATATTATTTATTGCAGTACACTGATAGGAGCATTTTCACGCCATTGTGTTCCCGGATCGAGGAAAACATAGGTAACAGAGGGAAAAACAGGTGTGGCAGAAAACAAAAACAAAAAACTACATTAATATATTATATATTTATTTAAAAATATAATATATAAATATATAGAGAAATATTTTAGACAGCTACTCCTGTTTTCCCCCCTCCGTTGCGTACTTTTTATTTGATCCGGGAATAAAACCAGATGTTCTCTAGGCAGCAGTTATATTTTTTCCCCCATAAATTCGCATTATTTTTGGCGCCAAGGGCAGAATTTAAAATATTGATGCCCAGCTGCCGAAAATGTTTGGCATTCAGTAAAAAAAAAGAACAAATATTAACCATGTTAATAACACTGAAATAGTAATAACAATATATTGCCTTTGGTAATACGTGTCAGCCTTCTTATTAATTGTCTCTAATCATCCAGCTGTAATGGCTTCTAGAAAATATGCAGAATGAGTGTATGTTGCAGAATGTTAACAGAATATGGGATTTAATTTCACGGCTGTTTCAAAACAGTTCTGCAATTAAGTTTATACTAAAAAAAGAATCAGAAATGTATAAAATATGATGCTTAATTAGATAAAAATTAATATAATGTCATGCTTGAGCGGGTTTTAATATTCAGTTAATGATTATGCATGAGTATGAAGGCTAAAATATTGTTTTTGAGAATGCAAAATATAATAACCATATTAAAAGAAGCAAATAAATATATATGAAAAGCTAGTAATAAATAAAATACCTACATACATAAACACACAATAATAAATCACTAGCCTTCATTGCACAAAACTCAGGAGAGCCAGTCTATTTTGCTTCATCAAACTATATATACATCCTTTTGTCACTGGCTGACTATACACGAGGTAATAAATCAAGCACAAAATGCTCACAACCAAACAAGGAGACATAAAACGAGGTGCTGTTCAGTAAGATAACAAAAAAGTGCATTAACAGAAAGATATAAAAAAAATCCTACTGGAATTCTTTTTTTTCCTGTGCAATAGATGACTTTACTGACTGACTCAATGATACTCATTGTATCAGCCTAGGAAGGTTTTAAGGCTGAGTTGAAATTGCAGTTATTCAGAGGAAATACTTAGCAGAGTATGGAGTTCAGTCCTCCATTGAAGTTTACGGGAAAATTGCTATTCAGTAAATGGAGTAAACGCTTACTAACTCTTTTAAGAGAATCCAGCTGTTAATTAATGTTTTTTTTTTTTTTTGAGTTAAATTAGCTCCATGCATTCTATGTTCCATCATGATAACTAATTTCCCTTCATTACTAACTTATGAATACTTAAAGGACCACTCTAGGCACCCAGACCACTTCAGCTTAATGAAGTGGTCTGGGTGCCAGGTCCTTCTAGTGTTAACCCATTTTTTCATAATTATAGCAGTTTCAGAGAAACTGCTATAATTATGAATGGGTTAAGCCTTCCCCCTAATCCTCTAGTGGCTGTCTCATTGACAACCACTAGAGGCGCTTGCGTGCTTCTCACTGTGAAAATCACAGTGAGAGCACGCCAGCGTCCATAGGAAAGCATTGTAAATGCTTTCCTATGAGACCGGCTGAATGCGCGCGCAGCTCTTGCCACGCGTGCGCATTCAGCCGGTGGGGCGGATCGGAGGCGGAGAGGAGGAGGAGAGCTCTCCGCCCAGCGCTGGAAAAAGGTAAGTTTTTACCCCTTTCCCCCTTCCAGAGCCGGGCGGGAGGGGGACCCTGAGGGTGGGGGCACCCTCAGGGCACTATGGTGCCAGGAAAACGAGTATGTTTTCCTGGCACTATAGTGGTCCTTTAATATTTGTATGTGCATGTAGGGTGTCAATCAAACAGAATGAGAGGTTCTACTAGACTTGTATCAAGCCGCCATGCATGCAGCATCTGGGGCACTATCTATTATCTGTATCTATTATCTATATTATCACAAAATACAACCTCAAATTTGGGTAGAGATTTGTGGTAACATAGGCTTGTGAAAAGTTTAAATGTAACAAACTGGTAATAGACTATGTGCTAAACTCCCTCTGTACAGACTGTATTGACAAATTCCCCTATTTTGTTCCCATTTTGACCAAACGTCTTAACACTGACCACCACCCCTGGCTCGTTAACGTCAAACAAACCAAAAAATTAAGTGCTCTTTCTGGGTGACAGCCATTTTGTCTCCTGAATGCAGGCAGCGAGACTTAGCCGTCGAGTGCCTGTAACTCTATTTTGGACACTATGCCTCGCGAACACAGGAAAAAGCATACCATTGCCTGCTCCATTCCCAGACAAGCCAGGAGAGCATTTTTCAGGGAAAGGACCCTCACGAATAAGGGGAACATTCGCTAAATACAAGCCAGGGGGAGATTTTGTTTATGTTTATATAGAAACCTCCGAAAGTGGACCGTTCTCTACCACCTTTTCTCTTGAACTATTTTGAGCAGCAGCCACATGTGAGTCTTGTCAAAACTTTACCCCAGTGGCTATTCGGCTATACTACATGGATCCAAGTGCTATTTGGACAACTTGGGTACTCAGATCCAGGCTATCCGGGGATATAACACTTGTGTGGGTTCCTATCAAACTCATATGTATTTTGGGGTGTTTTGTGTTTTGTATTGTACCTCAAGTGCCTGAGAGATAATTAGTTTAAGTAAAAGCAAGCTCCCCTATCTCCCAGACACAGAGGTGCCTGGCAGGCTTACTGTAAAACTGAATGGAGACCCCATGCTATATAACCAGGCAACTTGGCCCTAGTAAAGCGTGAGGATGTCCAGCATCAGTTAGGCAACTTGAAGTCCGGTAAAAATCCCGGCAGCGCCTCTAGTAGCTATCTGGTAGAAAGCCACCTTAGGGTGTCTTAGTTCTGCAATTTAAACATTGCAGTTTCTCTAAAATGGATTAAGTGTGATAGGGACACTGGACACAGACCACTACAATGTGTGAAAGTGATATAGGTACCTATAGTGTTTTGCTTAATTTAATAACAACCTACACACCAAATTTACACAATTAAAAATATTTCCCTAAACATTGGCAGAGAGTGATAAAATGCCTGCCAGAAAATCTTGATAAATGGTCCATGAAGAAATACCTCTGTGCGTCTGTTTTACAAAAACAATGGTATTCTTTGTTTAGGTTTACCATCAACTGTTATCTTTCAGACCTTAAACAATATCCCTGCATCAATTACAAATATACCAATGGCAACATCTCATCCTTGGTGCTTTCTTCAAAAAGTTCAAAAAAAATCAAAAGTTATGTCAATACTTGGATATAACGAGTGTGTCACGAAATGTGCAGGATCACATCTTTTAAATGAAAGCTTCTGTAGACAAATACTATGGATTTAATGTAAAACAAGTATATGCATTATAGTATTAGTTATGTATACCTTGAATGAGGGTGCATACAGTAAGACGGCATGCTCGTTTACCCATTTAGAAACATATATGAAATTTTATCTGTTAACACTCACTATTGAAATTCAATACTATGTAACTGGGTTAATGGTTTCATTCTGCTATTCAGGGTCTTCACGAAGACTAGGAAATTGTCAGAAACAGACCTACTTTTTTAACTTTCTTTTCAAATGAAAACCACATATTTTTGTGTTGGACCATTGACTTGTAACCTACATAACACTGTAATCAAACAATTTGTAACTGTTTGTTGATACTTGTTTTCATTATTAAATAGTAAGAGATTTAATCAATTGTATTCAATAAAGAAAAATCGGTATGTGCACATCATGGGTTTTTATTGGCTCTATTGTGTAGACAATGTTTTGATAATATTCTCTAATTGTTTTCACACTTTCACCCTATTTGAAGCATCTATTCTTTTTCAATCATATTTTCCTTTAATTAGTAATATGTGGACTAGATTTCTTCATATATGAGGAATCCATAAAATTAATGATCTTTCCTAACAATCTTTTTGCTCAGTTCTGTGATTCAAAGAATAAAAGATTAAGAACCCGATTTCCATTGAGAATTCCTGCAAGTGACAAAACGTGTCCCGAAGACTCACAAACCGAGCCCTGCATTCTAAACAGCAATTGTTTCCACTATCGATACAATGTAACAGGTAAGTATTGGTTATTATTACTAGCACCACCTTGATTCTTTACTAAAACAAATCCTGACTTAAATACCCTGCTAGAAAACAACTAAATGTCCCACCAGGTCGTCAAATAACTTTTTTAATTAGAATGTTTTTAGCCCTGTGAGCTCCCCACACAAGATCACTCATTCTTAAGACATGCCACTAGATTAAAAGTTCAATATTAGTATATTTATCATGATTTCACTTGATTAGGTTCAGATTTCTACAGCTCTGTGTAATATCACAAGATAGTAATTGGTGAAACACTCTAGCTGGAGGTTTGAAATCATAATCAGAGATTCAAAAGGTAAAATATAAATGCATGGTCACAATATTGCCTTAATCTTCAAAATTATGTTTGTTGTAAAATACAGATGAAAAGTATGTTATATGCAATAAAAGTCCAGTAAAATAGTGTATATTTCAAATGTACATCTCTGTGTGCAGCATACTTGTAACGGATCACCTGGCACCCCGACTGGGTACCTCCATTGAAGCATGCTCCTAGCACTTCTTGGGGGCTCCAAGCACTCCAGCAGACACCATAACCACCGTAGACTCCTTCAGGTACCAAAACAGGAACAAGCTCTAATAAGAGCTTAGTGATTATAGCAAGAGAGTATGACGAGCATTGCAATCCCTTTTAGCAGATTCCCCCAATAAGAGACAGGACTCTAAATTGAGGGTGAAGTAGAACTCTTTTAATAAGCCTCAAAGGACTTTCTTTTATGCATGTTCTTACACAAAGTTACCACCCACATGGTCTTGTGAAACAGCCAATCAAATACATTATAATACAGTCAAACACTCCCAGTTAGGACACACAAACCCTCCCCTCTGTCTGTGATACAATTACTGTACACAATGGGTTAACTTAATTATCACAGACAGGAAAATATACAGTTTCATACAATATTCATAACTCCTAAAATATACATGCAATCTCCATAAAGTACTAAATCTGCATACTCCAAATACAAACATACTCAAAAATCAGACATTTCCCTCCAGTGGTTTAAAAGTTAGGTGGAAGTCCTTTTTGACTGACCGCAAGCATGGCTTTCCTGCCCAAAACAGTTCCATAGATTTGGGCTTTGCAGTCAGTCAATTTTCTCCTCTATCCTGGAGATAATTGGCTTAAGTAACTGCAGTAAACTCAATTATATCAAGGTACAGAAAATATCACTAAGTCACAACTGCAACAAAACACATTAAAATACATAACTAATATTCTATAGAACTGAACCCCCACATTTGACCTATCCCCAGATAGCTTGGATCTGAGGGCTCACTATAGCCGAACAGCGCTCAGATACCACGAACACAGTCGAATTGCCATGGGGTTAAACAATAGCAAGGGCTGATGAGAGCCTGAGGAGGGACAAAGCAGCCAGTTCCAACTGGTCTGGCAGTGTCCCTGGGACAACGCCCTGCTGGAGAACAATGAGATAGGAAACGGGGGAGGGGAAGAGGCACACCTTCCCATGGATTCAAATGGGCAGAAAAAGTGTCCCAAATTCCAATAAGCCCAAACAGACTTTTTAAATAGCAATACTTCCCAGGGACCATAGTCACAAGGCAAGCAGGCCTCTCCAAGACCCAGTGGCGAGGTCACTTTTGCCACAATACTTCTAAACTGTCTTGATTCTGCTAAGACAGTCCCAATTTCAGACCTTTACTTTCTATCCTATGATGTTCCGTTTCTCCAGAATACAAGAGGAAATGTGATATAAACACTATTTGGGCTATCCTGTGCACAATCAATGCACTCATTTTATACCTAGTGATGTCTACTCACAACCATATGCATCCATTCTGAATGTCAGGTGCTTTTTCACATATAGCGAAAGACCGTTAGGAGTTATAAATTCAGATCCCTTCCTGATATATGGTAAATGCATAAAATATTGTGTATATTACACAGATAATCTCTTAATCCTTGTACATAAAACATTTTAAATCCTTGTACTCAACACTTCACTTTGAAAATAGAAATGCCTTTAGACATGCACTGGGGTTACCCAAGATTATTTTAAACATAATAGATCACAGACATCAACAAAACGTGATGTTTCCTGTTTAAAAGAAATGGCGGACATTGTAGCCGGATATTACATTATTAAAGCCACTCGTGACCCAATACTCTTTTAACTCTTGTGTATTATATTGTACTTTGATATTTTAACCTTTGTGCATAATGCTCCACTCTCCACCTTTCTGTTAAGAAAACTTTTATCGTAGTAGGTCGACTTTTTCAAATAAACAAAAATATATATATATGTTTTGCTGAATATATGATGGGTAATTTTCTTGTTTCGTTTTTTGACATTGTGAGACAATGAAACTCAATATAATTCCAGATTCCAGCAGCCCACTGATCTTTCTTTCTGCCCATTAGGAAAGTAGCTTTTTTGTGTTTTTTTAAAGGTCACTCTTTAGCTGTCAAGACTGTTATTTACTCAAAGACTTTAAAATTATTACTCGTAAAGTATAATAGATGTAAGAGAAATTATACAGTTCTGTTCTGTATTTACTTGCTGGTTAGTCTGGCAGCTTGGGCCTCTCAACGTTCCCACTCTGACAGTGCCATTACTGTGTATTATCGGTTTAAATAACCAGGTTTTGTCCTGTGGCAGAAGAATGATGCATAATTATGCTCAGTTGCATTTTCAAGGTTACGTACCGTGGTAACAAATAAATAATAGTCTTTGAGTGCCTTCGTAATAGACCTCCCCAGCGCAGGAGTAGTGATATCTGCAATGCCTATAAAGCTTAGCCATCCTGAAATCTGGCTTTGCATTATGGGAAACGCAGACCACATTCTTCTGCAGTGATGAGGTTAACTAACACTACAGTGGACAGAAATCATAATTTATCAGTATAACCCCTTCAGGAACAAGGTCATGAAAACAAAAACAATATCCAATTATGGTTTTTTAAATTACTTATTAATTTTTTTGGGATTTGGTGATGTTTTGTGTGGGTTTGTTTATTACATTAACTTCACAGGTCTAGAAATTGTTTAAGGAGGGTAATTTTTTAACAGATGAAACATTTCGGCATGTGTTTTGATTAATTCCAGTTCCTAAAGTTAAATTTAGCAGTAACGATCTATACCCAAATTAACAGATTGTTTTGATTCTATGTTCCATATGTTGCACTGAACGACTTGAAGACTACCGCTAAGTTAAAGAATCTTTTACTTCTGAACTTACCAAATCGCATGTGACAATATATACATTTATTATACTAAGGGAAGTCAGAATACACAAAAAAGAAAAAAAAATGCTGTAATGAAAGTAGACAAAACAACAGAGATGCTTAATGTATTAATATTAGGTATCTGCCAAGTAGTAGGGACTTTTCCTTGAGCACAACTTCAGTGCTTCATTTAATCTTGTTCAGCAAGTCCTGAACTATGTGCCCTGATATTACATTAGTCTTAAAAAGAAAAGCATCCAGTTGTGTAAGTGATCAAGGAGATAGGAATTTTCAAAGTTTGTGCTCAAAAGACCTCCCTGCAGTTAGAATGTTACTGAATCATTTTGCCAATGCACTTTACCTGTGTGTGGCATATATATAGTCATTATTTTGGGAATGGTCAAAGCTTTTTCCTTTTTAAAATACTGGTTGAATTGCATTGCATAGTTCATTGAGAGTACATGTTGACAGTGTAGGGAGAGGTATTAGCGGTAGAAAGAGAAGTGCTCATGCCATTGTACAGAACACTGGTGAGACCTCACTTGGAGTATTGTACACAGTACTGGATACCATATCTCCAGAAGGATATTGATACCTTAGAGAGGGTTCAGAGAAGGGCTACTAAACTGGTTCATGGATTGCAGGATAAAACTTACAAGGAAACGTTAAAGGATCTTAACATGTATAGCTTGGAGGAAAGACAAAATAGGGGGTTATCATAGAAACTTTTAAATATATAAAAGGAATCAACACAGTAAAGGAGGAGACTTTATTATAATTAGAGGGGCAGAGGTTTAAAAATAATATAAGGAAGTATTACTTTACAGAGAGGGTAGTGGGTGCATGGAATAGCCTTCCAGCTGAAGTGGTAGAGGTTAACACAGCAAAGGAGTTTAAGCATGCGTGGGATAGGAATAATGATTTCCTAGATATAAGAGATTAATGCAAGTCCTGAAAAAATTGGGAAGACTAGTAGTACCGAATGGCTCTTTTCTTCCGTCACATTCTATGTTTCTATGTGTGTGACGTCAGAGAATATATCTATAAAAAAAGAGGTGTAGATGCACGGGATTTACTTTCAGCAGAAGTGGTCCATTGTTGATGCAATACAAGATTTCAGGAAGAGTAGAAATAGATGCTCCTGTTGTGAGCAGACAGCCAAATTAAGACTCCTGTGCTTATAAATGGATAACAGTTGCTCAATTTGGACCACTTGGTTTGTTTTTTATCTTTTCTAAAAATTGTATACATCTGAAAGGCGCACTCATCACCAAGACGTATGCAGTATAATATCCCCTTTAAATAAATAATGAGACGTTTGGAGGGGAGCAAAAGGAAGGGAATGGGTGTCTGAAAGATACAATTCTCTTACCTTTTTATGTCTCCAGTTGCATCCCACTTCTGACACCAATTTGTTGGGGAAAAATCAGCTATACATGGGACAAAGACCCTCTGGTTGATGGATGCAGATCGACCCCCTCCCTCTCGGAATTCCGAGTTTTTTTATTGAACACAACTTATATTTATACATCTCTTTCATGGTGGTGGGGGTGTGAGCAGTTGCATAACAATTGCATAATAGTTGCATAATAGTTGTTATTTATCACAAGCAGCTGTTTCTCATTACATCCTATGTTGAATTGCACAAATATATTGATTAAGACGAGATGTTACAAATACCAAAGATTTGGCCAATAATATGAACATTGCGTAATAACAAACAGCCATTTCAAGTTTTAAATTAACCTTTAATATAACCAGCCAGAATACATAGTGAAATGGATATTTTATCCTTCTAAAATGGATATTGTAACCTTCAACTACAACACAATGCAGTGATTTTGACAACTAGATGCTGTCCCTTAACATGGTAAATGTAAAACACAGCCATCTAACATTTTGATGAAAATACACGTCCTCTTTAAGATTTGTAATTTTGCAGCATGTGTCTGACATAACGCAGAGCTTTTACTTATTTGGAAGATTCACAATTGAGTAAAAACATTGAAAATAAACTCTAACTTTTTTTAACCTTTTTCTTATGAAACTCCATTTACTTTTAATATGTATATTAAAGATTTACCAAGTGATGGCACATTCCAGTGTAGACCAGGCACAGCCATGGCACACAATGCAAATGAGGAAGAGAGCAGAAGCATTCTTTCATTTCCTTTTCTTACGCTAGCTAAATCCAATAGCAGAAAGGGGCAATATTTACAATGACTGACAGGAAGCCAAGGTAGAAGCTTAGAGTTGTGAGATATATGTGTGGATTTCTACAATTAACTTTTTCAGTTCTCACTGAAACATATTTTCAAAATATAACAAATAAGGTACACAGAATGTTAAAAATCCAAAAAAGACACAGTTTCCCTTTAAATACAGGGAATAGAACAACAAAACTTTTTTGGCAAATTGTAACTCCTTTCATTTCCAAGACTCTTGATTTCACAAGGTTATAGTGGTTGTAGTCCCTCTAGGTATTATACATTACATACCTTCATAAGCCTGAAGAGTTTAATGGATGTTACATTAATAAGGTTCTACTTGCTCTGCGGCCTGTTTGCATGTAATACATTTCTTGGGTTATTTTCAGAATGGAGCGCTTGTCAGTTGAGTGAAAATGCTGAGTGTGGAGAAGGCACCAGAACCCGTCTCGCAGAGTGCATTCGCAGTGATGGAAAACCGGTGAAAATGTCTTTTTGTGAGGAGGTAATGTTTGGAAAGCCAATCTGATTTATAAGTACTCTCATGTTCTATGTGTAATGATATTCCGTACAGAACTTAATTTAGCTGAGAGGTTTTTAGCTTTTCCTGATGGTTTTTAGTTGCAAACTACTTGACTGTTTTAGGACAAATAAAAAGGATGCAAAAAACAGAGGTGGCGCACACACAGTTAAACTATTGCAGCTTTTATCATAGTGAGATAAAAACAGGAACATTCTTGCTTGTGCCTTGCTCTTGAATGTCTGAACATTTCTTCTTATGAGTTTAAACAGAGATTTAACACATGACAGGAAATAAGTGGGCACTTATAATAACAATCACTAGGCAACAGCACTTACATAAGCAATGCAAAACACAATTAACCATTGCTGTCTTCTTAAACCATTAATCCTCTAGGAGGGAACGATATAATTTGATGCACAATGTTCTGTATAAATCTATATACAGTATACGAAGTGCAATACCTCCCAACATTATAAATGGACAAAGGGGGTGTGGCCTGGGGAAATATTTTAGGTGACTGCCCAAGTCGAAGGATGACATGCCAGCTCCCCCACTCCACCCCCCTCCCAAACCTCATGGACATCCAGGAGATGCAGTGTGTGTATTGTATGTAGTGTGTACAGTGAATGCATTGTATGCATGTGAATAGCGCATATATAGAGTATGTGTGTGTGTGTGTGTAGTGGAGGTAGTGTATGTGTGGATGCAATGTAGTGCATGCAGGTTCTTTGTAGCAGATGTTGTGTAATGGGTGCAGTGTTTGTGTTTTTGCAGTGGGTGTACTGTCTGTGTAGTGGGTGCATTGTCTGTGTTTGTGTAGTTGAAACAATGTAGTGTGTGCAATGTCTGTGTTTGTGTATTGTGTAAACTGTAGTGGATGTAGAGGCGTTATGGCTTTGTGTGATACACAAAAAATGCTACACACACACAGACAGTTACAGTCTCACACATAAAGTTACACTCTCACACACACAGTTACAGTCTCTCTCTCTCATACAGTTACAGACAGTCTCTCTTTCTCACACACAGTTACAGACAGTCTCTCACATACACACACACACAGTTACAGACAGTCTCACACACACATACATACACACAGTTACAGACAGTTTTACACACACACACACACACACTTACTGACAGTCACACACACACACACACACACACACAGTTACAGTTTCTCTTTTACACACACACACACACACACACACACACTTACAGACAGTCTCTCACATAGACTCACAGGTACCTGCTTCCATTATGGGCTGGCTGGAGAAGCAGGGGCACTGCATTCCCTAGTGTTTAGGTGTCTGGGGAGCAGGGACTCCTTCATTCTGAAGGGTTAAAACCTGGGGGACCTGGCACCCAGACCACTTCATTGAGTTGAAGTGGTCTGGGTGACTATAGTGTCCCTTTAACTGTTGTCATGACCCTCCCCCTGGCTTCATATATCATCTGGATAATTGATGAAGAGTCCTGGCAGGCAGTAGCACTGAGAGTGTACCCTGCCTCATAGCTGACAATTATCAGTGCCGATCCCCCATGTCACACCACGACACGAACACTAAGATGGCAGCATTCAAGGTTTGGACCAGATTAGGGACTTGTCAATGGGTGGTACCTAGAACAACCCTTGATTGGTACCGTTCCAAAAGGATGAGTCCCACAAGGACAGACTTGGGATTGAGAAAAGGAATGGGATATGTGATGAGGTGGTGTGGCTTATAACTGGTGCCCTATTTAAACTTCCGCTCTACCTATGTTCATAGCTTAGTTGATGGTGTTCGCTGCTCTTTACTTGGTGTATTATGTTACTTAATTTCTGCATTTCCAGACCCTATGGCCTGTTTTCCTATTTATGAACCTCTGCTTCCTGGACTGTGACATCTTGAACAGTCTGACATTGCCTCTTGGAGTATCCTTGCCTGCTTTGTTTCCCCCAGACCTGCCTATATATATATATGCACTCTCAGGCAATAAATCCACCTTGGTCTCCAATTAAAGCAACCCTGACACTGGTATGGACAGAGAGGCATTGTATAAAGACAGAGAGCCAGGATAATTCAGTACATTACAGGCTTAGTGAGAGTCTATTTACAGGTCTTACAAAGTACTTGTAGAGTCTATGCCTAGTAATTGTATTTGGTCAGCTGGTATTTAAAACCAAGAAATCACACAGGCAATATTAATTTGCCAGAGCACAAATGGTCTAACCTTTGTTAAGTCTTTAAACCTTTTTATTTTCATGAGATGAAAATTATTTTCCTTGCCAATATTTGGTTTGACCTTCATTATATCATGTGAAGTCAACTCGGTGCCGAATATGCAGGTCACGACATGAAATTAATCACTGACACATTTGTTAATAGTAATTTATGAAAGTCCAAGGTTTAATAAAAACACAATTTTCTTGCTTATAATTTTGATTTGCTTACGTTTAATCGGAACTAGCATACTGTGAAAATAGAATGATATTCACTTGTGCTTCACTGCATACAATGCCTTTTAAATATTTATCAACTATGAGATTCGCACCATTGGTTAAAATGCAATTAAATTAAGATACAGTTGTTTGTGTCAACAGGATATTTTTTCATTAGCTAATGTAGGCAAAAAGCTACATGTTAGTGGTGCTATCGAGTTTGAGCATCATACCTCAAAACATTTCAAATAGACAAACAGGGACACTTTAAATTAGGGGTGTGGATGGGGGTGTGGCCAGAGGCAGGACTGTTCTGAGAAAATTTAGGTGACTTACTAATAACAATTTTTTGCAAACAAAATGTAACTTAGAACAAGAACAATGTATCTTAATTACAAAAACTAATGTCCAAAGACAGTTATTGCAGTTTAAAGACACATTACTGGGAGTATTATTGCTGTGGAGCTCTGTTATACACTCAGACACATTACTGGGAGTATTATTGCTGTGGAGCTCTGTTATACACTCAGACACATTACTGGGAATATTATTGCAGTGGAGCTCTGTTATACACTCAGACGCATTACTGGGAGTATTATTGCTGTGGAACTCTGTTATACCATCAGACACATTACTGGGAGTATTATTGCTGTGGAGCACTGTTATATACTCAGACACATTACTGGGAGTATTATTGCGGTGGAGCTCTGTTATACACTCAGACACATTACTGGGAGTATTATTGCTGTGGAGCTCTGTTATACACTCAGACACATTACTGAGAGTATTATTGCTGTGGAGCTCTGTTATACACTGAGACACATTACTGGGAGTATTATTGCTGTGGAGCTCTGTTATACACTCAGACACATTACTGGGAGTATTATTGCTGTGGAGCTCTGTTATACACTCAGACACATTACTGGGAGTATTATTGCTGTGGAGCTCTGTTATACACTCAGACACATTACTGGGAGTATTATTGCTGTGGAGCTCTGTTATACACTCAGACACATTACTGGGAGTATTATTGCTGTGGAGCACTGTTATACACTCAGACACATTACTGGGAGTATTATTGCTGTGGAGCACTGTTATACACTCAGACACATTACTGGGAGTATTATTGCTGTGGAGCACTGTTATACACTCAGACACATTACTGGAAGTAGTATTGCTGTGGAACTCTGTTATACACTCAGACATCAACAATATGGAGCTCCTTGAAAAAAGGTACAGTACAATAAAAAAAGAGACACAGTGATTTTGGCCCAAAATAGGGGCAGTCCCTCCTAAATAGTGGTAGTTGTGAGACATGCATCTATAACACCCTGTGTTTATGTGATGGAGTCATTATTTTTATTGTCTAATCTATTAGCAGGGGGTTAAGTAATTTAATGTTAAATCTACATGTTCAGCATTTTGCATCTACTATATGTTCAACATCACACAGAGACATCCATATGTAATCTTAGTAAGTTAGAATTGTTACTTTTATTTAATCAGTGTGAAAGGTGATTTGGTGGATGTGTCATCTGAAGAAAAGGTTGACTGGTTCTATTCCCAGCGGAGTCAACTGAGTTTCTCTTTCTTATGAAGTCAATAAAATCACTATTGAGTAATGATAATGTACCATTTCTAGTAACATCATTTTTGTTATTATATTTATACTGTTATGTGCCCTACAGTGCTTTGTAAAACAGACTGGTATTAGTAATGAATCTGTTGCCATAACAATATTTTACTCTCTTATTTATTTTAATCGTAGGACTTGTTAAGCAATCTTTTGCTTCAGTTACGTTAAATTGTGGCAAGCTGTTTCCGAGCTTTGGACTGTCACATATTTCACATTCTTACTTTCTAGATCAGATTGGAACATCCAATAAAAATGAGTATCCATTGCTTTGTGGAATGTGCAATTGATTGCCACCTCTCAGACTGGTCGTCCTGGTCTCCATGCTCCCAGACATGTGGAAGAGGAGGTAAGGAACAAACAGAATTGGTATTTTGGATGTATTTTTATTGTTTTAAATTGAAGTGGTGCTGTCACCATCAAATTTTGCAAAGACCTCCAATGGTTACTGGTCTGCTGTGTGTCTGGTGTCAACGGGGTGAATCTGACCCTGGTAGCTGAATCCATGGTCTTCCTACCAATCCTTCTCAGCTCCTGGTGC
This sequence comes from Pelobates cultripes, assembly GCA_933207985.1. NCBI lineage: Eukaryota > Metazoa > Chordata > Amphibia > Anura > Pelobatidae > Pelobates > Pelobates cultripes. The sequence goes on from OW240918.1 coordinate 17,050,532, forward strand.
TTCATGTGCCAAGAGCCTACATCAGTGTTGAACTATCGAACATGTGAAGGGGATTTAAGACAAAGGTCTATGGATAATCCTTTCAAGACCACAGGATCCCATATGAACAATGTATTCTTCTCCTCTGCTGTCACTGTTGACGGCTGATGGAAATGACAAAACTAACAGTGGTAACTCTGCTTTTTTGTCAAGTTTTGTCAAGAGTAGGGAATATAGTAAGACAAAGCAGTCATTTGGAGCCTTTACAGATTGAGCAGTCTTTGTGAGTGCATTGAGAGATTTCCTTACTTCTCTATGTGTATATTATGGTTTTACATTAGATATGTTTCTTTTCTCTATTTTTCTATGTGCAATATTATGATTGTTACTGTTTAGTGGCATACTAAACAAGGAGTGGGGGGAACAGTCCGCCCCGGGTGCTACTCGCTTGGAGAGTGTCATTTAGCTGTGGTGGAGCATCACAGCATATTCATGTGAAGGAGGACAAGGACGGAGCCGCACAGCGCTGTGCCATGAGGACGTACTCCGCCCTTCTCCTCCTTCACACTCAGAGTGCTTCGCTCTGAGCCTTTGTGGGTGGCGCACGCGACGGAAATGCCTCAGTATCAGGAAGCAGCAAGCATGCATCATGGCTGTCATTCAACTGTGAGTCTGCTAATGTTTTTTTTTTTATGGACGTAAGAGTAATGGGCTGGACAGGGGGATTGTGGGGGGAGCAGGGACTTTTTAGGGGCTAGACAGGGGGTATGTGGAGGGATCATGGATTTATAGGGGTTTGTAGGGGGAAGCAGGGATTTATAAGGGGTGGACAAAGGGTTTGTGGGTTTTTTTTAGGGGGTGGTAGGGGATTTGTGGGAGGAGCAGGTTTGTTTTAGGGGCTGGACAGGGGGTTTGTGTAGGGAGCATGGATTTATGGGGGTGGCAAAGGTTTTGTGGGGGTGGCAAGGTTTTGTAGAGGAGGGCATGGGTTTTGTGGGGGAGAAGGGATTTGGAGGGGCTTGACAGAGGGTTTGTGTGGGGAGCATGGATTCATATGGGGAGGCAGGGGTTTTGTGTGGGGTGGCAAGGTTTTGTAGAGGAGGGCAGGGATTTTGTAGGGGTGGCAGGGGTTTTGTGGGGGCTGCATGGGAGTTTTGTTGGGGGGCAGGGGTTTGTAGAGAGGAGGGCAGGCTTTTTTGTTAAAGGGGCAGGGGGTTTGTAGAAGGGAGGGGGGAAGCAGATTTTCATTCTTAATGTATTTTGATATAAATATATATATATATGTAGATAAGGAATCCCTCGGGGCAAGGGGGCCCTGAAGGGAAGCTCTGGAAATACAGAGATTAACCTCTGCCTAAATAGAATCTGGGAGTAGAAGCATAGACAGGAACTTGGAATACATGGGGAGAGTGAAGAGGTAGGGTATATATACAAATATAAGGTAGGGGAGGTTATAAATATGTGGAAGGTCCACACATAGGACGTAACTGATAGTGAGCTCTGAAGTGGTATTAAGTGGAACTTCTGATACCCTACGGCAGAATCTCCTTCTATGTCACATTTGGCTGTTCTACAGAGATACAGAACATTTTGGCACAAAATAAATAAAGAATCAATAGTAATCAGTATTAACTGAGAAGCGGTGTGCTTTTTAAATATCAAGATAGCACTGTGTGTGCTGTTAGTTTACCAAGGACTGCTTATCAAACCCATTGTCAATAGAATAAAAACCCCATACTGAATTATACATAAATTTCAATTGATTTATGAAACATTAAATAACGTTTGTGGAAAATATTTATATAAAATTATATTCTATTTTGCTGTTAAGCAAAAAACGCAAAGAAATTCATTTATTATTACCAACGTAGCGCAAGGGGACATTAAACTGAAATGAATAGAATTGTATGATTTTTTTTAAAATTAGGTTTGAATATTTTGTTACATTGTGATTTTATAAAATTACTTTGCCATTAATATATAGTTTGAGTGATAGTATTTTTTATGACTGCATGTAAGGTCAGGGGGTGCATTGATGTAACCGGCTAGGGAATGATGTAATTTTGTTGAATTGATTCTGTTAAAAATACATATATTTGTATGTATGTATTTATAAATGTATGTGTGCATAAATATAATCCATTTAGAAATGTGATGTATGAATGAATATTCTTTATCTTGCCTCTGCAAGAAACAGAAAAGATGGGGGTTTCTGTACATTACATGCGTAAGGATGACGAAAATTTCAATGTGTTGGCGTTCCTGTTGTTTATTCAGGGAAAATCAGAGAATGTACAGAGATGCATTCCAATCAACACACGTTAACTGTACACTTTCCTGCTTCTGTTTAATTAAGTTAGTTTTAATTAAGCAATAATCACCACTGGGTGAATTTAAATTCTGATTGAGGCAAGTTTAAAATTGCTCACAATTTGCTTGAAACCAAATCAAAATATTGTATGTTTGCTTGCATATATTTAAGATCTAGCACAAACTAAAATTTTCCCCTTCTGTAGCCATTATGTTATGGCTGGCAGACAGAATATTTAAATAAATTTAGATTTATTTCCCATTGCTACGACTTTTTTAAGAAAATTCATATTTACCCCCCCAAAAAAAATCCAGTTTAGGGCTTTTTAAGGGCTACTTAAAATCACACACCTAAACGAACATACATCTGATTTGATTACACCAAATTGCCATATCTTGCTAATCCCACCACTACATCACAGTACCCCAATATTGGTGGGTCCTATGATAATTCTAGCATGGGAGATAAACATGCTAACTTCAATACTTATTGGTTAAACTGCTTCTAGAAACTTTTCTGTTCCATATACTGTTTTTTTTATATATTTTCTATATATTTTGGTCTTTACAGCTGAGAAATGCATGTTTTGGGTGTGCCCCCCTGTTACCATTATTTTAAAGTTGTTAATAACATCACAAGAGATAACATGCACTGTTTCCACTATATAGAAGAATTAGGTGAGGCCAGCATTCGTTATACGTGTATGCTTAGTTAGTATATTGTACTGATGGGGACACATAGCATACTTTGAAAACCCACTATATAGGTTTACGTGGCTTTGTCAAATGGCTCAAACATGTCGTTGAGTATATTTTTTATTCTTTACAAAAAAAATATAATTTCATCATCAGGAGTTAAAGTCTGTTCCCACTTGGTTGCTGCAGTCTGTGTCCTAGCCAATTTATATGGTTTTCTATGGAAATAATATCAATTCATAAATTACAGCTGATATTTTAATTGTATTAATAGAAACTGGAAACAATGTATGCAGTCTAATACACCTTGAAGAATCAGAACACTCTCTTTCCTTGCTGAAAGATGTAGTTGAAATAATTTAAACCCAGAAAATGTACACAGTACAAAGCAAATGTTTTATTTCCAGTCACGTCTTGAGGGATCGTTGCTGTCTTAATCCCCTGAGGTTTTAGGCTCTTGCTAGCCGGACATATAGCATGCCCATTGCAGGCTGTAGAGATTCCACTATATTAATCCTTTCAGCACCAAGTCTGGGAGACTGAAATGCCTTTGACGATGCAATGAACTGTTCTTCATTAAGGTTTAAAATAAATCAATCAGATAGTGATAATTAGATGTTTACATTCTGTTGTGCTATTGTAGAAGAAATCAATGATGAATTTATTTTCCTTTGACTATTTAGAATTAAATTCCAAACAATTGCAACATATAGATTGCAGCTCAGGAACACAGCAGCCCTGATACTACGTAGCCTTTAAATATTCGTCTGAACTTCAGATTTTGCTTGTAAGGAATAATTATAGGTCTAGTTATATGTCAATATTATCGAGTGACCTTTAGCCTAGAGGCACTTTTAGAAAATTACTGATTCCGGACTACCCTGATATCAATGCTTGATGGATATGCACAAATGGCCAGTCTGTCTGCATATCCAGTGGCCCACGCATTCAATGTGGTGCTACGTGCTTGGAGTCCTTTTATGAATGTAATGATGTCATGATATTAAATATTATTTGACATTGCACCCACATCCCAGACTCTCACCTGCAGAACTTCTCCAGGACTGTCCCCTTCCGCATGGAAGGTCTTTACCATGTCTCTGCAGTTCTTCAAAAAATCTCTAAAACACACTTAGCTCTGCCCGTAATTCCTCCTCTGTTACAATCTTCCTCTGTCGTCTCCTGTCTCCTGTTCTCTCTCCTCCCAAACACCCTTCCCATTCTCAGGTACATTCAAATCACTTGATTCCCTCAGTTACCTTTGCGTGTTTGTTTCTCATCCCTTTAGATTATTTGCTTGTTAGGGCAAGGCTATCTTCACCTACTGTTCCCGTATGCCATGCGTGTTTTGTTAGAGTTGAATGTTTGTCTTGTTTACCTGTTGTACAGTGCTGTGGAATGTGTTGGCATTGCATAAATACTTCTTATTGTGAGATGGACAGATAGCTTGGGTTCAAGGATGGAAGAGAGAGATTGGTACAGGACATATAGGGTATGTGTAGGCTCACAATGCATTCTGCAAGTGTACCTTCAGAACTACCACCACTAGATACAAACCACTCTGCATGTATGATTGTTTTAATGTTTTCTCACTATAAGATTCTGCAGTTAGGTTCATCATACTCCTCACGACAAGGCCCGATAGGCTCTTTATCCTGCACTGTATGTGATTGCATCTGAGATGCACTGTTCCTGAGCTTTCGTTGAGCTTATTGAGCTTATAATACTGCGTGGAGATACTCTGACATCATTTTATGGAGCAAATTTTTTGATGTCCTATGCTTTATTTGCATTGGATGGAAACTTGCCAGAATGACGCTTCTTCTTCCTGTTAAGTGAAAAGTGTTTTTGTTTCACATTGCGGAAAACATTCTACAATTTACAACTTATCATTTAATGATAAAAGCCATGATGAAATTAAATAGGGGCATCCATACGCATGTAATGCTCACCTGGAATTCTGCGCAAATAATTTGGGGCAAAACACTTTTTTATTTTTTTTTACTTGCAGCTTAAGCTATATGATAAACTGAAAATATAATTAAAATGCAAAGACGGAATAATTTGAAGCCCTTCCTGTGGCTTTTCACCGCAGTCTGTTAAAATTAGATTTAACGTTGATATATTCAGTGAGTAGAACAATCTCTTAGCAAAAGAATTGTATACCCTAAAATTAAAAAGATTATCTTTATATTTGAAAAATATGTAAACCTGACTACCATAGTTCAAAATGATTTCACAATGCTTTATAAAATACATGTTTTGAGATACATTAGTAAATGTAAAAAATATAAATATTATTATTTTTTTTAGACTTTGTAATGTATTTTATTAGTATCAGATTTTGTTCTAATATTGCTAGTTATATTTATGTATGAACAATGTTTGTGTAACAGAATACTTATCGTAATAGTATCACTTGGTGTGATACTATAACATTGTGTCGTTTGTGTTGTCTCCTAGAAAATCAACCTAACTAGTAACTGTATTGTACAACAGACAGATAGGTAGGTGGACACTGGTAAGATAATTGCAGCGATGTACAGAAAAAAGGTTGAGGAAAGAATAAAACTAACTTTGCGAACACACAGTTAGGAAACTATAATTGTATACTACAGTAAAAGACCTGACTTGAATTCCATCAAAAACTAACTTGAAGGAAAGTCAAAGAACCAGTAGGCTTTCTTTGAAACGACCTCTATAAAATATTGCTGGACGTTCGTCTGTGAGGCTTGTATTGTGTATAGAGATAAAATAAGATACATTTAACTGATCTGATGTTTTCATGCGTGGCATCTCAGATGATTTCTCAGAAATATGACTGACAAAAATGAACCCAATGTCACCATAAATATTAATGCTGAGCTTTCCGAATAATGAATCCCTATAAGAATAGTTAGAAATTGACACAATCTTCTGTAAAACAAAACAAACAAAAAAAATAGACAAAATATGTTTAAAACCTAAACTGCAACGCAAATGTGAGCTTATAAGACCTCCTGACAACATTAAAAAAGAAAAAAATAACATCTAAAGGAAAGAGTAAAAAAGGAAACTACTTATTATCAGTAATGATTTACACATCTGTGTACATTTATAAAATCCCATTACTGTTTAGATTGGATAGTTCTTTTTTAAAGGGAGCCTACCATCCTAAAAACAATAATATTTTTTTCAGAACTATATGTTCCCTTCCGTTATAGTGACATCTGTCCACCCCCTTTACTGTGTTAAATTTTAAGCTAAATATACTTTACTCACCTTGTTTCCAGCACCAGAACACTGTCGTTTCAGCTACCCAATCTGCCGCCTTCTTCATCAGCAAGCTTGCTGACGTCTTTCACATTCTCTCCCAATGCTGCGATTTGCGTAGAGAAGCATTCTGGTCAAGAAGCGCTTGCACAACAAAATGCCATGCTCGTCCATTCAAATGCTATCTATGAGAAGCATTTATTGAAGAACCAAGTCTGATACAGTTATCGCGGTGATAGCACCCTCTACTGGCTAACAGGAAAACAGTCACGAGAGGTGTGTTTAGCCCTGCAATGAAAACATTGCCTTGCCTACCAAATATCAATGTTTTACATTGCAGGACTAAAACAACAGGGGTCCAGGGCTACTGCACCCAGACCAGTTCACTGAGTATAAGTGGTGTGATAAATTACTTGCTGACCTAAGGTCCCCCTTTGGTCAAAGAAAGTCAAGCGTAGGAAATATACAAAAGACAAAGTAAACTTTGTCTCATGTTTTAAAGAAACCTATATCAGAAATAAAGAAAGGAAGAACAGATTCTGAAAGAGGAAGAGGAAACAATAGGAGATGACAGTGCCGCTTTAAATGGGAATGGTCACTTATGACAGTGCCGCTTTAAATGGGAATGGTCACTTATGACAGTGCCGCTTTAAATGGGAATGGTCACTTAAAATATACCTTTAAATAAAACATTAACAATCACCTATCAGTACTGTTAACCATTTTTATGTAATGCTCCATTTCTACTGATATTTTAAAATATATTTAGCAAAAGACATTTCAGTACAGAATAGGCACAGACAGGACACACTATGCAAATGAGAGAGACAACATTGTTTCATTTCACCTCTTTTCTGCGTACTTTCTCTATGCCTATTGCCAGGTGTAAAGGACAGAGCTGAAAATAGTCACAGTATGAAAAGGTGTGGATTTCTGAGTTTGATTTTATTTTTTGCACCTCACAAATACATATTTCTTTAAATGTAAGCAGAAGTAAAGATAATAATTGAAAAAATATTAAACTTCCTTGGAGGTGGCAGTCCCCTTTTATGTAGAAACCTATTAATCATGCACAACATGTATTTATTTAGTTTATTAATGTATTTATTTATGCTCATACAGGTCAAATGATCCGTTCACGACAAATTATCCTGCAAGCTCATGGAAATGGAAGACCTTGCCCAACACAATTGAAACAATACAAAAATTGTCCAGCGTATCCTTGCTACGAATGGAGTTTCGGAGAGTGGTCAAAATGTAAAGTAGAGGTATGGAAAACAATCTAAAAAGAAATCACTAGAATACTAGAGGTGTTAATCAGTTACAAATATTGTGGGCCGTTTATCACAATTAATAATTCTCGAGGGCTTCCCTCCTCCGTTAGATGCTCACCCAGTCTCCGCTCCTTCAAAAAATCATAAAATACCCACTTTTTCATAAAAGCGTATCAATTAAACTGTTAATAGCTCCTGACTGATTCCTCTTCTGCAACTGTCTAATACTATCCTTACCTTTTTGTGTCATTTTACCCCACTCCCTCTAGCATGTAAGCTCATTGAGCAGGGCCCTCAACCCCTCTGTTCCTGTGTGTCCAACTTGTCTGGTTACAACTACATCTGTTCGTCCACCCATTGTAAAGCGCTGCGGAAATTGATGGCACTATATAAATATCATAATAATAATAATAATAATAAAAAACGAATCAGGAACACAACATATGTGATCTACTGCTGATATACATTTATTGAACAAATGAAGAATTAAGAATGGAGAATTTAAGAATGCTCATGTTACTTAAATATTTCAGTAGAGGTGCAAGTGCAGAAACCAAATTGAAGATAAACAAAGATTGAGGATAAACAGCATTTTAGAATGGTAAAAAAAAAAAAGCATAGCTACTCAGGAAGCTTACCAGTGCAAAATTCAAGAGATAGGATTGAAATTAGACAATTGGGTCAAGATAAAGCTTTTATTATTGTTGAAGAGTGCTTGAGTGCGTAAATGCATGTTTGAAAAATGTTGAGAAAGATTCAGAAGAGAGAATTATATTGAAGATGCGAATTTGGTGATTGAAAAAACAGTGGAGTAAAAATACCAAGTTATATATATGGGGATAAGATACAAATGGCACATGGCTGACAAGAGTATATAACAGTATTCACTTCTGAAATTGGGGAGAAAAAGTTTCTTGTAAAAGAAGAAACAGAGTTAGTTAGGTAGAAACTGTTGAAATTCCTACTCAACTTTTTCATTAAAGTAGGTTGCAACTAGTGATGTACCGAACGGTTCGCCGGCGAACGGTTCCCGGCGAACATAGCATGTTCGCGTTCGCCACGGCGGGCGAACATATGCGCGGCTCGACCCGCCCCCTATTCGTCATCATTGAGTAAACTTTGACCCTGTACCTCACAGTCAGCAGACACATTCCAGCCAATTAGCAGCACACCCTCCCTAGCAGACCCTCCCACCTCCTGGAAGGCATCCATTTTAGATTCATTCTCAAGCTGCATGCTTAGTAAGAGGAGGGAAAGTGTAGCTGCTGTTCATAAGATAGGGAAAAGCATAGCTAGGTTAGGGATAAGGGTATGCTTTTAAAAAAAAAAAAAATTCTATGTAATGTAATTGCACTTAGTTGTCTGCCACTGCTGCCAGCTTCTGTGTCAGGCTCACAGTGCATACTGTGCCCATTTCCCCAGTCAGTGCCACCACTTACATCTGGTGTCACAATAGCTTGGATTTAAAAACAAAAAACTTTTTTCACTGTTATAGATTGAATAGCAGTCAGTTGTCTGCCACTGCTGCCAGCTTCTGTGTCAGGCTCACAGTGCATACTGTGCCCATTGCCACCACTTAGATCTGGTGACACAAAGCTTGGATTTAAAAACAAAAAACTTTTTCACTGTTATAGATTGAATAGCAGTCAGTTGTCTGCCACTGCTGCCAGCTTCTGTGTCAGGCTCACAGTGCATACTGTGCCCATTTCCCCAGTCAGTGCCACCACTTAGATCTGGTGACACAAAGCTTGGATTTAAAAAAACAAAACACTTTTTCACTGTTATATATTGAATAGCAGTCAGTGTCCTTAAAGCGGGTGTGTTACGCTAACAGTGGATACGGTGACCATTGCCACCACTTAGATCTGGTGACACAAAGCTTGGATTTAAAAACAAAAAACACTGTTTTCACTGTTATAGATTGAATAGCAGTCAGTGTCCTTAAAGCCAGGGCCAGATTAAGAGCCCAGTGGGCCTGGTGCTGACAATTATGACGGGCCTAATTACAGAATCATATCGACCAAAAACAGTAAAACACTCCCAAGCGTCATGTATCTGATGGAGATGGTGCTGGAGAGATAGAAAACAGCAGCTATAAGAAAACACATACCCTAGGCTTATCTCTTTCTAATTTATGTTTTCATCTTTCAAGTAAATCCATAACCCCTAACCACAGTGTCCAGTCAAGCAGGAAGGTAAAAGGGTGTGCCATTGGCACAAATCACATAACCTGCCAAAAGGGGCGAAAATGCCCAAAAAGAGGACATGTCTGCCCAAAGAATTAGAAGGCCAGCCTGGCATGAATGCATGTCAGGCTGCCTGCCAATCATGCAGCTGGCCAACTAAGGGCATACTATGCAGACAGCACCTTGAGCTTGGCATAAATGCATCTAATGATGCTCTCACTCAACGCTTTCTAAGGACTGTCCCCTAGCACTCGCTGGTCCACTTGTCTCCTTACCTTCTTAGTAGCAGGCAGCAGCTCCTGGTAGATAGTCTGGGACAGAGAAAAGCTGTATGTAGTGAGTGTAGAAGAAAGGGAACATGCCACAGTGTTAGAGAGACCAAAGTCATCATTACCTTAAAGGATCACTATAGGGTCAGGAACACAAACATGAATTCATGACCCTATAGTGTTAACACCACCATCTAGCCCCCCTGGGCCCCTCATGCCTCCATAAATATAGCAAAATCTTACTATATTCAAGCCTGAAGCTGTAACTCTGCATGCTGTTAGACTCATAAAACAAGCAGTCTGCTGACATCATTAGAAGTGGTGGCCTGATCCAATCACAGTGCTTCCCCATAGGATTGGCTGACACTGACAAAGAGGCAGATCAGGGTCAGAGCCAGCATGATTCAAACACAGCCCTGGCCAATCAGCATCTCCTTATAGAGATGAATTGAATTAATGAATCTCTATGAGGAAAGTTCAGTGTCTGCATGCAGAGGGAGGAAACACTGAATGTTTGGATGCATTTTAGGCAGCCATGACCCAGGAAGGATCTGTAACAGCCATCTAAGGAGTGGCCAGTGAAGTTATCACTAGGCTGTAATGTAAACACTGCATTTTCTCTGAAAAGACAGTGTTTACAGCAAAAAGCCTGATGGTAATGATTCTACTCACCAGAACAAATTGAATAAGCTGTAGTTGTTCTGGTGACTATAGTGTCCCTTTAACTATATTCATTGTCAGACAGTCCACACAAGTTTTGTTCCCATACATCCCTCTTAAGTTTCCACTTAAGTAAGAGTATGTGAAATGTAGTTAGGGTTGTCCACCTTTCTTGGAAAAACATACCGGCCTTACTAATTTGCATAATTAAATATGTATGGTTGACATCACATGATGTAAATCACAAGGAGTGACATAAGAGAAAATGCTGTAAAATCACCAAAAAACTATGTAGTTTGATTCTGCTGTATAGATGGATTCCTCCCAGTGCCCCCATGTCTCCCAGTGCCCTCATGACTCAGTGCCCCCATGTGTCGATTACTCCAGGTCTCAGTGTTCCTATGTATCAGTGTCTCAGTGCCCCATGTCTCCCAGTGTCATGTCCCCAGGTCTCCCAGTGATCCTATGTATCACAGTGTCTCAATGCCCCATGCCTCCCAGTGTCCCCATGTCACTAGGACACTAGGAAGATGGGGAGACCTGGGGACACGTGGAGACCTAGGGACATGGAGACACCAGTGACACTGGGAGACTAGGGGACTCTGGCTGGGACACATGGGGACAATGGGAAAATAGGGGACACTTGAAGACATGGGGACACAGACACCAGGGACACAGAAACTAGAGACACTGGCTGGGGGACATGGGGACATTGAGCCATGGGGGGACTGGGAGACATGGGGACACTGAGACACCAGGGCCACAGACAATAGGGACACTAGCTTGGAGACATGGGGACATTGTGACACTTGAGGCACTGAGAGACATGGAGGCACTAGGAGACATGGGGACAGTGAGCCACTGGCAGACTGGGGGCACTGGGAGAGTAGGGGGCACTGAGACACCAGGGACAATGGCTGGGAGACATGGGGACAATGTGTCCCCATGTGTCTGTGTCATAATGTCTCCCAATGTCCATTAGTGTCTCAGTGAATGTCTCCTTGCAGCCTTTCCCCCCATCCCTTACTTCCCTGAGCTGTAGGGTGGGAGTTGCTGTCTGGACTCTCTGTAGCTGCACCCCTGCAGATCAGTGATTATAGATAGGCAGGGAGGCATATGCTGGAACTTCCTATTCTTGCCTGTCTCCACATACCCCTACTGGCCAGTGCTGGTATTGCATAGTAATCTCTTGTTTATACTGAGAAAAATACCAGCATTTATATTGCCAGTATCACTGCAATATTGGCACCAGCCAGGTAGCCTCAAATACTGGCTGTGCCAATAAAATAAAAGCCAGGTGGAATCCCTAATAGTAGTGTGTGAAAAAAGAAAATGTAAAAAAAAAAAAAATGTAAAAAAAAATATATATTTTTTTTTTTTAAATCAATGGGCCTATTCCATGGGCCTGGGCCTGGAGCTGCAGCTCCATCAGCCCCTATGTTAATCCGGCCCTGCTTAAAGCGGGTGTGTTACGCTAACAGTGGATACGGTGACCAGTGCCACCACTTAGATCTGGTGAC